>JARVJO010000365.1:15544732-15557865 GCA_031762555.1 Cynodonichthys magdalenae
AATCAGGTGTGTTTGAGCAGGAAAACAAGAAAACAAGCAGGACAGCGGCCCTTGAGGACTGGAGTTTGACACCTGTGACGTACAAGGAACTCAGTCAACTGGAGGCTAGATATACTGGGAGGGATAATTAGTAAATTAAAGGGGAGCTGATGAGGAAATGAAGTTCAGGTGTGTAAGGTGCCAATTAACAGGGGAAATGAAAATGAAAAGCAAGGATACAGGAGCTAAACTATAAACATGACCAAAAGCATAAAAAATACAAAGAAACAAAAAGCAAAAACTAATACATGTTAAAAAGTGGCCCAAAAAGCTCACAATCATGAACAAAATCACAACATAATAAAATCAAAGCAATGAAAACATAATCAACTTAAAAATTAATATCAGTTTATTTAACTTGTTATCCCAGGCTTGATTTAGAATATTTAATGTTATTATATTTTGTGCAAGCTTGGCTGCAACACATAAAGTTATTCTAACTATTTAAATTGGTACTTGCTTGTATTGTTTCTAATGTAGGCCTACATTTTAAACACATTTTTCAAATGTTATTTTAGGTAAGAACATGATTTGTGCTTCATCGATTTGTCTTAGGAACAAAACCGGTCAATGTAAGGCTCTCTCTGCCACACATAAAATCACACATGAAAGAATAATTGCTTTATCAGTGTAATTAGTAGATAATATCACTCTTGTGGTGCCCAAAGTAAAACATTTCTGTTGAAACCCATTAACCAAGAAGATAAAAGGCCAAACCAACGAAGGTTATCGAGAAGCTCTTTGTGCTGCTGTCACAGTCTCTGTTGGAGCTTGTCAGTGTGAACGCCACTCTTATGAAAACAACGATCGCAGCTGAATCAACCCCGTTTTATAATCTGATTAGGATTTTTAAAAAGTAGTTTTTAATCATTATACTCTGCTGCTTTCCTTTCTTGACAGTAAAGTAAAGGAGGTGCGCCTCCTAAATGTAGTGTGAATGATGCAGCAGCATTATGCACTAGTTCTCCTGCCATCCATCTAGAAATCAGCACTATAACTGGGCATCAGTGCATGTTAAGGTGTATTTGCACGTATGTGTTGTGAGCAAATGATGACCTGAAATATCAGCTTTGTTATTTTATTTTACTATAAAATTAAGATAAATAAGAAAGAAGCCAAAAGAGCAGAGGTCATTAAGTTTGCCTGACGTCTTTGTGAGTTTAATTCCTTTTAAACGAGTTTCGGTGTTAAATGAACTTGTGTTGGAGCGAAATGAAATTCCAGAGCTATCGTTAAAATGGTTTCTATTAGTGAACTTGTGTTAGGGAAATTGGCACCAAGAGCATCGTGGCTTGATAAAAGCAAAACATATTTCTAATTTAAGCTGCACTTACTTTGACCCTCTGTGGTTCGACAAGACAGCAAAATGCCCACTTTAATTGTTCTTGAAAGCAGCCTGCTATAGAAAACACCACACTCTGTAACCTCTGATGATTTGTGGGGAAAGAACATTTACCACTTACAATAAATGTTGCTCCGCATTTCAGTTCTGATCCAGCCTGGCACAGAGATCCTGAATTATTAACAATGATGTATGCCATTTCAGAATTAATTATTGGCCCCGATGCCATCAAGTCCTCATTAATGTTACCAGTGATCCATTATTTACTGTAAACACAAGAATCACCATTACCATACCAGGGAATTATTGATTTATTTAACACAACAAGCATATCAAAGGACAGGAGACCACATGCCAGTTCTATTTCTTTGTATAATGAGATGCTGCATAAAAAACTATGCCATCGATGGCATAAATCTGGAAAATGAAACACAAAGACTACTAATTAAGTTCTAGTCTAATTTCTTTCTTAATGATTCTATTTACAAAAGACAATGCTAAAAGTAATTTTTAGTTTTCCAGATGTTAGGCTGACAATTTTATGTTTAATGTTATGTTTAAATTATAGCATGAGCTAAATCTTTGAAAATATGTTGCTGTTTTTTATGTTCTATTGCGTTTCCTCAAAAATGATTCCCAAAGTAAACATTTATTATTACTTTAAAGCAAAAAAGCTTAATTTTATGTACACAAAATGTAGTTCAAGCTTTATATGTGCTCAATATATATATACAACAATAAAAAATTGTATTATTCCACAATAAAGCGTCACACTTTTGCAACATTTGTATCGTTATTTGTGAAACATCAGGTTTTTCTTAGTGTTTCTCTGTTTTCTTCTAATAAAACATTTGACCTTTAACTTTTAGTTGCATTTAGCCACCTAGGCAGTGCTTTTACTTCTCTAACAAATGTGCAAAGATTTATGATAATTAAATGCCGCTCTTGTTTTATAGCATTTATATCTTTACTAACAGCTTAAACACACACATATATATATATACATATATTTGGATTTCATAAAATACAGTTTGTTTGTTTTTTATCTTAAAAGGCATCTTTCATCTTTAAAAAAGACTCAATTTGAACACAGACATAGTTGTCAAATGTATCATTACTTTTTTTTTGTTTTGGATCAAAACATCCATGTTTGCAATTTACACTATTGGCCATAAGACAGATCACTAATAAATCAAAAACTCATGTATCTGACTATTAATTTCTGTTTGAGGGGAAATGTAAGCTGCTGCCAAAATAGTTTTTTCTAAGACAAATTATGACAAATATGAAGTGTTCAGTTTTTTTTTCTTTGCCGAAATGAAAAATGAGTGAATTTCCATTCATCAACTCTCAAGGCTCACTTTTATATTCACCGTAAAATGTAATAAAATATTTATTTGTTTGTTTGTTTCTCACTGTCAGCCAGTTCAATCATCACCGCGTCACTAAAACGCTTGTGAACTCGGTGCACAACTCGTCTGACTCCTCCTGTCCTGCCTCCGGCCCCTGGGTCCAGTCCACTTTGTCTAATAGAGATGTTAAGCTGAGAACACGGAGGGGAGTGAGCTAAAAGTCTCTCTGAAGAAAGAAGCAGATTATATATAGCTACTGATTAAGGCAGAGATGGGAACATGACCTACATGCATAACAACATTTTCTCTCACTTACTGCAACAGAACAAGCCTCCGTCCAGGACCAGGACTCTACAACTGGGAGAATCACTCTAATTATAACACCAGAGTCAGATTTTAATGCACACCTCATTAATATTTTTTTCATTATTGGGTTATTAATGTTTTTAAAGGCGTGAGGGACTTAGGGGAGCCTGCATTTTGCCATTTAACTGTTGCTTTTAGTGTTACTGTCATGCATGTAAAGAATGACCACTGTTCTCCGTTGTGTCTGGATCATACATCAGATAATAGCAGAACCTCAAACTCCCTTCATACATAGATCCAGTTGTTCTAAAAATAGATTTTTCCAGTGGAAGACTCACAAGGGATGAGGGGGAGAAAGGGTAGAACCAGACAGTAAGAGAGAAAAATGGGGAAGGGGAGAAGTTTTTTTTCTCCCCCTCCCCTCCATCAGATCCAGTTCCGCTGATGATCGTGATCGGCTCCGACAGCGCCGGTGTCGGCAGGCAGCCGGAGGGAGCAGACCTTGCTGAGATTGAATCCAGATCATTTTATCAACCACCTGAGGTTGATTTAACACCCCTGTTCCTGGACAGTGAAACCCGCTGATTTTAGAGCCAGTCTTTCCTTCTTCCATCCTGTTCTCTCTCGGCTCTAGCCCATTACCAGAAGTGCTGCCCTGTGCCACTGGGCTCAGGCAGACACTGAGGGGATGCAGAGAGGCAGGTCAGGAAGTCCAGACACTATCAAAGGCAATGCCAGTTTATGTGTCCAAATGAATGGATATGTAAAGATGTGTGTGTGCTTTTCTGGATTTAAAAACTGCTTCTGCTTTTAATCAACTTTTCACATTTAGAGTTAAGGTTTGTTGGTTAACCTTTTTCTCTTGTTGCATTGGCAACTGAATACAATTCAGGACAATGTGTCCCGATTCAGGAGCTGCAGCCTACCTAGACCATGGCCAACAGAGGCCACATCCTTCCAAGTCCAGGTAGGCTGCAAAAAAACAGCTGTGAATTGAAACAGTCTAGCCTTCATACGACGTATATTTACGTCACCACACATGTATTCATGTCTTTTCACTGGAGAAACAACAAAAAATGTTTAAAATCTATGTTTAGCAGTATAAGTTCTTGCAATTGCCTTTTATTTAACATCTCATTGCAGCATAAATTGCATCATATATGTTGCTAAACATACATTTAAAAACATTTTTTGGTCTGTGAAAAGTCTGCAAACTATGCCATCTTGTTAAAAAAAAACAACTCAGCTGTCTTCTTTTTCTTGTTTAGTTTGCTAACAGTGCAATGAATCCTGTGATATCCTCAGCTGGGAAGGATACTCAGATGCAACCTCCATTTTCGGGGTTTTGTGGGCCGCATTTGTCGGCCGGAAGAGAAGAAGCCCAGAAACTGGGACAGCTTTCGGAGTGGGGCAGTGACGTAAATGGCAGACACTTTGAAGGACGCAGCCTCTGAATTGAGACTCAGCCATTATTTCAATAGAGCCAAGGCAAACATTTCATGCTTTTAATTAACTGACTAAAGCATTTTTTTTATGCAACAATTTTTTTACCTAAAAATGTCAACAAAAAAAAGTTTCATCAGTGTAAAATTGCGAATGACCTTATTTTTGAGTTTTTTTTTTGTAACATCTGAATCTACAATCAGATTTGCGTTCTTTCACAGCAAATGCTGCATCTGAACTATGTGAAACCTGTTTTTTTAATGTATTTTCTTGTTTGTTTACATTTGTACATTTGTGTCGCTTTAAGGTGGTTTCCAGTCCTGAGGGTTAGGTTATGATTTGATCAATGTTTAAGTGGAACTGTATCGTCCTCATCTGTAGTTAGATTACCAAATTTCTGCTTCGGCTCTTTTTGTTCATAGTTGAAAATCCTTGAGTTGATCCTATTATATACAGTATATTTGTATTCTTACTGCTTTTTTGCATTAAAAAATACACTTGAAACATTCATGCCAAACAGCCTACAAATGTAAAAAAAAAAGCTACGCTGTTTTAAAAAGATTGAACAATCCTCTTTGATTCCTCATTCAGTTTACACACATTTTTCCTCCGAAACATAAAACAGCAGAGAACAGTTTCCAGCTGTAAATAGCTTGTTTTTTTAAGGCTGACCTTAATTAAATGATATTTTCTACATTTTTAAAGATTTGTTAACAGGTTTAACTAAATTGCTACTTTCTCCTCAGCTGAATTATCCTTGAAGCTTGTGTTCTGGTGCAGAGATTGAATCATGCTGTATATTTCACATTAAAAAGATGCTTGTGTAAACTGAATTTCCAAACCAATTTTCAAGTGGTTTGATTTGTTAGAAAGGACACATCCACAATACCGCTGCTTGTTTTAATTAAACATGCATTTTCATATGTACAAGAAGTCTAATCATTTGTGTTTTCATTAAAATGTTAGAATTTATCTCCAAAAGTTGGATGTAAGCATGTTTTTTTCCACTGAATACACTTGGAAATAATTTGTAAGGGACACATACTCAAGAAAAAATTGTGGCTAATCTATTAAGTAGAAAATGAAGAAGGCAATTTTTATGTAATTCAATTTGAACTTGTGTCAGACACACACCCCTGTGCCCAAACTCACACAGGCAGACAGACGTGCTGACTCAAACTAACAAATCAACCAGAGACTCTCAATTAGAACCCAGGAGAGTAAAAACTACAGTAATAAAGATGAATCCTGTTGCCTTTTAATGTGCGTTGACAGATGGGGTTTTTAGTGACCTCATCGCCTCAACATATGCTCCTAAAGCAAGTAAAAAGATCGACAGATGAAAATCAGACGGGGCCACTGAGCCTCGTCGAACACTGCTTGCAATTATACAAACATTACATCGTCTCACTGCACATTAGAGAATCCAGAGGGGATAAGAAGGCACATACTTTCCAAGCATTGGAAGAATTTTAATTTTGTCTGACTGCTGTGATTTTACGAGTCTAGTTTTGATTTGAAATTGCACAAAAAAGTGTTTGAATTAGCCTAACTATTAGATATAGATTAAATAAATGTTTTATTTCTAAGAACAGAGCAGTGCAAACCAGTGAGTTCATGGTACCTGATAATCAGATTTTTTTTTTTGAGAAGTAAAAACAATCTAGCATTTCATAATGGCTGCTAGACTGTGGGAAAAATGTTTGATTATTTGAGTTGATTTTGTGATTAAAAAAACCTTGATTGTGCACCGACTTTAGCATTTACTTTAAAAAACAGCAAGATCTAATGAAAATTTATCTATCTATCCATCTATTCATCTATCCATCCACTTTATGTTTTATAGGGTCACCAGGAGCTGGTGCTTTGCTCCAGCAGTCATTTGAGGAGAAGTAGGACAGGTTGCCTGTTCATCACAGGCTCACACAGTACAAGTATTTTACCATAAAATTACTTTGGTCAAGTCTCCTATAAGAATATCACTATAGTTAAAGCATTTAAGTATCCGACATTTACTCTACTTAAGTATCAAAAGTAAATTTCTGACTTAAAATATAAGTATTAAAGGTATTGAGTAAACCTCAATATCTTTACCTCAGGTTGTATTGAGGTATTGAGTAAAAGTACATGGTTAGAATTTTCAAAATAACTTTTAATGGGAGGTGACCTAACCCAAAAAACTATTTTTCTAAAGGCTATGATGACTATGATGTTATTTTAAAATGTTATTGTTGAAAACTTTGTGATAAACTAGACCACATGACTCTGCCACAGTTATCTTCATATAATTGCGTAAAAATGTAAAGGGAAGAAATTCAAAAGTCAGTTGAAAAATAATTGCTCAAGTAAAGTATAGAAAACCAAAATTTTTACTTAAGTAACGTAACAAATTGTTTGTAATTGGTTACTTTCCACCTCTGGAGCCACAAGCATGACCATTCTCACATCGACAGTCTGTTTAGTCTCTGTTCATCCTACCGAGCTTCTTTCTGAACTGTGGGAGGAAACCAGAGTACTCAGAGAAAACCAACACATGCACAGATATCAACAGAGTTGATTCCAACTGCATCACCATGCTGCCAATTAGAAAAAAAAGAAATTGTGGGAAATCGGAGCACTTTTGGAGTAGTTTAGATGGAGGTTGTCAGCAACAGAGGATTATCTAATTGGCAGTAAGGCCCAGATCACAGAAGTTGAGGTTTTGGTGGACTTGTGTGCATTTAGAGAACAAGAAAACATGAGAAACATGGACAACTCTGCAGCACATCGCCAAAAACACACAAGGAGGGCACGAGCTTTCCACAGGTTCAGCTATGAAACCTTTTCACAGGATTTGCTTCTTTCACTTATATTATGCTGACAAAAGCCTCTCATTTCATGACTTCAGCCTAAAGTGAACTAATGGCACAAACTGGAAGGAAGCCACAACATTAAATGTGTGGGGTGCCCGATCCATGTGGAGGGAAAGTAAAGAAGTGCACAGATTAATGCGCAATTTATAGTGCAATGTGAGAAAAACTCAACGTTTTTATTTCAAAATCATCTAAGTGCAAAGCATGAAGGCAGGAAGTACAGAAGAAACGTGGAACTTAGCTTTTTAGATTTAGCATGTGGCTCAAAAATGATGAAGAGAAAATGAACCCACAGAAGCATTACATGTATCTAATTTAAAACTGAGATGCATTCATTTCAACAATATCTGGTTTTCCAAATCCTAATAATTCCATAATTTTAGTTTTTGTGGATGGATTCTGTGGAATCTCAGTGTGAACAAAGGGACAGGATCAGACTTTAAAAACCTAAATCTGTCCTGGCTGCAGTGTCCTTGGTTGGTGATGAGGATCATATTGTCCGAGCTGCGGACTCCCAGTGCTGCTGCCTATTGTCTGTCACATATAATGGCTCCACACTCAAACACATTGTTCAGGTTGAAAATTTACATAATGCTTTCACCTTGGCATTTCTATCCTTTTTGTAGCTCTGATACAAAAGATAGCACTTACACTACACTCGCAATGCAACACAAACACACAAATACAAAGGCACACATTGAGTCAGGCTACCTGTTCAGCGTTAACACATAACACAGATTAATAAGAACTATTTTATTCTGCAGAAAAAGCTTTAGCTTTTCACTGAGTTTTTATTTTTTTATTTATTTTTATTTGTACAAAGAAATAACTCTGACACACTTAACAGAACCTAAAGAAGTAGAAGCTGTTTCTAAAAGTCTGAAATAATTGCAGGGATGTCAGAAGAAGTTTTCAGGTCTGCCAGTGATACGTTATCACTTTTACAGAAAGACTAAATGAACACAAGGAAAAAAACAAAACATTGTTTGATATCCTTTTAAGAGTAAAATAAAATTGAGTATGACAGCCAACACATCATCCTGTCCAGTTGTTTGTGTGGATTATGACGAAGACTAAAAGAAAAACATTTTTACCAGCCATTTCTGCAAATTTACAAAAAAAAGGTTTTAATAATATTTGAAACTTTAAGAAAGCATAAACCATTATTTGCTATAAAAATATATTTTTTGTGTTGAAATGGTTTTGTAGAATGTGAAGCCTCTGTTTGTCTCATTCTTTAAAGTCCCTTTTTGTTTTTGAGTCTCTGTTTTCCACTGAATAAAAAACATTCTTGAGTTAAAAAGTTCCCACAAAGAGGACTAAGATTGGAGTCCTGGATCTGTTCATTTTCTGCTTTTAGTCCTGATTGCATTTGGTCTGAACTGCATCTGTATCATTAAGGGTCATTAAAATCTGCCCAGTGGCTTATGGAATATTTTGCTAACAGAAAAACACACAAACATGGACAAAACCATTAGCTCTCCACTTTTATTTTTTTGGCATTGAGAGGAACAGGAAAACACTTTCAGTTCCAAGGAAAACCCATAACAACTGAATGATTGTTTTCAACATATTTGTTTGATTTTGTAAAAAAAAAAAAACTATTTAATTAACTGTGGAAATACTTTTGCACATATTTTGACAATAAGTCTAAATGTAGGTTTCACATGTAATTTGTTTGAACATTTTTCTTTTCTTTTACTTTTCAGATTCATTCCCCATCACAGCAAAACCATCAACATAATTGACCAAAGTGCAGTGGCATTTTCCACCCTCATTCACAGTCACAGCATTGTCTGCCAAAAAAATAAATAATAAAGAAGCTCATAAGAATGCCTGATATTTTTAGGAAATCGTGATTATTCTTCTTTTCTTGCATCATTAGATGCCACGCAGCCAAACTTCAGGAACACCTTCAAGTTCACCTTCCTATTCATGGCACTGATTCTGAGCGAGCTTGAGGGAAAGATTAAGAGCAGAGAGGCATCATTATAAAGGTGACAGAGCATTTCTCAGGGGACACCTCACCTCCAGACATACAGAGGAGAGCTCTTTTTTCCTGATGCACTTAAATTATTTCCTCACAAAGCAGCTTTACGCTGAACACCATGGACGGCAAATCATTTGCCACTATAGGACAATTTAAACTCGTTCACTCTGCATTTCCAGTATCAAAGGGAACATCCCCCATCACTGTGTTTTCATGTTTGCTTTTGATCTAAAGCTATGAGAGTGAAAAAAACTTTAAACACAGCTTCAGATCAGTTGTATTCTTTGTGTGAGCATCATATGGCAGTGAGTGTTCAAACCATTCAGCGTGCACTAATAAAAACAAACAAAATGCCACAAGTGTTCGGATGACAGATAAATGTTACACTGCCCATGATAACTCACACTGTCTCTAAACCGTAGCACACCAAAGTGTTAAAGCCTGTCTCAGTGCTCATTTGAAAGTCAAAGTGGTTTTCATAAATTATTCAGTTTGTTGCCAAACTTCAAACAAATCAATTTTGTGAATTCATTGAACTCATAAATGGTTATTTTATTCCAAAACCTAATATAAATGGAATTTAAATAAGAACACTATATGTCTGTTACTCACCCCAGAGTGGTCATGGTGACGATCGTGTACCAGAAGGAAGCTGGAATGCTGGTAAACTTGCTGGAGCTGGAGCCCTTCTCTGCGTAGAACATGACTGTGGCGAAGATGATGATGGCCATGGTGAGTGAGAAAAGCAGGAAGCCCAGCTCTGAAGCGCAGCTCTTGAGTGTATAACCAAGGATCCGTAGGCCCTGCGAGTGGCGGGAGAACTTGAAGATGCGAAACACTCGGAACACGCGCAGCGTCACAAAGGCGCCGCTCACGTCCTCGTTGTTGGTCATCACCAGGCCGATGTAGTACGGCAAGATGGCCACCACGTCGATGATGCTCATCACGGAGCGCATGAATCGGTAACGGCTTGGCGCAGCAAACAATCGCATGAGGTATTCCACTGTGAATATCATGACGCAGGCAGTGTCAATGCAGAAAAACGCCACTGTGTAGCGTTCGCCACAAGGCATGTCTTTTTGGTTGGCCATGGAGCCACAGGGAACGGTCTCTACGACGTTAGTGATGACAGAGATGGCGATGAAGAAACCAGTAACATAGTAGAAGACCAGGGCCAGGGTGGATGTGTGGGGGTTCTCAAAGGCGCGCCACATGGTCTCTCTGAAGTTTAAGTTGGACTGCCTTAGGTCCTTGTTTTCCTCCTGATCATCCTGCAGCCGCTCCAAGTTCTCCCTTTTTCTATCCTTGTACTCTTCATAGCAGCAGTCGCCAATAATCTCCGGTATAATGCCGAAGAACATCAGCTCCTCGTCATAGGCTGAGATGCACTCGTGGCGTGGGTAGTGAAGCTTCCCTGTTCGGTAGAAGTTGAGGATACTTCTGAAGGCATCTGGGTCTCGGTCGAAAAAGTACTCCTTGGTTTCCTCGTTGTAGAAGAAGTCTTTCTCAGAACTGCCCAGCAGCGTGTCTGGGTAGCGGTCCAACGTCGATCTCCACGTCTGAAAGCAGCGGCCGCTCACATTGAGGATGATCAGCTCATCTTGTTTCTTGCTGTTGTCTCTGGGTGCAATGGGCATGGGGCAGTTGGCCACAGGCATCCAGCCAATGGCTGCAGCTCTGGCAAAAGGAAGCCATGCTGCTACTCCTGTTGCCATTGTGAAGCAGAGTATTAGAAGTCGTCTTCCTCGCCTTCAGACTTGGCTGTCCTCAGAATGAACTGACATCTAAGAATCATTTAAAAATAGATAAAGAGGAAAAACATAAGCATTACCAATTGCCCTTTTGTTAATTAAAGTCACTGATAACAGCCTGGAACTGCTTGCTGCTGCAAAATCATCAGCATGTTGTTTTGAACTCATAATCCCATTTTGACTTAGTTAAATGTCCAGTCACCCTCTGCATTTTTGTTTAAATTCAACAGAGTCAAACCAAAATGCAAAACGTTTTGAAGATAAAAGGTAAATGGCAGCTGATGCTCAGGCAACATTTGTTCATAAGTTAAATGAGCAGAAAAAGAAATCAGTTCAAATCCGATCTGCATCAGCGAGATGCTGCAGAGAACTGAACCAAACCTGTTGAATATAAATAAGAAGAGAACCTGCTCAACATTTATCTACACTGTTATAAAATTATTATGTGTTTTAAGTTTCTATTTAGTTCACTGTTTAATTTGTTTTTAAATATTTTAGCTAAGTTACATGGTTGATCAATTTGTCAGTGGAATTTAAAAGCTCCAGTGCGTAAAAACGCGTAAAAGTCTATAACGTGAAGCTTACACGCGCCAAAGACGTATCATGACCTGAGCTGAAACATTATAACTTTTACAAGAATTTGTGCACGTGCTTACCTGGCATAAAGGTATTAGGGAACAGAAAGATTGCGAAAATAAACATTAATTAGAAGAAAAAGACCAAAAACCAAAGCTTAATGAGTCTGTTGGAGGATAAGAGCTCGGAAACATCCAGCGAGCGGAGTCGGGAGCGGCACCTCTCCCCCCGATCGATCGCAAAAACTCCGATGAAACGCGAGCGAAGCGGCACAACTACCTGCCCTCCGGGTTTAAAACAAACGCTCTGAGGAACCGGTGTGATGCACGTGAAGGTTACCTGGTGGCTTCTACATCCTGGCTCCTTTGTTTTCCCGTCAGCGTCTCCGAAGTGAAATGTGATGGAGAGGAGCGGCGCGCTTCCCTTTTTCTCCTCCACAAAGTAAAATGTGTGTCCGAGCCAGCTGCGTGTTATTCTTCCTCCTACTCCTTCCTCTTCCTCTCAGCATCTGAGACGAACTCACCTGTCAGTTCCAGAGCCAACATCGTGGCGTTGCACTGTAAAAAAGTCTGACTGAGATGAAGAAACAAGGTTTGAGGGATGGTGCAGAAACATAATTGAACTTGAAGACACACCCAGGGTTAAACTCTAATGTTTGTGTAATTTAGTTTATGTTCAAGTTAACACAGCTGCAATAAAGTGCAATGACTGTGAATAATGTTGAAAAGTTATTTACATCCCAAATCCTCTGCAGGCTTGCGAATTTCAATTTCTCCATCCCTGAGAGCTGACACTATTCTATGGATTCATTTTCTCCTGGCTTTGATGTTGTTTATCTTGAAAAGCAGCAGGATTCTCAAGAGGTGTATGAGATTGTGTTAGTTAATGCAAGAAATCCTCTGCTGCATCCGATCAGGTGCAGGCTCACTGCAGGCAGCACTTTGTCACCACAGCAGCTCAGTTCAGACATTTCTGATTCTTCTGTTTTCAGAACCCTGTTTGTGAATAAATGTTTCCAGATCCTGGACTTTCAATTTATTGACAAGAAATATCCAAACTTTTAAATGAGGTACGTATTTCCTCATGTCTCTCTGAAAAAGTTGCACATATTTATTTAATTTAGCCTTTTCAGCTTCTCCTTTTGAAAAACATTTCATCTGATAATTTTGCTGCATTATCAGCAGAAACATTATTTCATATTAGTTCTTAGCTGTACAAATTTAACTTTTGTACTTTTTTGTTTTAGACAAATATCTTGGCAAATTAATCCAACAAATGGTGCAGACTCTCTGTTCCAACATGCTCCAGTCTTTGACTCGAGTCGACTGTATGTTTTCTCTAGTCACAGAACATTCTTATTAAACCACCTGTGGTCATGCATTGTTTTAGCACTATATCCATATATACATACAGTTGTGGTGAAAAGTTTACATACACTTGTAAAAAACATAATGTCATGGCTGTCTTGAGTTTCCAATAAGT
>JARVJO010000365.1:15557965-15583189 GCA_031762555.1 Cynodonichthys magdalenae
ACTTATTGGAAACTCAAGACAGCCATGACATTATGTTTTTTACAAGTGTATGTAAACTTTTGACCACAACTGTAGATATGGTACATATAGGCTTAATAAAGCAGAGATTGTAGATTTGTTGCACCAATGCTGATTCTTCCTTTAACATTTTGATAAGCCTCTGTGGATACTTCTGCTGTTAGACCAGACATGCACCAACTTCAAACTCTCACTATATCTCTGTTCTTTAAAAATAAGATATAAAAACAGGTTCTGAAGTGGATTTTTTAGATTTTTTTCCCCTGTAAGAGTCTGGCGTTATGTTTTTTCAGTTACCTGTGATTTGTATTATAAGCAACAACAGACTGGAACAATACCACAATGAATCTGCATATATAAAAATGCTGATTTCTATATATGCATACATTCCTTTTAATAGGATATTTTATTATATGGTTTCCCACATGCTTCTAAAACCATAAAATAAGTATAATAACAACTGCCATATTTTTACATGTGCTTCTGGTTGGGAGTCATCAGATTTGTATTGGTTAATTATGCTATTTGTGCTTAAAAAGTAAAAATAATGTTGCATAATTTATTTTGTAATTCTGTGTTATAAGAGACCTCTAATGGTGTCAGTTTTTATTAGAATGAGGATCTTATTAGGTCTTATTCAACACGGTCATAAACTGCAACTAACAGGTTTATTGTATTCTTTTTAACTCATGCTATATAAGAAGCAGCCAGCAGTGGCTTTTGTTCTTTGTGAAAACTAAACTGGTTTCAAAATATATAGAATATACAAAATTTACTTTACTGTTTCTGAAATCTTGTTAGTAATATTTTTTTTCAACATTCCTGCTACTAAGAGGCACTCCAGAATCTGCAGTGTTTTTAACTTCTTTTATTTTATTTATTTTTACCATCAATGCTTTAACCAGAACTAAAAATTCTATTCATCATAATTTTTCTCTCAAACAGGCTTTCACGAGTCTCAGAACAAAGCGGGGAGCGGGAGTCAAAGGAAGCCCTGTAGAGCCTCGTCAGCATCGAGGAAGATGTAGCGAGTCTCACTGGTTCCTTCAATCTCACACTTCAATCCCAGGCAGCTCAGTGTATACAGAGGCACCTCAGGGGACCCGTGTGGCTGGATGAGGAGGGCCTTTGAATGGACGGCCTTGTGTGTGGCCGACAGAAGAGGGAGGTTGAGAAAGAAAGGGGGAGAGAAAGTGAGTCTGTGTACCTTCAGTGCTCAGACAAACATACTATTGATGGACTCAGTTATTGGAAGAATTTCTGGCACATATAGTAATATAGTATTGAAAAGAGTCGGAGCATTGTCCTTTTATGTGTTTTTTTTATATTTAGAAACCATAAACTAGAAAAATTGAAGTACTTTTAATATTTTTTTCTTTTGAAAATTGGAAATCTTTCTTCGTTGACTGAAAGAGAAGTGGTTGTTCCTAACCTGCTTTGACACCGTTTTATTAAAGCAGAAATCTTGAGTCACAAATTTACTCTTTCCTAACAACCATTGTTAGGCCTATATCACTGCCTGCCCCGTTTTTCACAGTTTTGAGAGAAAAAGAAAGTCAATTTGTGAATACAGCCAAAAGTAAGTTCAATCACTGAAAATGGGATTTTTTTCTTCATTCACATTGCTTTTGTTGTCTGTGAAAGAAACTTGTATTTTGTATTTGTGATTTCTTTTTAGCACATCACCTCAATCTGCCAAATGCCAGCATACCTCTCTGTGTGCCGTGGATCAGTTCTCCACTTCCTATTGCTTTTTGTGACGCGATCAAACCTTTGAGGCAGAAGATGAACTTTAGAGAAGTACTTTGAGTTGTTGACAAAAAAGGTTTCCAAATATGAATGCAGAATATAATGAGAAGCTGAAAACAAAAATACCAAGAAACAGCAACCAAATACTTTCATATTTTAGTCATTCACTCATTTTAAATTAGCTATATCATTTCAACTGTAGTATATGATACAAACCAGTGTTGTACACAGTATCTGAAAACGGCACTTGAGTGAAAGTACAAGTATTACCATAAACTTAGTTTGGTAAAAGTTAAAGTCTTCTCTAAGAATATTACTTGAGCCTGTATCTGACATTTACTAAGCATCAAAAGTTATCTTTTTAATGGAAAATGTACTTGCGTAATAAAAATGAAAGTACTGAGTAAAAGTGAGCGGTTAGAATGTCCAAAATATTGGGAGGTGACCTCGTCAGAATGGTATATATTTATATTTCTCATCCAACCAGTTAAATTAATTCTATTCAGGAGGTGTAATTTATCTTGATAGATTTTTATTTATTTTATTACAATAACAAGCCAGAAAGAAAAAAAGCCAAAATTAAATAGTAACCATTTTTTACTTCTTGCCTTTTTCAAAAAGATTAGGAGTATGATGGACAGATAATTGTGTGAAAATGTACAGAAAGTTGACTGAAAAATATTTTTTCAAGTAGATAGATATCATATCCAAAATGTCTACTTAAGTACAGTAACAATGTATTTTGTTTTTTTCCAGCTCTGATAAAAACTTAATAAGCTTAAATTTGCTCTTTAGTAAAAGGTTCTTGTTTTTTTTTTTTGTCATCTTGCTTTATTGGATTATAGTTATCTGCAACGATACAGAACAATTTGTTTAAAAAGAGAGAGAGAAAAAAGTACAACAGATAGTAAGGTAAAATAAAAAAGTCAGCCTTTTAGAATTGTTTGAACAACAAGTCTAAAATACAGTGTAGTGGTGAGGGGTTGCATCAGTGGCACTGGCAGAAATAATTTACACTTCTGCAGTGACAGCAGTAATCCATATAAGTTTACTGAGCCTCTGGAGCAACAAATGCTGCTTTCAAGACAACATCTTTTTTCAAGAACAACCTTTCATATTTCAACGAGACAAGACAAAACCACATTCTGAGCACAATACAAAGGCACAGCTGTGGAAGGATAAGTTATCTGCCCAAAGCCCTGACAATACAGACTGGATGAGGAATTTTGAAAAGACAAAATGAAATAACTTCTGTTGCAACCTGTTAGACCTGTTTGCAGAACGACTGGAACAAAATAAAACCTGAAATACTTTATCACATGCTTAAATCTTGTGAAATTGAATCATAGATAAAGAATTGGTAAAAGCTTGACTGATTTTTTCTTCCAACTTAGAAACGGATGTCTGTAATTAAAAAAATGTTGGGGTTTTTTTGTTTTTATTTAGCAGATGTCTATTCAAAGTGACTTACAAGTCAATACACACAAAGACAGAAGCAGTGAGAGGGTTTCAGAATACTGGGTGCAGATCAAACCTCTTATCATTCAAGTGGAGGTTTATAACTCATTACTGTACCACAGCCCACACATAAACATCCGTTTCTGCTTCTGCTGGCTGCTGTTTGCCAAATAGATAACAATCATATTTATGAATTATGACTGGCAACTCCATGGGAGTATAGAACCTGAAAAAGATTCGTCTGCTGTTTATCTGCACTCTTTTTCATTTTATTCATCCATTTGAATTTCATGGAGTTGACTGCCACAATGAGACTGTAGATGTTGGTGTTTGATCCAAATGTCAGAAGCATTCAGGGCTCTCTCTCTCTCTCTGCTCTCCTCCCCTGTGTTGCATAAAACAACACTTTTGTTCTCTACATTTCAACTGCAACATGAAGTCCAGAGGGGAAATTGAATATCTTCAAGGTCTCAAACTGAAAAGCGTGTTGAGTGTTGTTAATGTGTAACTGAATGAGGGTGAACCTCAGATGGATTTATCTTGAATTTGCTTACATAATCATAATTAACATGTAATCAGTTGTTAACAACTTCTTAAATGAGGTGCTGACATGAAATTGTTCTTTAACTTTATTCATTCAGTGTGAGTTTATTAATTTTCAGAAAATAAAGAAACAAGTTGGGAGCATGGAGTACAAGGAAAAGGTCTTGGCTTTGATTTCCAATTTTATTATTAATTTCTTTAACAACTCTTGTTATTTATGTAACTTGTTATACTTTTATTAATTACCTTGCCTTAATTAAATGTTTTTAATTTATGTGTCTGGTGTGCACAAACGCTTAAATCTCTTTTCAACATAAATACTGTCAGGATTTCAAATTAAGTTTGGAACCAAAGCCTTTTATAAGGACTTGAGAAAAATATGATTTAAATATAAAAATATAGAGAATGGAAATGCTGGTGTAGCAGAAAAACAACAGATAATGGACAGAAAGTAAAAGATGATGCATAACAAACTAAAAAATACACAAAACAAAAAGTGTAACTTTAGTTTCTGTGGGAATCAGGGTGAGCAACTTTTGAAAATTGTTCAGAGAATTGTTGAAAATATTTATCTTTTGTGTTTTTGGCCCAATTTATATTTTGCTTGTGTTCTGCTTTTAATATTTAGTGTCTTATATGTACTCTTGGTTAAACAGTTTTGTGCCAAATAATAGTAAAAACAGGGAACACCATGGACATACCTCCACTGCTGAGTAAAAGCATAAAAAGGACCTGCATAGAATGCAGAGTGCTTGTTCTCCACAGTCCTGAACACAACATTTTTACAAAATGTTCTAAAACTAAATTTGAAGGACATCAGCATTTTTGTCATGAGCAACAGCCTCTTTGTGTTTGTTGTGTTTTAGACAATGAGAAGCTTCACAAACATAAAAGAGACCAAATTGTGTCTGCTCATCTGAGGAAGGCCAGTAAAACCTTTACAGTGGATGCACTTAATAACATTAGGGAAAAACATAACATGCAAGAGGAAAACATGAGCAGCACTAAATACTCAACAATGTGATGATAAATTATCCTGAAAAGTAGCTCACACGCATTTCGAGGCCTGACTTGTGAGTTTGATCTGTTTTAGCTTTGATTTAGTTTGATCACAAAGACACGTGGAAGGGTCACGCTTTAAATGTAAAAAAAAAAATGCTTTTAGGGCAGAAAACAAAGATAAACTAAACTCAGCCTCTTTTATTCTTTCATTTACTCTGCCTTTCTTTCACCTCATGCCTCATTTATTAAACTACAATTCATAATGATAATTTCACTCAATTTGTATGCTATATCAAAATTTACTATACGGTAAAATTTATCATCCGAAATAATTATGTAGATAAAAAAGGTTGATGTGCTTTAAAATCTGCCAAAGCCATTCTTCATCCCATTTTACTACTAAGATCTATAGGTTTAAGAAAGAATGGAGCTATTTTTAATGGTCTTATAAACAGAAAGAGATGTAGATTACTAGCAGCTTGAGTAAAGTGAGGTGGGAATAAAAAAGGTGGACATGGACCACCTAGTTTGTCCTCTGAACAAACATGAACTGCATGAGAGGTGCTTGACGCATAAGACGAAATTAAAGGAACACACAAAGATGGTTGAGTGTGGTCTGAAACTTGAGAATGTAAAAAGCCCGAGTGTGAATCTTAAAGAGAGAAAAGTAATTCAGATCATCAGTGAGCCTGGCTATAGCACCAAAGAGACAGTGTGGGTGTACATAAATGAGTTCACATGAAAGCCAGGGGTATTGATTGTGTTGGAGCAGTCATTTTGTTACACATAGAAAAGATGCAAGACCCAGCCTTCATTATCCAAAACACAAACCGTGCTACAGGCACAGACACACATGTGAATCCCTATTGTGGAGTTGCACAGTGTGCAAAACACAAAATGCAACAAATTCAGAGGAAAAAAATGGATCGACTAGTGTTGACCAACATCAGCAAGCTTCTCATGAAAAGCTAACTTTTACAAAGCATGACGTCAACTCTGAGAAGCTTTGAAGCTTTGAACAGGACAAATAAACAACCCTGTAAAAAAGACAAAAATTAAAATTAAAAAACGATTTTTATGTGCAATTAACCAGTTAGCAGAACACACAAAACAAATTATTCTTCCTTTAACATTATTGCAATTATTTTAGAAAATGTAAAACCAGCATCAGATAGAGCCAATAAATGCAGATGTACCAAACATTAGAGGAACTGCATAAATAGGGATGTTTCTGCATTTGTTGAAATGAGTGATTGTTTGTTGAATGCCACCAGGTTTTCATAGCAGTGCATTCTAATCACAAAGTGTAATGAGAGGTGACATTATTTTATCATGATTTTTTTAGAAAACAGCAAAGTTAGGCTAGTTCATTCGTTTAATTAAAACTCCTTTTGATAAAACCTTGGAGATCATCAAACACAGACAAAGCTTTGAGCCCATCAGTGGTTGAAAAACACCAAGGACAATCTGTCACAAAGTGCTAAATTATGTTTGGTAATGAATATTTTTTAACTCTAAATGTCAAGGCCATGCTTTTATTTTAATGATGACATCATTTAAATTTATGCATGTTCTTGTAATCTGTGTAATAGTCTAATATCGGAACAGAAAAGACTAACAGCAGGAATAAAATGTGACATGAGGGACATGTTTTTTTTTAATTTTTTTGGATATGATACAGATCAGACAACGTTAAATATATCTTCCATTTACATTGGGACATATTTTTTTTCTAAGCGAACATTCTGGTTTTCAGGAAAACGCCTTTAAAGAACAGGGATGCTGATGGGTCAATGTACAAAGAGTGAGAGGGAGATGAAGGGGCCCCAAAATGAAAGAAAGCTAAATCAAAGTTTCTGGATCCAGATGCTGAAGTGTGAGCACAGTGGACAATCAGCCATGGGTCAGTGGAAGAGCACTCCCAGAAGAGATTAAAGGTATGGTATGTTGTGATGACATTTAAAGGATATTTTCACAAAAAGAAAAGGTGACTTTAGCTGTAAAGTTGTATATGTGCTCTGAGCCTGATGGACACTAGGGAGGAAGTCTTCACAGGTTTTTGGGGCTTGAGAGAATAGCTGGATTTTTGATGCCTTTACTAACTAAAACATAAACACAAGCTTGCCTCAACTTTTGGACTCAGTTCATATTTGCAGAGGCATCATATTCCCAGAGCATTTTGCCACTTCATCTTTATCTCTAACCAACTTCAAATCTTCTCGACATTCACCATAATCTGCAAGGCAGCTGTCTGAAACTGTTTTTTTTTTGCTTTGCTGTTAAATATAAGCTTTCTACAGAAGTCATGTGCGTCGTTTAACTCCATGAAAAACAAGAAGTGATGTGCAGTCAGTGTTTGGATAAATGTTTCATTTCTCTTGAAAAAAATTACATTTTTTTGCTGTTCTTTCATTTTGGCCCAGCCAGACAATGGAAATGTATGTACTTAGCACAAACAGTAAGAACATTTGTGTTTGTGTTGTTGTAACAATGCTTCTTGTCAATAAATCTTAAAATGGGCACCTGATTGGCAGCACCTGGAGGTACCAGAAACTCAAAACAAGTGTCAATGACAGCAACAGCTGTTTGGCAGAGAAGATTTGGCAAATTTTTCATATGTGTAACCAACATACTCAGCTCTACTACTCATCCCAGAAATGCATATTCCTTACAAATGTGGCGCAATTTAAAAGGGAATTTAACAAGCTTTCCAGCACTAAAAGACTTATTGCCAAGAAGCGTTGTTACAACAAAGAAATATTCTTTACTTACTTACTTTTTGTGTATATTTGTATTTGGTATTGAATGTTCCAGTACTGGAGGAGACATAATAAAACCTTTAGAGTCCAAAGATGAAAGAAAAAAAAATGAAAAAGAAAAATGTCAAATGATGGAGTCATAATGTACCCTGGAAGATTAGTTATAATCGTACTCACCAATACTAAGTATGTTTCCTCAGCTCACTCAACCAACCAGTGCACGTAGAGTAAAAATGTTGCAAGATTCATCACTTCTGCAAGATTCAGAGAGATTTATATGAAATCTGATAGTATTTCATGAATACAGCAGATATTCAAAGTGCACTAACAGATTTAAATGCAGCTGCTTATTTTAAAACACAAACTATGTCACTATCATAGTGTGTAACTAGATCCACACACAATTTTTTTTCTCACTTTTACCATTCTTTGTTCGGGAACATTTTACTTTCCAGACGACTCAGTAATCCTAAAACTGACTTGATGATTTCATTACACCCAATTTTCTTCGGCTATTATTATACCTCATTTATAAAAGCTCTGTCACTAACCTTCTTCTGGTGGTTTAATTTCCAATTCAATTAGATTAGTGTGAAGTATGACTGAGTACTTAAAATTTTGAGCAGCGGGGTTCATTTTCGGCTCTTTCCAATATCCTCCCTGGCTCGGTGTGATATGGTGGAAATGTCTTATCTGAATACATCCATTTGGCATTGCTGTTACATCCCTCCACTCTGCTACGATGACACTCATATTTGTTTAACTTTGTTCAAACGTATTAGGGAAAACTTTTTTCCCCCCTCACTGCTCCATAAAGATTCCCTGACTGTGTCACAATGAACTTTATAATATTCTCTCATGAAGAGAGCAACAATAAAGATGCATATTTCCCAAAAGAAAAGAGTGAAATAGTGGTCTGTTTCCAACACTGAAGTAGGGCTATTCACAAAAATACCCCCAATGCCAAAGAAACATAAACAAACAATCTATCTCAACTGGTCTGATTGTGCTGTTGGACCAATCTGTCTGTTGAGTGATAATCACAAAACTGGAGGTAAACACTGTGCTATATGTGCAGTCACAGCCTGCCATTTCAAATCCCAGAGAGAATGACTTGACTCACCTGAAAGTCAGGTGGTTATTTAAGTTCACCCACAGATCAGACTGATTGTGCTGAAATCGTAGACTTTGATGGGTTCAAAATATCTTGTCATGAAATTGAAGCGATTGATCAAACATATTTTGTTATAATATATAATGTTCTGACATGAAAATCATTACGCTTTGCTAAAATAAGTTACAGCTAAAACCAAAACAATAATAATAATAAAATTATTTTAAAAAACAGTCTCTAAACATTAATCCACGTTTAAAAAATGTTTGCTTAAATTTTAATTTTCGCTAAATTTGGAGCAATCCCATTTGGCACACGTGCCTCTGCAAGATATTTCCACTTTGCAAGAGTACAGATCGCCAGGCATGGTGGTGGTGATTAAGAGAAACTGTGCTTTCCATATTTTCAATCACTGAGAGCTGAAGACTGAAATAAAGCACATGAAGGTCAGGTTATTTGATGGGCATGTAATGTGTTCTAAAGCTGGGGACTTGCTTACCACCAAGAGTTGGTCTATACTTTTGGTTATTACAGTATATTTGCACAATAAAGTTTTGTTTTATTTTTTTGTGTGCAGCTGACAAATTGGGAACCATGCAGATGTACTGAATTGGTAAACCTCAAAAATCAATAAGTATTTCATAAAATATTGACAAAAGCTCTTTAAAGTGTTTCAGAGGGAGGAACACTATTGATTAAAGCATTTTCAGTAATTTTTAGAATACACTATTTTGTAAAAATCACTAAACTCATCAACTGTCCTAAAAGGACTCTTGGCGAATGAACATCCATGTACACTGCAAAGCTAGAGAAGAAAGCAAAAAGAAATACTTCAGTGTTATAACACATTTGAAATGTTTCATGATAAATAGTAAGAATATAATCTAATTCACTGTCTTAACAGTGCTCATAATGAATGTGTAAATCCATGCACTCTCTTTTCAAGTATAATATTGAATCTGTTGAAGATGATTTTCCTTCAATCACAGACAAAGTAAACAATGCTTCTAAAGCTGCATTCATTAAAATTCACACAGCATTGTTGTTCCAGAGGAGCAGACACGAGGAACTGGACTTTTGGAGAGAGTTGAAATCATTATTTGATCCAATTACCAATCATAATTTTGATATCTGGTTCCTTTTATTCTGGCTGGTTGCTTCAATAAACATGCAACCTCCTAGTAGAAACTTACACAGTGTTTTGTTGAGTCATTCATTTAGATACTTCTTTTCATCAGCAACAAGGAACATCAACAGAGATCTTCAATTTAGGCCTTAAAGTATCAGCACGAATGGTACAGATTGCATATTGTCAGCTATGGAGACTTTTTTTTCTATCACCATCAGATTGATTGGATTGTGAGGAATTTAGCAAACTCATTTGGCTACAGCTGTTTGCATAAAAAATAAATAAATCATGAAAATGACAGAGGTTACACTTCAAGGTTTTATAAATGACTAGATTGTGTAGAAATTGTCAATTTGACAATTTTTTTGCGTCATAAAAAACAGGTTTAACTTTTAAAATACATCTCGAAAAAAAAAAAATAAAATAAAACAAAATAAAATACATCTCAAAAAGTAAAGCTATTATTTCATCAGCTGCTATATTTGCAAGTTCCACCATATGAACTTGTTTTAAAAGTTCCCTTGAAATGGCAACAAGCACATCTAACCCCTGACATCTGGGTCCCACTCTACAGCATGAATGAATACAAACAAAACTCCCGTCTTTTTTTTTTACTTCTGCAGCATTATTCTGTGCTTAAGTAATATTGCAAATGAATATTTCATCTCCATTTCACACCTGGCACTCCATCATAGATGCCAGGCAGACTGTGACACACCACAGTGGCACAGACATGATCAGAAAGGAGACGAAAACAGGGAGCTGTAAATATAGCATCAGAGTCTTGGCAGGAGCCGGCGACAATCTAGGACCTAATCTGAGGCAGTTATCAGCATCTGTTGCCTGGCACCCACTTCTGTGGGGGTTTTAGTTATTCATCTATTGCTCCATATCTGTCAGTTTTTTTGCATCTGATTCCCTGTACAGAAGATGTATTCAGACGTGTGGGAGGATGTAGCCTCTCCAAACCCACAAGTGAGTCAGTCAGTCAGTGTTACACACGTCTACTTTGCTCACCTAACCTAATTGCATGCAGAGATTAAGGTTTTGAAATTGATTAGTTTTGCCAATGTAATGATTATATGTTAAAGGCCCTTTAGTCTGACCTTGAAAGAGTCCTGCTTTATAATTTGCAAATCTCTAGAATGCTTTTCATAAATCACCCTGTCCACCTCACCCATCATTTTTTTAAATCATATAATATGTAGATATTAAATTTATTATCCAATGTGTTGTTATTTCTATTTATATGAAAGGATAGTTTTAATGTCAATTAAAAACACTCAGCTGTTATTCATTCAATCATTTTTGAAACTAAGCTAAAGTAAAACCTTGTAGTGTGATTTGTTTGTATAAGAGAGGCAAGGACACAGGGCAGTGAATCTGAGGACACTGATTCTCCACAGCAGCCAGTCAGTATAGGCTGAGTTAATTGAAGAGCCTGAAATAGAGACTCTTTATTAGTGCTGGAGAGGCTACATGCACCAGCAGTCTATCAGGAGTTACAATTCTGACTTTGCTCTCTGCATGCCCTCAACATGAGAGAGTGAGATAAAAGGGATGCAGTCATCAAAAAGCACAAAAATGCTGCATAAAAGATACAAGGGGGAAGGGGGGCCGTGTCCTAAAATTTTGAGCCAAATTGCAGTGTTAAAGTAAGTTTATGTTCAGCTCTTGGAACATTAGACTGTGCTGTTATATCTTGAAATGACAGACTGAAACAGAGCTGATGTTTGACGGTCTATAAAGACCTTTTGACCACACTGCATGAACCAGTGATTGTCCAGGCCACTCTCCCACAGCTATACTGCATGTGGCCTGATACAACCACTGGTTGACTTGTGTTGTGTGCACATTGCACTCTACTGGCAGCTGTTATGTATTACAGAAAAAAAAGCTGTAGCTTGCAGTCGACACTAGATTATGATTTCAGGTCAACAGCACAGAGCATTCACTGTCAATCTTCTCATGAATAGAGGTCTTGAGGAGAATAAGAAAACAGGCTATACAGCTTTATCATTAGATGTGAACTCTTAATTTTGCTTTTGACTGTTTTAATGCACAACTGAGTTTGCAACCTGCATTAAAAACCTTTTTGATTGTAAATGGTAATATGTGCGCTGTTGTTTTACATCACAACCAAATCAAATAATCATTCTAAATGTGTTAAATACTTTAAATTTAGAATTTTATTTGATGATGATGATGATGATGATGATGATGATAATCATAATAATAATAATAATAATAATAATAATAATAATAATAGTAACTTTTATATTATTATAGTGCATACATTTTTTCTATTTTGTCTGTTTAAAACCTCTCGGGAAAATAATCTACTTGGCCAGGTTTTGTGCTCAGGTTTGTTATTGTAAACTGATTTACCATTAAAAGTGGGACATGCATATTCTCTAACAAAAAATAGCTTATGGTCCTGTAAATTAGTCATTAAAACAGCCTGGAGCTGCAGCAGCAATTCAAGTAAACCACTAAACAAAGAACTCCAACAAAAACATCAACGGGCACGACGTCACTCACCCAGCCCATTTTCTCCTAATCTTGCTTTTGATTGGTCATCACTCGTGGCTGCTACTTGCCTATTGGTCGAACAAGTTGTCACTCGCTTAACTACAGGGCCCAGTGTTCCGCTGCGTCGGGAATCGGGGAGGACGGCAAATCAAGTGAAAGAAATCTTTTGACAGAAGAAAAGTTCATGCTGGAGTTCTGAAACAAGTTTAGAAAGCCACATGAAGGTAAGAATACAAAACATTTTGTAGATGGTGTTGACTTTGTAAGTCTGTTGAAGATAACTTTTGACGTTTTTCATCGTGTTCTTTGGTTTAAAGAAGGAAAAAATATAGAATGGGGAAAAAAGGATGCAGTGGTCAAAGCTACTAGCAAAAACTCGCTCGAACAAATGACATGGCTTATTTGTTCGATTTTTGTCATTTGAAAACAACATTAGTTGATGATGTTCATCGGCCAGATACGGTTTGGTCTTCGTGGCAGTTTAGTGATTTCGCTCAAGTTGTTAACTCTTAATTAACTCATGAACGAATCACTTCTGCAGCTATGCTGTTTCACAGTTGGTAAGATACTGAGAGGTGAAGCAAGTGGCCTGCTGCTGCACAAATTCAGAACCTGGGTCGGCTGAACAAATCCAATTTAGTCTGAAGACATGCTGGATCTGGTCAGAGCTCCCAGGCTCTGCTTCCCCTCAGTTGACCCCTATCTCATCATGGCAGCTTGTGGTCGCACAGCTAAATTCGATTTTTTTTTTTTTTATTTTCTATTAAAATATATATTTTGCACCATGATTTTATTAAACTGAAAAGGCAGCTACACAAAGACGATGGCTGTCTTAATTCCAATTTTACATCTATAAATAAAGCTTAAATAATATTGAGTAATGTAGTTTAACATGTACACAAAAGCTTAAAGTCCTGACTAAAAAGGGAAACACTTACAGATTAGATTGAGAAGATTAACCTGAAAGAGTTATTTTTAACCCTTAAGCGAAACATTAGTCATAAGCAGCTATACACAAACGCTGAGCCTTTTTTATTCTGCCCCCAAAAAATGTGTGTTTTTGCAATAAAATGTGCTATGTGTTTTTAATACATCCTTGCAGATGAAGCACATGGCTGACCAGGCTTAAAACAAACATGGATTATAGGATTATGGACACAGGGGTTTTCGTCATCGGAAGTGGAGCTTGGAGATCATGTGGGAATATTTGTGTTTCCCATGCCATCGTGCTGTGTTTGTGTGCCCACATGATTACTAAGTCTATTTCAGCAGATTAGGTAAAAAATATCATTAAAACAACAATGAGGAACTAAACAAGCACGGTGACGCATGTTTGCTTCGGCAGGTTTCGCCAAACAGTGCACACGCTTCTCACAGTGATTATAGTTTGCTGTGAAATTAGCAGGCAGGCCTGTAAACTCAAACCAAAGGAGAGGCATATATGCTGTAGTTTAATTAGCATTTTGTGTCCGCGGTTTGGGCCACAGACCATGAGTGGTGCTTAAAGGCAGAACTAAAAACACTGTGGGGTCTCGCTTGTGAGAGGCCGCCACTGCAGAGCCATGGCTCATTCCTCTTCTCACTTCTGCTAACTGTTCTGCAGAAGTGTCAAATACACAGTTTCCTACAGCACTGTCTGACTTCTTTTTTTGGCAAACTAATTAAAGATATTTAGGAAATGTTGTAGCTTCCTGCTCAAGTACAACAGATGAATGGTTCCTGTCTTTCACTGGTCAAGCTCTTCTAAAACAGATCGTCCCACCCTTACCTTCTGACTTCATGATGTGAGAAGTTGTGATGACCACAAAGTGCTCAGAGCAGAACAAGAGCCTGCAGAGTGAACACTAATTTTCTTGTGAATCACATCTCTAAAAAGATGCTTCAGCTACATAAACAGTGTTCAAGCTGGGGTGCAAGTGTGTCATTAAGTAGTGATTCTCATAGGAAAACTGTGTTTAGTGTAGTAACATCACCAGCTTTGATCTTATTTCAAAGTGAAGCCCGCATATTTTCACTTGCGCAGAGTGCAGTTGGATGTCTGAGATGTGGACACCACGGGGCTTGTCAGCAGAACCGACACAGCTGTGAGATTAAAGCGCAGAGGCACTACAAAGGAACTACATCTCATTTCCAACACAAAATAACTGTCGCAGCACCCATTACGGTTTGAACCTTCAGCAAAACAAAAAGAGAGTTTAAAGTTATGCTGCATGCATATTACCAGTCAGACAACTTGAAATCTTCAACACAAATGGAAAAGTTTGGATCCAATTTGTTGCCCAGTTAGCTTGTTTTGTTGACATGATTTTGAACAGCTTAAATAAGAATCAACTTCTAAAAAGTTTAGCAGAGATGTAGTTCAGCGTTTTGTGTTTAATACCCCACCCCCCCCCAAAAAAACAAAAAAAAAAACACTGACTTTGCTTTGCAAAATGACTCCATTCAATGATAATAACTGCATATCCACAACTGAAGTCCACAAGTGAGCAAGATCAGTTGTCTGATTACGTTTCCAAAGTTGGAGGAGTGAGAAAACAAAGGGCTTTATTTCAAGAAGAAAATGACATGCCTGGAAAATTACATAGAGAAAAAGCATAACGCAATATCCATGACTTCTTCCTGTTTTGGAGTTATTTAATAATCCAGCTGAACTCTAAAATATGATGTATTTTTTTCATTTACAAAGCTTGTTCTGTCTTTTGTCACAGTCCAAACTGAACATGGAAAGTCTGACCAAGCCAGAGCTGCTGATGCTTTTCAGCATCCTGGAGGGAGAACTGGAGGCTCGGGACGTCGTCATCGAAGCCCTAAAGGTACCAAAAACCAAATCTGGTGACGTAGTTCCTACACTTCAGTAGTTCAAACTGCATATTTTCACTTTTAACATCAAACATTCAAAACACCAGGCTGAGAAAGGGTTGTTAGATATTAACAGTTTTGAGAATATGTGACCGGTTTTCAGATCAGGTATGAAATGTAGAAATATATTTCCCTGATTGACCACTGCAGTTGTTGGTTTATAAAAGACATTTCTATCTTATTATAACCTATTATATTTCAATTTAATGTAGTACTGTAGGTTTATTCACATCTAGATTTTTCATTTGAAATAGACAAACAGTTTTGTAACAAGCAGGAACATCCTCAGTCCTCCAAAATGTTTAAATAAATACAAATAGATAGTGAAATTGTTGGAGTTTGACAGAGAGGGAACAGACAGCCTAGAAAGCTTTGTCATTTCAGTGAGTGGATTGAGAAGCTGATATTTTGTGGGAGACAATTTGCTGGAATGGTTTGAGTCCTCTTTTTGTTTGAAAAGGAAGTGTTACTTCAAATCAATACAAGTAGTTTTGAGTTATCACCTTCATTCTATGATCATTTCTGAAGGTCTTCTCTAGAATTGTGGTGCCTCTATAAATAGTACAAAAGGGTTCACTAAATAATTTTGTAGAACTGAAAACCATAAATCATATTTTATAAACCAAATCATATTCATATTCTCCACTGGGTCTCCCACACTTTAAAAACATGAATGTCAGGCTGCCTTCAGGCACTAGCCTCTCTTACAAAAGAGAGCTATGATCTGAATGGGATTTGCCTGGGTAGATAAAGGTTAATAAATAAAAATCATTCTAATCATTGGCTGTTGGATGTGCATAACCAGGTCTCACTGTAACTAAACAGCTAAAACCAAGTTTGGACTGTGCTCAGCCATCAAGGAAACGCACACACAAAGTATCTCAAGGATTTATATTATAGGATTATATTAATATTTTGAAGTATCCAGTACCATAATGTTTGCATGGTTTTGCATTGCTATGTTCTACAGATCCAGAAACTCCTTTGTGTTGCTTTTTCCCTTTTTTCTGTCTAACTCCCTGTTATTGGATGCAATAAACCACTAATTCAATATAAGCAGTGAGTAAGTACCTTATTTATATAACAATTTAGCAAAAGGTGATTGTAGCTTATAGAGTCATGTAAACAGCTTTCCAGGCTTAATTCTTAGTGTTAACATTTGATTGTTACAGTCACACTTGTGGAATGCTTCTCACTGTCTTTGTATAAAAGGCACTAATAAAAAGACAGCAGACTGAGAACCTACTGCTGAACGTTCATATGTTGTGTCTAGATCACATTCCTTCATTTACCCGAGGGATCTGGCCATCTACGGCAAGAAAAGCCAAAGCACAGCGGGTGCCTGATGACTCAATGTGAGCGAGGGCTGGAGTGAATAAATAAACACTGGCATTAAGTGGAGTTTGAGGGGAACATGGCCGTACTTCTTTTATGGATTCATCTGCACACACTGTTAACCCATTCATCCCATCCACTGTATAAATGCATCGTCTTTGTGCTTTGTTAAGTAATGAAAATATTTTTTAAGCATATCACAGTCACAGAGCTTCATTTTCCAAACATGTACAGTTAAATAGAATCAGTTTGTGAAGAATATGTTTTAATGACTTAGCAAAACCCAAGAGAAAGAGAAGGCAAGTTCATACCTACAGCTTTTTGACCTGTTAAGGATGTGGAATCTTTTTCAAGCACCTACATGAGTGTAGATGATTGTTATCACTTAATACCATAATACTAATGTTGTGATACTTGCAACCCTAATCCATGGAGGGAGTAAATACTCTCTTTCATCAAAATAAATTAGGGATTATATTTGTCATGCTATGTAGGTCTTTTATTCTACAATTACCCCCACAAAAAATGGAGAAACAGTGTATAAAATATCTGAAAGAAAAACAACAGTAATATTGTGGCAACTTTTCTTTTAACTTTTGGTTAGGTCATTGTAAAGTCTTTGTTTAGTTGTTCTTTCATAGGGTTGTTTCTGTCCTCAAAATAATTTTCAAATTGAATCACTCACTTTTTTCCAAACTGTCTGACAGTTTGCTTTATATTTTCCTTCAGAATACTTTGGTAGATACTTATACTCATACTTTATTGGATAAAAAGTCATTGATTAACTGACTCGTTAGTGTCTGTTTTTGTGTCTGTAAAATGAACCCAAAACATCACACTTCCATGTCTGTGCTAGAAAAGTTGTTTCTGGTTTCAGTTTTTTTTTTCAAACGTAATAGGTGTCATGACTATATGATAAAGCACTTTGGTCACCATGAAATCACCATGGTAATGACATGGTTCAAAGTAGATTTTGTAATTGCACATTGTCATTAGTAGTTTTCTGCAGAATGTATGGAAGTAGAAAATATGGATATAAAAGTGTATGTTTTAAAATGTTGCTCTAAATTACTATCACTGGTATTCTAACTATCCACTGCATTTTTGTTTCTCATTGTGACTCACTTCTGCAGCTGCTTGTGCTGTGGCTTTCAAAAGGAAGTTAGTCTTTGGCAGTGCTTATTTTGGCACACAAAGCCCTGCAGCGATTCAGTAGTCCCTTTGGTTTGGGAAAGGAATAGAAAACTCTTTACTTTAAGTTCAAAAAGGACTCAAATATGGAAATAAGTCTTTAATTAACTGTGGAGCTCACACAGTGCTGTTAACTAGAGCTTTCAAATGGAGCTACTTCAAATAACTTTACCTTCTGTTTTGTTTAACAGGCAGCATTGAAGTAGAGAAGAGGAATTTAGTTTCAGGAGCTGAGATGCCTCAGCTGATTGGTTTCAGTGTCAGTAATGAGGCATTTGTTGCATTTTTGTCTGGAGTGGCTCTGTTGGATAGCAGTCTTCAAATACCCCCTTTTTCTTGCAGAATACTTTAAGAGTACTTTAATTATAAGTTATTAATTATTCATGAGTTGTGTCAGCTTGTTTAGCAATTTGATGAAACAGCTTTTCAGTATATTAGACTTAAAAAAAAAGGCCAAAATTTCTATTACACAGATCTTATGTAAAAGACTGTGTCAGCGAAAGATAAGCTGGACTCAGTATGGTTGTATCTTCCAGTTCAAGCACATACACACGTAATGGCCAAGAACTGCAGCCAGCAAACAAATGCATGAATAATTAGGCTAGACTTGCAGACCAGTTCTTGCAAAATGAAGTGATGAATAAGGTAAATTGAAAAAAACTGTGCTGTGTTTACTAGCTTTAGAAATGCTTTCTGGACCCTGTCTCTTTCCATTGCCTGCATCCCTGTTTGCATCATTGGAGGGCTGGTGCAGAGACAAACAGCCTCTCTTTGTAATTCCAAACTGGACAGCTATCTGTGCAATAAAGAGTCGATAGTCAACTAAGAAAGAGAAAAAACAGAAGCACGGTTTGTGTTTGAGAAGGAGCTTTTGTGCAGCAAGTGTACTCTAAGTTTGAAAAGATACTTCTAATTAGGACCCTTATTATCCTGTTATAATGTGTATACACAGAGCTGAAATAAACACGTTTGTAACTTTTTAAAGGGACACAAGTAAAAAAAAAAACATTTATTTTTATTCTGTTTCAAAATGCTCTCTTCTATCAGCTATCGCTTACAGATCAAGTAATTTTTTCAAGCTCAACAGGAAGCTGCTGCAATTTTTAGTCTTGATGTAGGCATCAAGAATGGAAACTCTGATCTAAGCTTTTTTCATTTTATCTGTAAAGTGACTCATGAAAGACAGTCATTGATGGGAAAAGGGAGGAACTGAGGACAAATTTTTCTGAGCAATTTTTCTTAGAAATTGATGATGCCTTTTGATAAAGTTCCTTTAGTCAGGGTTTACTATTTTTATCCAAGACTGTGTGAGTTAGCATTTCTACTGGAAAACAAAATTGTACTAAGAGGGGAAAAATACTCTAGATGTTTTACACATCACATAACTCGCTTACTGAAGTGAAGAGAACATATGAAAGGCATTTTTGAATACTCCTGGGTCCTGCTTCACCCCTTTCCACCGTTTGATCCGCCTTCACACCATCCTCCGCAGACTGGATCAAGTAACAGCCACAAAGCCTCGGACCCCCCCCCCCCCCCCCTTTGTGCCAGATAAGCCAATACTGACGATGTGGAAAATGATGGTCTCAAAGCTCCTGAACTCTCTGGAACTTTAGGTTTCTCTGTCGGGACCCATTTATCAGTCCTCCCCTGTATTTCCCAGAAACCAGCAGGGTTCAGTCAGTTCTGTAGACTTCATGGAGATAACTTAAATTTAATTTGACAAGAAACATAAAGTTCTGTAGCACAAAGGTCAAAGAAGTGTGTTGACTCATGTTTAATTATGTCTCCTTCACATGGCATAAATCTTTCAGTGAATATGAAATTTAGGTTACATTCCTGTCTGAAAATGTGACTTTTTCATTTCACTTATAGGTAGCTTGAGGAAAAGTCATTTTCTTTATTATTTTTATTATTTACCGTTATTTAAACAGGCAAGTCCCTTTGAGATCTCAGATCTCTTTTTCAAGGAGGCCTGGGCCTGAAGGCAACCTATTGTACATGTTCATGTCAACGTAGGTGTGCTGATATAATACAAACCTTTTTAAAATGAGCAGCTCTCTCTGCAACAATGACACATAATATCTTGTGCTTTAGCCTCAACCCAGACAGGTTAAACACAAACCTTCCTCCACTTTTGACTCCTCTTTGAACTTCTCAAGTGATCTAGGTATCTCTGTCCATCACCCTGCCAGAGAGGATAGTGGTTTCTCTAACCGCTTGGTCCTCTTTTTGTTGAAAGCTCACCAACGCGGAGATCTGCAACAGGCCTCCTCCGTCTTGCTCTCCCACTGTCACTTACAGCCGGCCTAAAGGCATTTGCTGAACCTGAAATGTCTTGTTGTTATTATCTCTCCCTTGTCATGAGTTAAACAGACAACAGGTCTGCCTTGGACAAAGCCCAGTTTAGAACAGCTGTCCTGCTAAAGATAGACAAACACCCACCATCTGTTGCTCCTTCTGCAGCTAGCACTTTTTAGAAAAATGCATTTCCTCCTTACTTATTCACTGCTTATTTTCTGTAATAATTAAGAATTTGAGATAGCCATCATGCTGTGCTGAATGCAGCATTATATTTCATGTTTTATTGAGAGATTTGTTTCATGGAATTAGACAGTCACATTAAGGCATTAGTGAATATCACACTAGTTCTAAAATTGGTTTGTTTTACATTTAGTAAACAGAAGGGGATTTTGCAGTCATACAAACATTGCAAGGCTCTTTTTTTTCTACAGAGGAAGTTTGATGTACCGGTAAGTGCTAATTTCTGGAAGATGCCCATATTAACAATGCCAGTGTTGACTAGCTTAATCATATGGCTTGGCTTATCGGCAAGTATTATTCACCAATTATAAGCACTTCAAGATGTTCCCAAGTTTGTAGCTGTTGTGTCATAAACAGATTTGTATATATTTTACAGGACAATGCATGAGGAAAATTACCCACAGGGTAGTGCTAAAAGACTGATCAAAGCCAAACACACAAGTCCAAAATCACAACAGGGCAACCAAGTTAACAGGACCTGTATAAATAAAACCCCGCTTTGTTTTCTGTAGGCTCAGTGTAAAGAGCTGTTCATCCAGGAACGCTACGCAAGGTACAACCTCAGCGACCCCTTCCAGGCCCTGCAGAGAGATAGTGAGATTGCGGGGAGTTCCAGCAAAGAGGCTGGCTGTGTGTCTACTTCAACCAACCCTTTGGTGGTTCTCAAACTGGTGGTGAGCCACTGCAGAAGGATGCAGGAAAAGATGATGGCTCAACTGGCCGCAGCTGAAAGCCGGCACAAAGGGGTGAGTCTGGATGTGTGGTAATTATCAAATAAGCAAAAATGTTTTTTTTTTTTGTCTTTTACTAAAAAAAATAATACTTACAAAGCAGCATATCTGGCACGATTTTACACAGATACCTGAAATGATTTACAACTAAACACTTGTGTTTGTTTCAGGTGATTGCAGACCTGGAGGAGGAAAAAAGGAGGCATGCTGAGGACACAGCTGAGGGAGATGATGTCACTTGCATCCTTGAAAAGGAGAGGGAGCGCCTTCAACAACGGGTGATTAGCACTAACACAGGTTTCACTATTCATGCATGTCCAAATTGTGGAACATCAGTCAAACAATCAGTAATAAATAGAATATGTCAAACAAAACGAAGTAATCGTTCCCACTTCTGTGATTTCTTAATGGGTTTGTTTTTTCTCTGTGCTTGTAGTTGGAATTTGAGCGGAGCCAAGTTCGCCGGCTGGAAAAAGAACAGCGACGGATTACTGAGCAGGTGGAGGAAGAACGTGCTCAACACAAACAGCTTTCCTGCGCTTTAGCTAAAGAGTGCAAGTGGGCAAGTTCCCGGGCTCTAGAGGAGGGTCACCGGCTGTCAGAACTAAACCGTAAACTTGATAAGGTCTAAACATGTCTAACTCACGTTAGACACTTATGCTTCTTGCAATTTCCTCGACTATGCTTTTTACTCTGGTTTGATACGTTGCTACTTAAAAATAAACAACGGTTTCTGTTTAGGAAAAAGAGGCTTCTCAAGCTTTGAGAAAAGAGCTGGAAGAGGAAAGGACAAGAGCTTTGAGGATGGAGGCCAGAGTGGAAGAGCAGCTAGCTGAGTTCGACACCGAACGTGAACAGCTTCGCTCACGTTTGAAGAAAGAAGAGGCTCATTGTTCTCAGCTCCAACAACAGGTGTGAACACTTCAATAAATTCAGTCCTATAAAGGTTTTAATCTAATCTCAGCACAGAAAAGGAAAATTGTTATAGCTGAGTGCTTTAAAAGTGAGTGTGTTTCATGATCAGGTAGAAGAGCTGAAGTGGAAGCTGGAGGAGGTCTACACAATGAAAGAGACGAGAGGAGCCAATGCATCTCCGGTGGAGACAACAGGAAAAGAGTGGGCTACAAGAGTTTTACCAGGAAGCCTATCAGTAGACAATGTTAAGTTTGAGGTCAAGGATGAAGAAGGCACCAACCAAACTGTTGAACCAAAAGTCAATGGTCACATTTGTCCAGTGGAGACCAATGGGCCTCTTATTTCAAACAGTGTACTCTCAGAAAATATGCTTTTCCAAAATGGAGATGACACGCCAACGTTGTCCTCCTCTTGCAATGCAGCTCTTTCATCTCAGACTCGCTCCTCTCCCTGCAGTTCACCTGTTCTTTCCAAACACCCCACAACCTGCGCACCTCCTGGAAACTATCAGTCTCCGTACCAGACTGGGATCAACCAGCGATTCCATGCTGCGCGACACAAGTTCCAAGGTAGTTTTGACTCAGAACCACAGACCCAGGCTGTACAACCGGCTGTCCCCATCTCACCAAAGGACCTCTCTCCTGTGAGCAACAACTCCTCCTCCTCAGAGGCAAACCCGGTCAAGCAGATGGCCCGCAGCACGGTCACTCAAGTCCTGTCTCGTTTCACCACTGTCCAGCAGAGTGCCGCAACAAAGCTGACCACGCCAAATAACTCCCCGTTTGGCACAGACTACCGCAGCCTGGCTGCGCCTTTGTCTCCAGTCATTGGAAGGGCCGCAGGGGCAGTTCTCCAGGGCATTCGTTCACCCACCTTCAACAGAGCAGACAGAGGCAACCCTCCCCCTATCCCTCCTAAGAAGCCCGGTCTAGCTCAAGCCCCTCTGTCCCCAGGATCAGTGCCTAAATCTGCCAGTCATTTCTCAGACAGCCCCCTGTCAGGCAGCTGTGGCCTCAGCTCTGCCCAAGAGGGCGTCAAAGAGCTTGACATGGTAGTTTCATCAAATTAATTGTGTTAGTACAACCACTTCTCTGCTGGTGTCATAATGATTTAATCCATAATATTCCACCATTACAACTGAGATTTTATATTTTACATGCAAGGATGTGTACTATTTTTTGAACAGAAATCCCTTATTTTAAACCTGAGCAGAATCACTTATTTAGGTAGTGATTATGGAAAAATGTACATATGTATTAATTGAGGGGGTGATATTCTTGTGATACTAATGGTATCAAGAATTTTGGAACGAGGAAGTTATAGGAACAAAAAGTATGTTATAAATCATATAAATGGGTCACTGATTTATAAATGTTATACACAGGTTATCTGATGAGTTGTAATCTGACATAAGACTCTTGTTTTATTTTAATATTGTACAGTATCATGATTATCAGACTGAGTTCATGTGGTCACTGTTATACAAGAAAGTGTTTCAGATAAATGTTATGCTTTTGTCATAATAAACAGTTGTTAAACATTTTTATTGTCAGCTGTTTTTTTTGCCTATATCAAGTTCTTTAAAATGCATCATAGGCTGTAAAGTGGTATATTTAATAGATAAATTTACAGTACAATAAGATCATGCTTTTTTAAATCCAGCCACTCACAGGATTTGTGTCATCCTACACAGGGATTAGAAAGACAGCAGTCATGATAATCTGTTTTACTCAGAGGATAAAGTTGTTATTACTTGCTTTACACAAAGAAGTACTATGTCCTGATGCATCTCAGTAATCCAGGTAAACAATTCAAAAGGAAAAAATAATTAGGTCCTCGGAAGAAGAACCTGTCCAGAGGACCTACTTATTTTTTCCTTTTGAATTTTCAAGTACTAGTTTCCTACAACAATACAATAGCAGCATTTATTTTCTATCATAAGAAAAGCGATGCTTTACTTAACAAAACATCAGAAAATTAACCACAATTTAGCCACACTGGTAGTGTGTTATTGCTTGAAAAATATGTAATATGTATCTGTTTAACAGTAACAATAAATATATTTTTCTAAAGTTGTGCTACTCTAGAAGTCCTCTAGAGGTCGCTGTTTGATAAGGATTTGCTCACTAGGAACTAGTTAACAAATGTGACTAATTTTATTACATAGTTATGGTTCATCTATAAAATTTCTCCTATTTTAGCTGTATGAATTTATCTTTGTTATTGTATTATGTAATGTACAGTGCACCTATAAAATGCAGTTATAAAATAAGAAAAAACAACACTAGTGCATATATCTTTGAGCATATAAAACTACCTATGGCAACATCTGTCGACAGTATAATCAAAGGGTTTATTGTTTTTTTCTCAGCACCAATCAAATCATAAATTTAAGAAAACATTAAATGTATGTTCTAATCAGTTTATTTGTTGAGAAAGTTATGACATCTAAATGGCTTAAACCATAACATTGCTCAACTTGTAAACAGAGTTTGTAATGTATTGTTGAAGTTTTGCCCCCTTAAGAAAGAAAAACAGAATAATGATTAGTCAGCGGTTTTTAACGTCAGACAACATACTTTTTGTGTCTTAATAATCCAGTCTGACTTGGCAATGAGCACTCGCTGATGTGGCTTTTCCAACACACTCTTCCTCCTGGCTGTTGGGGAAGGGTTAGCTGGTTAACGGGAGAGGTCACCTCTCTTTCATTCAGTTCACCTAATTAACATTCCAGTTTAGGACAACAAAGCTGCATCCTAAATCCAAAAGAGGCACACCTCATCCCACAACAGAGCCCAATCTTCTCAGGCTCGAGTTGATGGGCTGTAAGACATGCAACACCCTTTTAGCATTTGATTATCCTTATTTACTTAAAGTGGAAGGAGCTCTATTTCTGTGCATTCATTTTTAGATAAGAACTATGAAGTCAAACTACAGTTTTAAACTAAATTATGTGGACATAATGTAGTTTCTTAGTCAAAAACCAGCAGTTGGATCTAACACGAAACCAGTTTTCAATTGAATTCCGATATAAAAGTGAAAATAATAAAAGTAAGATAAATACAATAGGCTCAACCTCCAAACTTTTTTTATTTCATCCTTAAACCTCTGTAGGGAACATACAACCTGTTTGGTATTAAATTAAAAATTCAAATCTCTGGAATCACTTCTGTCTAAACATTTGTTTGGATTGGGAGTAGGAGCAGCTAAATCAGCGTAGCTTTTTGTTTTTAGTCTGGGCTACACTCTAAAAAATGAAAAGTTGTATTTACTTAACCATGTTATGTCAACTGGTTCCACTTAACTGAGTTGAGTAAATTCAAAGCAATATAACAGTTTTTTAAC
>JARVJO010000365.1:15592178-15643182 GCA_031762555.1 Cynodonichthys magdalenae
GTAAATTCAAAGCAACATACTCATGTTCTTTGGTTAAAAAACTGGTATATTGCTTTGAATTTACTCAACTCAGTTAATTGGAACCAGTTGACATAACATGATTAAGTAAATCCAACATTTCATTTTTAGAGTGTGTTATTTGTCTAAATATTGATTTTATATGGGACTGATCTACACTTAAAAGAACCAGCTAAACAAACAAATGCATGCGTATTTTCTCTCATGGGCACAGATATGATAAAACATTTCTAATAAGTTTGTTGTGGTGTTATGTTGCATAAATATGCAGAACATTCTCACAAGACACCTGAACACAAACAGTATTTAGTCCAGTAGTTATTTAAAGTCATGTCCTGTTTGTGTATTCTCCAGTGAGCTGATATGATTAATACGACACAAATGTTACAGGATGCAAAACAATTTGAAACAAGGTGAGATCCTATTCTTTAACTTATCACTTACTGACTTCTGGTTGTGTGTCTGCAGGTATATTGGAGCTCTGGGTGCTCGGGTGATATGTGACAACATTCCCGGCCTGGTGAATAAGCAGCGGCAGCTCTGCCAGCGGCATCCGGACCTGATGCAGTCCATCAGCGGGGGAGCCAAAGAGTGGATCAGGGAGTGCCAGCACCAGTTCAGACACCACCGCTGGAACTGTAGCACGCTGGACCGAGACCACACTGTGTTTGGCAGGGTGATGCTGCGAAGTGAGTCTGCATACGCATGGCTGGGCCTTCTATCTGTGGGGCGGTTGTTTATGTCAGTGTCACTTGAGTTAATCATCCTCGTAAATGTCTCCTCTGTTACCAGATAAGCACAGAATAAATAGATGTCATATTAAATCAACTTTACTGCGGAACACAAACAGATAGAGAAAGTGTTGTGGGTTATTTTACCTTCTCTGGAATGAAGGACGATTGGGAAAGTGGCAGTTCTCTGAAAACAAGTAGCAGATTGAGAGATCCACACTGGTGGTGTATAAACAGCAATAGAAGATGTAAATATTTGGGTAGATGTTTTTGGCAGGCAGACAAAGCTTCACTCCCTGACATATCTCCTGTGCTCTGCGTCATTGCGTGAGCCGGAATGAGAACAGAAGGAAGGTGGAACAGCCAGACCAAATAACCACCAAAGTCTGTTCTTGTCTGAAATAAAAACACTCAGAGAGCTGCCATCTGTGCAAATTAACAAAAGGTGAAAGGAGAATTGTTTGGACTGTGATGTTATCGCTGACATCCTGCTACCTTTGTCTTAGCGTACCATAAATGGACTGATAATGACATCTTTTTGCCTAGAACATACTGAGGTAAGGCTGTTTTATTCAACACAGTGAACTAATCCACTTTAGATGCCAACAAAAGTAGAACAAAACAATCGTAGTTAAGTACTAAAAAATACAAGCTTTTAACACCATTTAAAAGCAGCAATGTCTTCCCTAATGGTAACATACCTGTCCACACAGGCAGCCGGGAGGCAGCATTTGTCTACGCAATCTCTTCAGCTGGAGTAGTCTACACCATCACCAGGGCCTGCAGTCAGGGGGACCTTAAGATCTGCAACTGCGACAGCCACAAGCGTGGGCAAGCAAGCGACGACAAGGGCAACTTCGACTGGGGTGGCTGCAGCGACAACATCAACTATGGCATAAAGTTTGCCAAGGCATTTGTTGACGCTCGAGAGAATATGGTGAAAGACGCTCGAGCGCTGATGAACCTGCACAACAATCGATGCGGTCGAATGGTGAGCTGCAGAAGTTTTAACATTTACCATCCACAGTTTCTTGTAGGCTACGTGTGTTGCAGTAAAGAAAAAGTTTTGCTCGAGGGTTCTTTCTGTTAAAAGGGAGTCGTTTCTTTCCACTATCGCCAATGTTCTGCTCAGGATGGAAGACTGGATGGATGGATGTTAACATTTGAAGTTGTAGATTAGCATTAGCATGTGCCTCAGATGCTAGCTAAACTACTCAACTACAGCAAGGTTTACAAGCCTCAGCAGAACTATTTTTTTTTCAACTTTTGCTTTAATAGTTGATTGTTTTTTAAGAAACAAACGAACAAAAAATCTAAACTAATAGTGGATTAACAATCATTTACATCCATAATTTATATAAAAAAATATAATAATTTGCAACACTTGAAAAAAATATATATACCAGTAATCCTTTAAAATGGCACATTTCTATAATCAAAGAGCTCGTTTTAATGATTTAAAAAAAGTGATTGTGGCTTTGACTGGCTTTTTGAGAAAATTGACTGTTTTATTATACAGATTGATACAAATATCACAATAAAACTATTTTCTAATCATACTGCCAATAACCACAAGCATTGAAGACCTTATTGAAGACAACAAAAATAGCAGACACTAGTTTTTAGTTAATAAGGTTGTTTTTTTGCCACCTCTAGAGTTGTCCTAAAGATTTTCAGATGCAACACAAAGTCCAACCAGAGCGAAGAATACTTGCATGACTTTGAATAGCAAGCCTGATTTGCACCTACATCATGCCATAGGCAACATCATAGGCTTTAACACCCTGTCACCTCTGACCTTTGCTCCAGGCAGTGAAGCGCTTTATGAAGCTGGAGTGCAAGTGTCACGGGGTCAGTGGTTCCTGTTCTCTGAGAACCTGTTGGCTGGCTATGTCTGACTTCAGAAGAACTGGGGACTATCTTTGCAAGAAGTACAACACGGCCGTCGAAGTGACAATGAACCAGGACGGGACCGGTTTTATGGTGGCTGACAAGGATTTTAAGGGAACCACCAAGAATGAATTAGTGTACGTCGAGAACTCCCCAGATTACTGTGTTCTGGACCGAGCAGCAGGTGAGTACGATATTTAATTCTACAAAAAACATTTTGCTGATCTCAGTAAATTTTTTGTTTTATATTATTTTAAAGGATTGATTCAAAAGACCATATCTCTATGAAGATGATGATGCTGCTATGTGGAAGGTGTGATTTGTCTGCAAAAAATATTCAGATTTAAAGAAAGTGTTATAGTAACATCTATGTAAATATCAGGATGCAGGTTTTCCAAGAAGTTGCTGGTCATTTTTGTTATGGTTATCTTCTGACTATTTCTGTGCTTATTATCTGTGAAGCCCAGTTTTTAAAAACAGTTGGATTATTGTTTTCAGTTCAAAAATTTTGTTGTGTTTACAAGCCAACATATACATACATTTTTAATCATTAAAAAAACTCTTCAGAATAAAATAAACTTAATTTATTTTTTTTTAAATAAAAATACTATAGTTAAATATGAGAAACAGATGGTGGACCATTTGTGCAAATCTGTCCACTGAAGACTTGCATTCCTTCACAGCTTAAAGTTCAATAATTTGACCTTCAACATCTCCTTTAATTCCTAATGTTTTCTTTGCCCCGTCCTCCAATCCAGGCCCTTCAGCAGAGCATGAAGTAGTTCACTGTTAATAGGTTTGTCATAATAGCATGAGGAGGGAACACGATGACTCAAAGCTAACAAATTATTTTGCTCCTCCCTAAAGTTAGCTTGGTTGCACTTTGGCAACCGGTGGGTAATGAAGGTGCGTTTTTCAAAGGACTGCTTGGGTTTCCTTGTTAAAAGGTGATCTTAAAAGCAGCCTATGAAGCTCCGTCCTACTGTTTTTCATTGTGGAAGAATCCACAGCCTTAAGGATACATGCAGGCTTATTTTTCAAATCCTTCCTTTGGCCAGTATTAGCTTCATTCTCTGTGCCTGAGGGGGAATATCTCCTTCTGTCCTTTTCTCTTTACTTCAGTGATGCACTGTTATAAGACCTGCTGTCTGAGGCTTAGGTTTTACACCGAAGTACATGACCACAATTGTGTTAAAATCTAAGACTTTGCCGACCAGATGCCCTTTCTAAAGAGTGTGGGAAAAGTTAGATTTTAGATTGGAAAATAGCTTCAGTTTAAATCCTAGACAACACTACTGCCGCTGAGCATCTGTGATATTCATATATTGCATTGAATGAACAAATGACTGACAGACTTGCTGCAAAAAGTGAACAACGCCCATAAAGCTATTATAAAACCAAAAGACACCAACAATGAAGCATTTTCCCTCTTCTCATCCCCTCGCAGGCTCCTTGGGCACAGCTGGCAGAGTGTGCAGTAAGTCCTCAAGAGGCACAGACAGCTGTGAGATCATGTGCTGCGGACGAGGCTACGATACCATGCGCATCAAACGTGTCACCAAGTGCGAGTGCAAGTTCAAGTGGTGCTGCTCTGTGGAGTGCCAAGACTGTGAGGAAGTGGTGGACGTGCACACGTGCAAGCCACACAAGCGACCTGATTGGCTGGACATAACTTAGCAAAGAAGACCTGGACGTCTAACTTCAAGAAAAATTTTTTTTTGAAGACGTCATTTAGGTTAAATTTTTTTACTTAAATGGCTCTGGTGTTTGATACTTTGACACCTCCCAAAGCTGAGACTTCAGAACCTTTTGTTGGATGTTGATAAACTGGAAACGAATCGTGGTTACAGACTGTACTGGTTACAAACAGAATGTTTCATTGAAGCAAGATCTGTAGAGCATTTACGAAACACACATATATTTGATATAAAATAGTTCAATATTTTATTTGCTGTTAAAAATGTATCTTGGCTGAGGCAGACATTGTGTCTCCATACTTTTCAAGAGTAAAGATATGACCACTGAATGAGAAAAAAATATAATACTGACATTGTATCATTTAAAATGATAAGTCATTTTATGATACAGCAACAAATCACTTAAAATGTAATTGACAGTTGCTGCTAATAAAATCCCTATAAAAAGTCAAAAGATGCAAATGAAACATATTTTAATTACAGTAAAAAAAGGAGTAACTAAGAGAAACAGGAAAGATTTTCTGTTAAATGGCAGCAGACTTAGCTGCAAAGTTGGATTTGATAAAATGCTAAGAGAACAAAAAAAAATGTATGATTCATGTGAATTTTTGGCTACTGATTAAAATATTTGTGTACAATATGCTGCATATTTTCAGGTTGTTGCACCATAAGGCTTTCTCCTTTCTACCTCTGGTTCTTATTGCCTGTTTCTTCTTTTTACCGACTCCTTTAAGCTCCTCCTGAAGATCACGCAGATTGAAACCAGTACCAAAAAGTACAAGAAAAAGCAACTCACATGCAAAATAAATGCAAAAATAATGAATTATTGCGGCTCAAATTAAGTTGTCATCATATCTGACATATCACAAATCAGCTAAATGCATAAAACTAGTTGTCAGATAATTTGCTGTATTTCAGGTTAGGAGTCCAATCAGGTCCTGTTCCTATGTAAATTTATTTTTTTTACCATTATAATTGCTGCTTTTCTCCTTTCTTGTTCATCATTACAAAAGCCATAAGGAATGTTTATTCTCTCACCACTGTATGACATACCACATTTATAATGCAATCTTATGTAACTGTGCTTTTAGTCCTTTTCACACACATATCTACAGCCCCTGAATGTGAAAAGTGAAGTATTTCTAGAAATCTAGCCAAGACATGGGAAATCTTGAATGTGACTCGAACAGTGAATAATGCAGCCATGTCAAGCCTTTGAAGATATAAGTCTCCAAAGGGTTTGTGGAGTTAAATGAATATGACAACAAGGCACAACAGTTAGGGGTCAAGAAATTGTTTCTGCTCCACGTAATGAGGGAGAAAGCCAAAGAAAACTGCTTTGAACACGACCAAATGACACACTAAGTCAAAAGTTAATTACAAACTAAAACACCTGTTTTGAATTTGGATAGGGCTCGGAGGACTTTGTTTTTCTCAAAGAAAGGTGGAACGGTAATGTGTTCTGTTTGTTAGAATGTGCCACAGTATGAAGGTATTTTTTTTTTATTCAATCAAATAAAGTTTCAATCCAAAAAAAAAAAAATCAAAAAAATCAATAATTTGAACCAAAAAAAAAACAAAAAAATAATTATTTCAATCAAACAAAAAGATGTATCAAAAAGTTTTTTGCAAAACAGAATTGTTTTTTTTCGCATGTCAGAAATCTTTGGTTGAATCTCAAACTTTTGGTTGATGCTCTAAGTCTTTGCTTGAACTCAAAAAAGTTTTGAACTCAGAGAACATGAACATCCGAGGCAGGGTCTAAGGACGATCTACTGTAAGGTGTGTCCCTATTGGTTAGTGCGAACTGACGCGATTTCTTGGTGCACCAGAGAAATGATTTGAATCAAATCAATACATTAAATGGCCGTTATTAGTGGTTATCAGTCCCATACATTGTGTGCAGACTGTCCCTCCTCTACCTCCTAGTAGGTAGGAAGGCACTTATCAATCATTTTTATGCCTGATAATATGCATCTAGGCGCTGTGGGTTTGGCTCCTCTCCTGGGACGCGGAGCCCAAGTGACCGGCCAGACTCGCTGTCCTTTGATGGGGAAAGCACTTGATCTGCGGTATGGAGATCCAGGCTGTAGTGATTAAATATATTCCCCTCTCACACGAAAGTTTCAGGAAATGTTAATCACACCACAGAGATCAGTTGATTAAAGTTTGAAACATGTCTGAGCAAACCCGGAAAACTCTGCTGTCTGTCTGTTAGCAATGTCTGGGGTGACCATCGGCTACATTTGGTACATTTACATTTGGTTGAAACTGCTTTTTTGTTTGGTTGAATAATATTATTTTACACTTCTATTACATGTTGCTAAAAGCCCATCTAGGGACAGGCATTGCAAACTGGCTTTGGCTATAAATGTTGTAGTGTACGGTATTGTTAATACTTGACACTTGTCCCTTTTTAAATAAACAATAAATGAAAAAAAAAAATTACCTTCATACCAGTTTTTTAAATGGTAAATTACATCAGAGCACATCAAATTTCAGACGATGACAGAATGTGGGAACAGAATTTTAATGTCCATGAAGGTCTGTGGAAGCATTTTTACCTTTGAATGCATGACCAGAAATAACTTTCAGGCTCTATATTAAATCTTGTTGATCCACCCTGTGTTACTCCTACTAGAAGTCCTCTGTTCTCTTCAAGCTTACAGTATACGCCGTCCTACACTTTAGTTGTGCAACAACTATTACATGGAAATGATGAATGCAATGCTTCAAACCATGTTTGGATTTAAAGTTTAGTCATCTCAATAACAAGAAACTCTGGAGAATAAATTTCCACACAAAAGATATGCAAACAGTAGAATCCCTAAAAAATAACCATGACAATAACCATAAAAATGTTAATGATTCAATTAACTAAACGGAACACAGAATATTTGGAATAGATGAGTGTTTGTGTTGCTTTGTCCTTCAATGCATTTGATCCAGTTTAAGTCTGTAAAAATACCAGCGGCATCAAAAGCACTCTACCACCAGTGATATTGAAGGGCAGCCTAATTTAACATTTCAAAGCTAAACGGTCCCAGTGGATAGATGTGAATGTGTCACAATCAGAATCACTAGAAATGTTATAGTTCATATTAGCAAACTGGGTCTCCAATACACTGTTGTAGATTTTCATTCAGGACACAAAGATTAACTGGTTCAGTGGAAAGGAACCAGATATCTCCTAACTCCTGAAGACATTTCACCTCTTATTTAAACACTGCAGGTCTGATTGTGGGTTAGAATCATGTTATGATTTTAACAGCAGATATTTCTCAGCTGGAAAAGTTTTACTCATATATAATGTTCTGCTGTCGTGTTAAAAGTCATGTTAATCCTTGAATTTTGTGATCTTTCTCTTTCTAGAGGCCAGTGGGAAGGTTGAGTTTCAACTTGAAATGACAATCTGACACTGACAAACACTTGAGGTCCCACAATCAGATTCAAACAGTGACTTTTATTCCAGCTGCTCATCATTTAGCAATAAATTAATAAAGTGTAATGACGACACTTTGGGTCATTTGTAACATGTCACAGAAAAGCATCTTCTGAAGGTGCCAGAAGTGGTATAATTATAAAAGTGAGCAACAGTTAGGGGTTAGAATTTAAAATAAACATATTTAGTTTCAGATTTTAGGTGATCAGCTGTTAGCCGGGATGCTAAGTGCCTTTTTGTTTTGTCAGAGCAAAAATAAATCTCATTTTGTGTCTAAATAAAGAAGTGACACAAAAAGGTACATTGAAGGAATAGTTTATTGTAGTTTTTTGCTAACAAACCCAATCGAGGGTAGTTACAGTTGTTCGTACATTCTCCTGTCCTCAGCACTCCTTAATCTGAGCAGTTATTCAGTCATGAATTTTAAACAGACCCAAATGGAATAAAAATCACAATTTCTGTACTTCAAAGATCTGGATGATCAGCATTATAATCCAAATAGGAAACAGTAACACACATTTTACGATACCCCATAAACATTTTTCTATTCTTACTTTAGTTTGTCTAATAAACTTTTAGACAGATTATATTAAGCCACACTGAGCTGCACTGCAAGTTAAACATCAATACTGTAGTTACAATAAATGCCAATATGAAGTAGCACGATGTACTAAAACAAAGGCACTTTATTATTAGATTGTTTTTATGTAACTCCAGACAGGGTGAAGAGCTGTCAGTATGATAGAGGTGTGTAAACCTATTTAAAAAAATGACCCGACAAAGTCAAATTCAATTTAAATGAGTGTAAATGGGATAAAACCTTTTGGATAATGATCTTAATATGATTGTAAGTGATGTAACGTCAGCACTGATCAAGGTGTTAAATGTAATTTTATTATAGATATAAAAGCGGATGTATTGTTTCAGTAAAACAGACTTTGCACTTTTGTCTCTCGTTTTTAAATGGCAAAAATCCTTCTGTATTGAGATATTTATCAAAACCATGCAGGTTTCAAATTTTTAGTTTTTTCACTGTGAATTGACCAAACTACTAATCGTACATAAATGAATTTCCTTACGCTAACAGAATAGCAAGTGCATTTGCTTTGTCTTGAATTCACCAAATGAGTTCTTGGAAAACATCTTAGGAGTGCTCTTGCTGTGTTGATACGACCTCAGCCAACATAATCAGTAACAATACAGCAAGTGAGCAGTAATGCTGAAGACAGGAGAGCAAACACTTTTTGTCTAAGAATTTTGAGTGAGACTGGTGTTTATACGTGTTTGCATTGTGTGTGTGTGTGTGTGTGTGTGTGTGTGTGTGTGTGAGTGAGACAGCAATGAGGTCAGATCCGAGTCAGCTGGTGCCAAAAACTGGACGGCATGAAACTTTCCATTTTGTCTGCAAAGAAGCCCAGTGGTGCAAAGAGTGTGCTGAAGAACTGAAAGTGGAAAAGAAAGAATCTTTAAGCCTCAATTTACAAAAGAAATGTTTCTTCTTTCTTCTACTTCAGACAATAACATATAATCTACAGAAATGAGTTAAAATGCATTAAAAAATACTTTAGTCCTCCCTAACTTTCACATGTAAGGATTTTTAATCAGAATTTTAACTCTTGAATTTCTTCTTTTTGTTAGAAACTACATTAAAATTGACACTGAATTCTGAAGCTGCTCAACTTTTCAAAACAATAAAAGAACAGGGAGGTAAGAAAGACATTCAGCATTTTAAAGGCAAGAGACACAATACCAAATTTAATTTAAGGTGAGAAATTTTAATTTTAATATTATTTTAAGATTTTTGAAAACTGAACAATATTAAGTTTTTAACATTTATTTTCATCCAAAGTAAATTCAATCATTATGATCATTTTTAAATAAATACAAAGTAAATTACAATTTGTGAATAAAATTAGTGTTCTCTGATCTACATGTCACCACAGCTTTACTTTGTTTTTTGGTCACTGACAAATAAAAGGGAAAATAAATAATTATAATTATGAACTAATTATTTAGTAATCTGATGTAAAAACAAAAAAGTAGATACACTCGAACACTTATCTGACTGCAAGCCAAATACATTGTATATTAACTTAGATTTATCATTAAGCTCTAGATCAGGAAGTATAGCAGACACGAGTATTTAAAATAATAATAATAAAAACAAAAAATAAAAATAATCTGAGTTCAATTTTGCTGAATCTACATGAAGATTACTTCATCATCTTGACATTTTAATAATATCAAAAGAGGAATGATTAGAACTAGACAAATGAACATAATTTGCCTTTTACTCCAGTTTCATGTACACGCTAAAAATGAAATGTTGGATTTACTTAACCATGTTATGTCAACTGGTTCCACTTAACTGAGTTAAGTAAATTCAAAGCAACATACTCATGTTCTCGGGTTAAAAAACTGACATATTGCATTGAATCCAACATTTCATTTTTTAGAGTGTATTCAGCATGTTTAGAATGTCACAAATAAAAAGAACATTAGCCTGCAAACACCACTATGATTGTTTTTCTTGCAGCAAAGAGCTACAGATGCACTAAAATCTGTTTTTCCTCAGAATGCAGCGAGAACCTTTGTGCCCCCCCACCCCTTTCATGTATTCTATCTTAACATTACACAAACCAGGCCCGCTGGGCGTTCAGAAAAAGAAAGCCAATCTTGCCTCACAAGCTTTCACAGAACAAAGCGGAAAACCCTACATGTTCTCTGTGTTTTTATACAAGTCTATGTAAAGACCGGCAAACCACAAATGATTAACAAAAGCTAGACGTTTAACTCAAAACGGATAAAAACACGTTTGAGATAAACACAAAGAAATACATAAATCTATTTATAGCTCTAACATTCTGTGTTTGCTATGATTAAAGGACACAGAGTTTAAGTAGCAGTACAGGTCATTTTAATTCCCAGGAGCTCCTGTAGTTATTGATGGTGACAGACGCCAGAAGCTACTCCAGAACGGTTGTTTTTCTAACAATGTGCACTTATAAAAATCATAAAAACCAGTAACATATGACACCAATCCATCGTTTTACAGTTAAGTTTGGATAAATGTGACGATACAGTACAAATAAAGAGTCTGAACTTGAACTTAATAAATCAAAGCCAATAAGCTTTGTGGGCTGGGATGTGATAGTACTCACCGCTTTGGCAAAGACTCCCATGAGCTCAGGAAACTGATGTGTGAGCATGGCCAGCATGGCAGTAAAAGAGCAAAGGCCTGCTGTGAAGAGTATGAAAAAGGGAAGCTCTTTCTTTGGGTATACAGACACCTCATGAAAAGCTGGAATGAAGATAAAAAAAGGAGAATAAACACGGGGAACAAAATGTCATCATACACCATGAAAATAAACACACTGAAGTAGTTTAAAGCTGCTGAACGTACAGGGCAGTAGTTCCCTATCTGCTGTTTCTGTGCACCCTGGGTAGGGGTAAAACAGGTGACCCTTTTCTAGGGGGTATGGAATTATCCGGAAGGCTGTCAAAGCATAAACAAAAACACAACATTAAAATAGAAACTGAGACAAAGTGGGGTTTTTTTTGCAATAAATCTAAAACATTGAATAAATGACAAAATTTTGTGAGAAAATTTGACAATAATGTTTTGTTTGTAACACCTAATGACCTAACAAAAACAATCTCAATATAAGACAGCAGTAAAAATGATACATACTGCCCTCCCAAGTGCAGTGTAACAGATTTAAGGCTCCTTCTGCTCTCTTCCAGTGCTGCAGGTGGAAGAAGGCGTATGCTACTGCCTCGCTGTCACCCCTCTTCAAGATGTGCTCTGGAGGCAGAATCAGGCTCTTCATCTCTAATAAGTACTAAAGTTGGGAAAATTAGGAAACAAAAAAAACTGTGTTCAGTGGCTCTCCTGTGTGACATCTCTTATCTGTGCATATTAATAAATTTGATAAAAAAACACACAATTAAGTTCATTACTAAATATGTGACTTTTACCAAAAAAGTAGGACTCAAGTTATTTTGCTTTGTTAATAAGCAGAAAATTGGAAAAACTCAGTCTCAGATGGGCTAATTTGAGAATCCTTTATTAAATACCTCCACGTGGAATTTTAAAATAATTTCACAGTTTAAATGGTTTTAATTACACATATCTTTGCTTCTCACTCAGCTCTTATGCCATCTTGTGCAACTCTCCAAGCCGAGTCCCTGCAGACTAAAATGTATTTTCATCTTGTGAGGCATTTGTTAAGAGCTTTTTCAAAGCTTGTGTGTGTGTGTGTGTTATTGTTGCAGTGCAGTACATTCATTTCTTGAATGTCTATCATCCCCCACTCAGCCCCTCCACTCTTAGCCAACTGTGTAAGTTTGTTCAGTGACTTAGTTTAAACACTGCACACACCTCAGAGTTACAACATATAGAACATACCGTCTGTCTGAAAGAACACACAAGCTATTAAAATGACAATAAAAGTGTTTTATTAAGTGATGTTCTAGATTTATTGTTTTGTTAAATAATGCAAAGCTTTCCTCACAAAAAAAAAAAAAATCATTAATGGTTGCAGGCTGACTCTAATGATCCTGCTACCACTTCTCTCTTTGGTGCCAAGTGCAGCAGGGAACTGTGTTAAACAAAACCCATGAGCAGGGCTGGGGGGGCCCCCTGGGCTGGATTCCCAGGCGGCCAGCTTCACAGCGCTCTGAATCTCAGACTGACACTTTGGGAAGGTTACCCCACAGTTAATCCTGTCTAATCCCCTCCATGGTCACAGGCTCAGCCAGCCAGGCCATGCTGCTTCATCCCTCAACCCTGGATCACAGCCCGCCCAACCTGACCTGGCTCATCCTCATCTTTCTCCAACTCTTCTTCTCTCTCTTTTTTTTTTTTTAACTTGGAAAACATTAAGTCCGGTTTAAGTTAGAAATTTAATAAGAAATGACGAGAGACCATTTAAATCAAAACTTGCTTTGTTAAATACGATTACAATCCAAAATGTTTTGCCCAAATAAGCATTTTGTTGCCATTTCCAAAATTATCTTTAGCTACGTGTTTGAAAATCCTTAACGTGGCATCATAGTTGACTTAATGTAGCAGACATTTAAGGAATCAAATGAGGACATGCATTAATCAGAGAGAAAATTGTTTTGAAAAATCAATGATCTTCTCTGTCTTCAAGTAAACTCTGCAAACTTTCTGAATATCTCCACCTTTAATAAAGTTTTTCATTTTCAGGGACTTGTATTTGTATTTGTGTGGATGAAAAAACAAACAAACCAAGAAGCAAATAATTAAAAACAATGAAACACGTAAACAAAAAACAAAGTAAAAATTGTAGTAAATGTGTGGACATGACTTCCATGTCTGGACCTCACATGTCTGCCTGTCCTCTACTTTACAAGCAAATACTCCCTTCAAATTTTCTGTTATCATTGATGACTCATTAATGCAAAGAAAATATTTTACATTGTTTTTCTATTTTTGCCTAAATTAAACGGCTGCTTGTGCTAACTCATGTAAACCTCCCGTGTTTTAAGATTAACCATTTAGAGAGGCTGACTGCTCAGCTGTTCTTCCTCACATGCCATGGCATTAGACCTGGTGACACCTCAGTCACATATCCTCCACCACTACCCCGTTCTGAGGTCTGGCTTTTTACTCCCCGTCGCCTCTTTGATGAAGGGATTGAGTTTCATGTGTTCTCCTTTTATCCCCGGGCAGCCATAAGCCCAGAAACAACAAATAAGCCGTCTTCTGATTCACTTTGCCTCAGACACACAGGCAACAATGACATCAACCTTGTAGTTGCCGTATGATTGATGGACAAACACATGCACAGTGAAATATCAGACAGAAAATAACAGCTGCTGGGATCAGAAAAACAGAGGAAAATATGAATTTCTGAAAAAAGCAGGGGGAAAGTAACAGAAAACGTGCACCATTTTCCCCAAAGTAGGAAAGTTCTAAATTACAGGGTAATTCGTGAAACTACTCTTTGTTGTCTAAATCAAACATCATCAATCCTCATTTCAAACAAACTTAAAACTGCTTTTCTGTCTCGATTTACAAACCACATAGCAAAGTTTAGAGGTACACCTTAAAAAAAACCTCTTCATTTCTGAGTACTGACAGGGCAATCTAGACAAGAAAATGTCAACTGGAATGAGGTGAGATATAAAAACTGCTGTCTAAACGGAAGTAAACCAGCAAGATAAAGGGGATAGGGTCACCCTGGCAGCTTAAAAATGAACATGCATTACTCCAGAAGGTTGTTAATGTAAATGGAAAGCAGATTTAAGTAGCAGGAATACTTGGATCAGCTACACAAGCATTTGGGAAAACTGTCATCTTCTTAAACACGAGGCGCAATGGCTAAATGGAGTGGACACAGACAGACGTAGAGTTGAGTGGAAGATAAACTGAATGTGACAAGAAGAGGTGGAAAGGAAAATATAAATCAGCAAGGGAGAATTAGAACCAAAATGAAATTTGGGTGAGGAGAAAGGAAAAGAAGTTGTGTGAGAGGAGGGCACTGCTTTTAATTTAAATGACTTTGTTTTATGTCTGCTTTATAAAAAAAGTGACTAAAAACTCGATATGACGGTCAGGTAAAAAGTGCAGAGAAATCTGTGTTTGGATTAAGTCAAATTTAGGGCTGCACAATATTAGAAAATCTTGCAATGGCAATAATATTTGCAAATATTGCAATGACGATATGCGATATGTCTTTGTTTTCCCTTTCCTCTCTTTTTAATCTGTACGTTGTACTCTGTGACTTTTTTTGCACTTTCCTCTACAAGTTAGCTTTATCATCATGTGGAAGTTACAATACAATCATTTAGCCCACAGCTTTCAATTAAAGGAAGTTCAAAGAGTTTCTATATGGTTGTAAACGTATTAAACACCACAATGACACTCAGTTACAGAAATTCACTCCTGGAAGAGTGAGAATGAGGGTTCACACTGTGGCTAAGTAATATGGGTGATGCATTTAGCAACATTTCATTTTTCTTTTTTTTTTTTTTCATTTTAATCAAAACCCCTAAAAGAATATTTAGAAGCCTTATAATTGCTAAAAAAAAACAAAAAACCTTGCAGTTCTGAAAGACAATATATTCATTTAAAACACACAGACTTGAGTTTCCTTTAGAAGACAAAAAGAGAACAGATCTTTAAAGGTCAAAGTCACAGGTGCACCCATCATTCAGACAAAAATTCAACACAAAACAACACCGCCTCCTTCCCAAATTTGGTATTTTCATCATCAACACTGCTATGAGAGGACTGAGTTTGTAACGAACTCCTGGGTCAAAGTCTGAAACACGAGTCCTCCAATAATCCCTCATGAAAGGTGTGTTAATATTTCATAATGTCTTCTAACTATTCAACTAAATTCAAAGAGGTAATTCTGACAAAGTTGGCAGTGGTGGTCGTGTTCAGACTGTTCTGTGAAAAACCAGGGATGAGAGGGGATAAGGGAACATGAGAGGAAAAGAAACAAGATGAGGGTAGGTGATGAGAGGAGAGAAGACTGCTGCCTCTGGGCAGAACGGGGAGTGACCGGTTGGAAAGACACTGAAGGTGAGGGCCCTCACTTTAAAGTCAAGGATCAAAGTGTTGGCTGTCATCTGCAAAGTCCACACACATAAACTCACTCATTCTCTGTCTATCTAAAAAAGGAGTTTATAAAATGAAAACACTACACCACAAAGCCAGAACTAGGACAGAAACTCTGCTGCAACTAGCTATGTAATAATACATGTGTGCGTGGGTTTGTGTGAGACATTTAATCCTGTGGGAACTGATGTAAAAGACATCCAGGTCTAGTCCCCTGGTTAAACTGAACAAAGCTGGGACATTGTGAATATTACACCATTTTTAAATGATGACTAGAGTAAATATGTTCACAAAACTTCAAAATACATATGACAACTAGAGATCTGAAAAGATAAATAAAAGTGACCGGTGTGACTCATCTAATAAAATAATACTCTGACGTTTTATGTATAAAGACCTACACTGCCATCTTCTGGTGAGCCAGTAGTATGAGTGTAACAAACTGTCCTACAAAACCTGTTACAGCCAAATGTGCCCCTGATTGGTAGACTCCAGTTTGTGGCTTTGACTTGAAAGTTACAACTTCTCGACTGAGACGTTAATCTAACACGATCAAAGTAAAAATATTGTGACTGGAAAAAAAGCTTGAGCTATTATGATAAATGTAAGAAAGTAAGACGGTTAAGGTTTCCTTAGCTAATGATTTATGTAACGATTTGTAATAGGTACTCATTTAAGTTTAAGATAGGAAGAAGAAATGATTAACTCTCTGACAAATCATGTGTACTATTTCATCATCCATTGATCATGTTATTATGTTGCTATCAGGTTAATGACTGACCTTTGGCACATGGGGATTAAACTCAACAGCTCTGTGTATGGCCTCTACAGCGTTCATCTCTGCTGTGCTGAGCCCCCGTCTGGATGCTGCTTCTGGAGAGAACCTGAGAAAAAAAAATCCCTCATATGAAACAGGACTGCTCCTGTGGCTGGTCACATACAATAAGTTTGAGAAATCCTACAATAAAAGATTTGCAAAATTAGTATTAACGTATATTTTTTTGAAATATAAACCAAAAGAACACATACTTATCTGAAACAGCTCGTGCTTTCAACAGTGCAGACGTGTAGCATATTGTGGCTGATTTTGGCAGGCTGATGTCTAAAATGAGACAGAAACTGTGTTAAAGTAAAAATAAACAAATAAATCCCACAATGATGAGTTAATCTGCGTAGACCTCAAGTAAATAGTGTTCAAAAGCTCTAATGTTTAGTTTAGTCATACCGTCATATTTGGCAAGGACTGCTTGCACATCAGCGTACGCCTGAAGCTCCAAAAGTGCTTCCAAGAGGTTTTCATGTATGTTTAGCATTCCCAACAATGGGAACTCTTTCATTAACTGGAAAGAGATGACGTTATTGTAATAAGTAATGAGTTTTCTGGTATTTATGCAGCGTGGTCACACTTTGACATAACTCCAGACACTACAAGTAATTATAAATCTTTTCATATCCATTATTTACCAGAAAAAAAAATAGTAAAAATAAAGAACAAAACTCACATCTCTCATCATTTTCACAGCTTCTTTGATCCTTCCCAGTTTGCGTGCACACATTGCCAGTCTACGTTTAATATACACGAGCAAGTTGATATCTTTCCCAGCTGTGGATTGCAAAAAGAAAATATAAGGTGCTGAAGAAATTTAAAACATGAAGAACGGGAATAGAACTAGATCGGAGAAACTGCGGCGTGCCGACGGCAATGATTTGTTGCACTTGCAAAGTGTGTGGAGCACATGCAAATCGAATCAACTGTTAGGTATCAACACACTCATGGCTGTTTCTACACAGTTAAATCCATTCTTACCAAAAGTCAAAGCTTTTTTAAAGAGGCGTTCAGCTTCTGTGATGGTTGTGGCTTCTTCTTCTGCTAGAAGCACATACGCTGCAGAACATCTTTAAACGTGCACACAAATGCAGAATCAGGTCACAGTTAGATATGTATGTGCCTATTCATCATTTTTTACTTTAATGTTGATTTGCATGGACATCAGTAATGAAAATAATAATAAAATAAATTTAAAAAAAAGAGTTGAATCCCTTTTCCCAACTATAACTATGTACAAACAGGTTAAACCAATAAATATACATACCTCACATGGATTTATGCATTGCTGTTTTGTCTCTTAGTTTCTGCATACAATTTGTTAAATAAAGATGCAGCATGTATGCAACTATGAAATAATACATTAGTACTTACTCATGATTCATTTCTATGGCCTGGTAAGCTGCTCTGATCCTGGCTTGAGGATTTCTCTCTCTCCAGGCCTTCTGCATCACTGTAAGAAGATACAGGAGTTTAATATTTGTGTGACCTTATAGCTCTGACATGTAAAACCGCAGTGCAACAACAAAACTAAAGATTTCTGCTGCAGCACGCCTGTTTTGCTTTATTACTTTTTCACCTTCATCCCATCGAGATGAACTTGAGCAAACTGTATTTTAATAGATTAAGAGTAACCCTAGAAGAACTCACCAGCATCCTCTGGCCTTAACTGTTGAGTGTCTCCTGTGAAAAAGGTCTGATGATCCTGAGCAGATAAGTTCATATCATAGTAGGTCAAAGGCTCCTTCCCAGTCACCCAGGTGTACCTATGATACACAGATATAATATTATCAATGCAAAGTGTTTCTTACAATAAAAAAAGAATGTGAATATTTTTTGTCAAAAACGTATCGTTTCTTTAAAATAGCTTTACAGACCTGTTGTACTCTGCTCCTCTGAATAGATTTAAAGGATTCCTCCAGACCTTGCATTCTATTAAAAGAGGACATATTAGTACATGCAGTATTAGGAACAGTATTGCTTTCATAATTAAACAGGATATTTACCAGAGACACTGGGTCTAGGCTCAGCCTCTCCATTGACTGATGAAAACAGACCGGTAGTAGAGCTGCTCTCCACTCCCCCCAGCAGAGGACGAAGGTGGCTTACAGACACTTGTTCAATGAACGAGGTCCCATATTTGCGAAAATACCACCATTCAAATATCTACAGTGAGAAGACATATAATAAAACCATGTTGAAGAGACAAAATGTAGAGACGTCAGTTACTAAGTTATCCCATCAGTGGTTTCTAATATTTTCTCGAGTCTTAAAAGTGTTTCAGTTGACAAAAAGACATATTCATGTAGGTGCTGCTGTAAATTTTACTATTTTGTAAAGAAATAAAAAAAAACCATACAAAACAAGTGGATAAACTGTAAGGTGATACATTTCTCAGGTTCTGTATCAGAATGCTGGAACTTTGATGGGTGTTTTTCTATCTCCCAAGGACATGGACTTTAGGTAACATTTACTGTAAATAGTTTTTCATTTGGTCTTTATTTGTTTTGTTTCCTCAGTGATGTAAGACAAACTGCAAAATGATTTGTGAACATTTCAGCTAAGCTCTCTTTGTGGAAACTTTGTTGATGCAAAAATGATTTTTGAAGCTTATTAAACTGTTATTATTTTGACCACAGGTTGAAACGTAGACGGACCAGTAAATCCAGAGTTTTGACTTTCGATTAAACTCTTTTTTTTTAGACACAATTGACCAAAGCAACACCCTTATCTTAAATGCTTACATTTGTATTTTGTTTTGAGAGAAATCTAGGTGTTCTAATTGGTCAGTCTTTGTTGTTTGATACACACAAATATCTGACAAGATCCTGTTTTTTCCATTTAGGAAACATCAGTATGTTGAGATCTGTCCTTTTAAATGCAGAGCTAGAGACAGGGTTCATGCAGGTTTCAGTAAGTTAAATTTAAGACCTTTTAAGACCATCAGGAATGACTTTTAAAACCAAACCGACGCATTAACAGAAACATTCAAAAGTTCAAAAATTTTAACATAGAAACCTTTCATTGTTATCAATTTAGCTATTAAAGAATATTTAATTTCAATACAAGAACACTAAATGTTTTGAATGAAAATGTCATATCTATGAGACCTTCATATCGACTATTGTAGACCGCTTCAACCGAGTGCAAAAATCACTGATATCAAGCCAAGTCTCATTGAAAACACACTTTCCCATGTTTAAACGACAAGCAGTGGACATGACTGAACTTCTTTGTTTTTTGGGCAGGTGAATAAGCCGGGGGGTGGGGCGTAGCAGTAGTGGCAAAAAGGTTGAAAACATGGACGTGAACTGTGACATTTTTTGCCTGCAGTTCTCACGGGATTTGTAGTTTCACACGAACAAAGACCAGTAGAAAACTTAGCACTTCATGAAGACAAATCGTGTCAACCTCTGATTACAGCGCTTTACTCTGTTTATTTATACACGTAAGGACAGAGCATTTCAGGTTGTAGCTCCTAAATTTTGGAATGTATTATGTCAATCTCCAAGAGCTGTGGATTCTGTGGAAATTTTTAAAAAACAGCTAAAAATGTACCTTTTTAAGCAGTCTTTAAACGTGTCTGAATGAGTTTTAATGTTGTTTTATTCGTGTTTTATGATTTGTAAATGGATTTTTTATGCTCTGTTGTGTAATATTCTATTTTGCTGTGAAGCACGTTGTGGGTACTTGACTGTGAAAAGTGCAATACAAATAAAGTTACTTACTTACTTTATATTTGAACTTAGATTTCTAATGCAAGTAGGCCAATAGTAACTTTTGCAAAGGTTTAATGGCTAGAAATAACCTTTCAGTCCAGAAAGTGTAACAACTGAGACGATGCATCACAAAGACAAAATCAATCCAGAGATGAGACAGTCACGTACTTCTATTTAAGAAATGTAACACTTAGGATTAATACTTACAAGAATAAGTCCAGAGATGAGAGAAGATGTTCCAGTGAGAGCCACGTAGAATTTAGGAGTAAGGGTGTTCAAAAACACTGAGGCTGAAACACAACAATTTAAGAAGAAACCTCAGAATTGTGCAGCCAGAGCTGTGTGGAAATATGTGCTTTTAAAGACAGATGACAACTAAAATACTAGAGAAAAAACTGGTGACCACTTGTGTAAGAACTTGGCATTTAACAACACAGTGTTTATAATAAACATCAAAAATTTTAGCTAACTTTACACTAACACATCATGGATAATAATGTACCAGCTGACATTTGTAGAAAGTAAAAACTATTTACAAAAACATCTATCTAATCAGACATGTTATAAGCAGCTGCTCAGCGTTTTCTTGTCTTCAACATTCAGACTATGAGCTGTCAAAAAACAAAAACAGCTCCCGTGTCCGTCGGCTGCCAGTTACCCCAAGGCTAACAATAGCTAGCTAGCAGCTGCCTTAATTTACCTGAAGTAAGAGTTTCCTGCAGTTTCAGCGGACTCCACAGGACGTATATCATAATCAGCACCATGCCGAACCAAACGAAGCACACGTAGGTCCATGACCAAGAGAGCCAAGACTTCAATTTCTCTGTAAATCCGAGAGATTGTGGATTACTGCCAGTGGAGTCCTCCATGTTTCTCCGGATGTCTGTAAACAGAGGTGTCACGTGACCATGACGCCAAATTAGCCTTGCTTTGCTTTTGTAGTTTGCAACAGTTTCCGGACTAACTGAATAAATGCATAAATAAAGTTTGTATAAGCTGCTCGATCAGCCTGTGTGTAGCAAACTTATTGAAGGAAATATTAATATAGTTAAATTTTAACAACCTGTTTTTTTTTTTACTTTTGTTGTTTGACATGGAAAAGACTCTCAAAGACAAAGATATTTTTTGACATTTGCTGACATTACCACTCTCAGCCCAATACGTTAAAATAAATCTAAAATCTAAAAAAATAATCTTCACCATAACATTTCCGCTGTGGCTAGTTGTTATTATGTTGTCTTATGTATATCCACTAAGTGGAGCCATTTCACCAAAGATTTATTTATGTTACTGTTCAGATATACCCTGCAGGTGGAGACAATGGTGAGCTGTACTGTATGTTGCCATTGTCAACCATTTTTCAAATGGTTGTTTTCAAACATACTTTTCTTTCTTTCTTTCTTTCTTTTATTTTTATTTTTTACACAATGCATTCTGTAAATTAAGACCAAAACATTTATAAAAGTAAACAAGGAAACTTAATCACCTCAAGTCTATTTTATTGTCTCTGGTTTAAAATATTAAATGCTACATTCACACATAAATACACATCTGTTAGAGAATGTTGCCCTTATATACAGTATATATATTTGAGTGCATAGAAGCTGCAGTACTTCTCACTTTGTGTGATTGACTCACATCTCCGAACCGAGCAGGAATAAATGTGATTTGTTGGAATGCATTCTGGTTGGAGGTTACAGCCAGTGAATGACAGAGAACCAGATTTGGTCCTGCTCACATGTGCCCTTGGGTGTTTTCTGCCTGATGCTGATGGACAAGAACATGCCGGGTTAAAGGCCTGTCATATAAATCAGGTACAATCACTTTAGAGGTGAAAACACGCATGATGCCTCTGACAGGGAAGGAAGAGCAGGACAGAAGAAAAGGAGAGTTAAAGAGGAAGAGAAAAGGAGGAAGATGGGTCTGCAGAAGTTATCTGAAGCGAGTGGCTTGGCCTGCTTTCCTGAATGTATTTTCACATCAAATTATATTGCTAAATGACTTCTGTGCATAGTTTTAAATAGTTTGTTTTTTTCTTAAATCTGTGCTGCATTACTGATAGGTAAATAATAATAATAGTCCAGTTAAGTTTGCATTTAAAATGATTGCATTAAAGGCAGCAAATACCCTGCATGTAATCAACCAGAGTACTTAAAGTATTTATCAGAATGCTTAACAAGAGGAACTCAATTTAACTTTTCAACAGGGGAACTGTAACATGCAACCAATTTATTGCAATAAACGTGCCAAAACAAAAGAAAGGACAGTACCTTAGCATAAACTCTAACAGAACCTGCACATGGTCAGCCAGTGTCCAGCCATGCAGAAGTCATTTCTCTCATCATTCCGCAGTCACCTGTATACTTAAGGTTCATTTACAATTTCACATCTGGTATCCATCCAGTCTTTCTGGACTTCATGTTCTGTTTATGTAGTTTCTTTCTCTTCCCTCCCCAAAGCTTTTAGAGCCCTCTAATCATTCATAATTAATCAGGATTTTCACTTAAATGCACTGCATTTCTCACCCTCATTATTACTTTAAGAAGACGCTTTTTTTAAGGCACAAAAATGATATTTCGTTGATCAGACTGGTCACAAAAATGGCTGTTTGGACAAACTACTTTTGGGAGGATTTTTGATTGAGCATGCTGTCAGAATTTCTTAGCATTCAGTAAATATGATGAAACATTGTTTTAACATTTTAAACAGAGATTTTGATTTATATGTACTTTTAATATTTGTTCAAGTTTGGAATTATTTGAGCACTGAATAAGTACATGATATTTGACAGACCATTTGTCAATCGTGCATTTGGTGGTCTCCGCTGATGGAAAAAACTCAAACTTTATGAAACTGTTTCTTGTCTCCCACACTGCTTTCTCTGGCTGAGTTTATATTACTTGTCTCCATTAAGGGACTCTCCCTTCACAACTCATTTCTCTCAAAACACTTCATTTTCAGAAAAGGCGTGTTCTTTTATGCAACAGGAGACCATGCTGTTTGACCACATCTGAAAGCAATGGTGCCGCAGAAAAAATGACTTCCTCCTTGACAGGCTCTGAGGCCGAGCAGGAGCATTTCAACATTTGTCTTTATAAATCTACGAGAGACATTTAAACGACGTAACACATCTGATTCTCATGATACATTTATTTTGTTTTATTCAAACAGAAATGTGTGAAATCATAATTCATGTGAAACAAATGAATAACATACTAAGCACAAGTAATTTAGCAATAAAGACAATAAGCAAATATCAGCATGAGAGAAATAAGCTGCCTTTAGTGCCTCTAGTGTGCAGTCTGGCATTTTTATAGTCTACAACTCCAGCCAACTGTAAGCATAAACAGAAGAGGCAGAAATGAATAAAACATAAAAATTTACTTTTATGCAGTGTTCATTTTTAGTAAAGCTGAGGCAAGGTGCATAGATTAAAAAAAAGAAAACATGCATCACGTCAATAGATAAAGTGGCATAAAAGATATTTTATTTGTAACTGTGAGCAGTCAGGAGAAAAAGTTATAAAAGCTTTAAATGGCACATGGATCAAATCCAACCTTTTTAATTCTAAAATGGAGGTTTGAGTATAAACTGGAAAAATGCCTGACAGTTTAGTAAGCTTACAAAATGTGTTCAGTTATTTCTTTTTATGTTGCAAAAAATAAGTTTGTCAAAATAAAGAGTTTATATGAAATAAGTGTAAAATTTAGACTTATGTTTTGCCTTTTATTTGTTTGGACTCCAAACAAATAGGGGAACATTCCTTTTTAAATGGTTGAAATGCAGCAGACATACAGTATCAAAGCAATCATTTTTTCAAATCATTTGATAAAACTTTATTTTCCACATTTTAGATCCATGACCATAAAACAAACCAACTCTAACAAGCTTTTATCCATGCAGTAAGATTTGCTCTACTGACTTGTTACATACAACCTGAAACACTGACTTCCTTTTTTTCCCCCTTGATCATTACACAGATATTCTAAAGTTGTTCACATATAAAAAGGAAAAATACAGCTGTTGACTGACTATCTTTGCTCATGATTTGTCTTCCAATGTATGAGAAGCAACACAAAGAGTGGGCTACAATAAATCTGATGCTCACTGGAGTTTTGACTAGTTGTGGTTTGACTTTAAGAGAGAGCAACGTCTGAACAGCAGGTGTGCTTCTCCAAACTGCACCATAAATGTCAATGTGACCATAAAAAAAGCAAAGCGAAGTATGCTAACTCAGCCTCATCGTCTCAACAACAGAATCAATGAAAAACAATAAACAGCCAAAGTTAAATTGACATTTCCACACTGGTCTACCACGACACCAGTGAGCATAGCTGCATGATAGTTGTCTTGTAATGTCATAAATAAACGGCAACAGCAGGTGATGGATAAAACAATTCACTGAGGAGCAAACCCTTATTTCAAACTGTCAATTTTTCATTGAAAATACTTGAGTCCTCCTGGTTCATTCATAGATCTGTATGAGCTTTGACTGAGAGCAAGTGAAAGAACACGACGGTACTTAAGTCTCTGTGGTTTAAGTCCTCCATTGCAGTCAACAGGCTTTGATTACTGTCGCTGCTGTTGAGACTTGTGCAACCTTTATGGGATGGTTTCAAAGATGACTCACAAACAAGCTAATTTTAGAGAGCTTTGAGCTCAAACTTGACCTTGAAGTGTGCAATTAAAAAACATTAAAATGGAGCGACACAGGCAGGAAAAAAAAAAAAGAAAAGAGTCAGAGTCAGCTGCTGCACACAATGATAGCTGCATCCTCCTCGGTGGAAAAGGGAAGAAAGAACAGCCTTCAATTTGAATGTGAGCTGTGAATAATTAGATGTGCTTGACATGATTTATTTTATTACACAGTTTGGGACTGCGCACTGCTTCAGCAGCATTTTATTTTCATTTAACAGATTGTGTTGGATTGTTGTTTATCATGGCCTTTTAGTGACTGATTTCAGAAGGATGTAAAAAGACAAACTCTTCTGTGTCAGACTTTTCTGTCTCACACTTAGAAAACTGAAAAGAGCAAACAAACATGTCTTCTGTCAAATAAAACAGATTTTGTTAAACAAAAAAAAAACTTTAGTTTAGTGCATCTGATTATTTTTCTCTCGTTTGGAACATTTGAGCCAGAAACACTGAATCACATCAAGTCTGTTAAATTCACGAGTTCAGCCATTGTATTTTGTTACTGTTTTGAAAATTGTGACCTCTTCTTTATTAGTTGTGTAGTGGTTTGCACCGTTGCCGCTCAGCAAAAAAAGGTTCTGGTTTAAGTATTTGAGATTTTTTACTGATTCTTTATGTGCAAATACGTCTTCTCCAGATTCTCCTTTTGTTTTTAAAGTACAAAAAACACACATGTTAACTTTTATTGGAGAGTCTAAACTGCTTTGTTTATATTTAAATATGTGCATGACACAATGACAGTAGTGACCCGAGGATAAACAATTAAATGAGGTTGTCTCTATCCACCTCTGCACAGTTAAAGCTTTAAGGTTTTGATTCCCAAATGTGAACAGAACTTTGAACTGAAGACATCATTACAAGGCGTGGCACCATACTGAACTGACCTTTATTAAAGCACCACTTTTTATGATTCTTCCAAACAACTTAATGTTTTGGTCCTAGCTGCATTGAACCCTTTATTTCATTTAGATTTGACATGTACACTTTAAAACTGTGAGCATAGTGCTGTGTTCTTGTCCGTGTTGTTTCATTTACTTCAACGTCAGCACACAAAACAGTATAAAAATGGAAACTCCTGCAAAACAAAACACCAAATTAAACCTCAGCTAGTTTCGCTGCCTGACCTTTTGAAGCAAAAACAAGACTTGTTAGTGTCATGTGAAGAAAACCCCGTTGATTAACACGACTGCTCCTCAGCCTCTGACGTCGCTAGAAGTCAGCGTTACCTGGACACTAGTATTTATATTGGACATATTTTAAATCAGTTGTTAGAAATAACAAAATTAAAAAAAAAAAACTGTTTTAAACTGAAAGCAGAAGGAGAAAGAAGGACTGCCTTATTGGTGGAAGTTTTTCATTTGACATGAAACTAAAATCTGGGGCAATGTAAAGAGCATGCTCCTTTGGTCTTGAGATAAAATCTGTGTGAAGAGTGTCAAAACCAGTCCAGCCTTTTTTTTTTTTGCTTGATGTACTGTATTAGAACATTGTCTTGACAGCACAGCTTTTAATAAACGGTGATTTAAATACTGAAATATGCCTTACTAAGAACAATCCGATATTGTTTAAGCACATTTATATAAAACACAAAATGGTGCAGAAAATGTAACCTGCATTCGCAATAAAATAATTTAGATTCTGTTTCTTTTTCCATAAAGATTAATGCAATGTAAACTAAAAGTGGCTACTAACAACACAACACTTGCACTGTCCAGGTAAGGCCAGTTAACCGTGCAGTAATATGCTCCCAGGACTGACCTTCTCTAATGATCCAACAATAATGAACATCACGATTTTCCAGGCAGGGTTTCTGGAACATTCAATGAAACACATCGTGAAGCTGTGACCATGTGGCTTAAAGACTAATAACAATACTGATCAGTTCCATCTGAGCTGCACAAAACTGCAGCCTGATTAAAAAAAAAAAGCAGTAGGCTGGTAAATTGCACATCATCTTATATAGAAAAAAAATGTACAAAATGTAAAGTCTTTGAAGTGACTTTTTTTTTCTCTTCTGTGCACATTTTGGGATCCACAGAAGCTGTGCATTTCCAAATTCCTTTCCATGTGTGTAAATGTGATACCTCTTCTTAGTACAATGAACTGAAAATGGAAACTGTGTTTCGTATAATCCCTAAATCCGTCCAACTCTCACATCCTATCATGCAAATTTGGTGCAGTTTGAAGAGAATTCAGTCTCCTAACCATATGCTTGAGCCATGTAAAAGATACAACAATTTATTATGCATGCATTGCAGCAAGCTTATGGTAATGAGGAATTAAATTAGTGCTGGACATTATTGCAGTTTCCATATTGCTTCTGCTAAAATAATATTTTTCTCTGTTTTATAAAAACTCAAAAAGTACAAGATGCTTGAACTGACTAACTGGACAGCGGTACTTGTTGTTTTTTTACTTTGATTTTAATTTAGACCATCCAGTTCTGCTCACAGTTAGCAACTCTTTGTGAATCATTCAGAACAGAATTAGGTTAAAAACTTATTGGTATAATAGATTGTTTTGTGCTGTTTTATCAGAAACTACAATTTCGGTTGTGTTAAGTTTAAAGGTTCTTATCATATTTTATATCAAAACAAGAAAGAGGTAAAGAAACACACATTTATATTTAATTACACTTAATTTATTAAATTAAGAGTCAATATTTAGGCATCATGAGTGTCATGGATCTACAGCACAACTCTATTATCAACTATAGGACAATGATAAAGTTTGAAAAAAAATTTGTCCCATGAATTGGAGAGTTTTAATTTTCACCTCATGAGGTGCAAATTAAACCTATACTCACTTTTAAATGAGCATTCAATTTGGTTTGTATTTACAAGCTTCATCTGTCTTCAGTCAGATCCGTTTGAAACAGAATTCCCAGGTTCTTTAAAATGATGCCTAAGCACCAAATACATTAAAGGAGGCCTAAAATAATGACTTGTATCTTAAAAAAAGACAACCAGAAATTGTTTATTTATAAGTTTTATTTATAAAAAACGAATGGTGTATAGGAAAAGTAATATATTCATTCTGGCATTTGGCAAAAACTTTAGTGAAAGACCATACTAAAAATGTGGAGATTTCTATTTTTAGGTGCATTTATTGAAGTTTCATACTGTAGGGTATAAATGCAGGTTAAAATTTACAAAACATGTTTGTTCTTGATAGTGGAAAATATTTAGCTTTTTTATACTGTAAGAAAGAGAGAAAAAACTTTTCAACTAAAATGTACATTTTATGGTTACAGCCACCTAACTTTCACAGCACTAAAACTGTAACCCTTGTTCATGATGTGGAAAGATATAGAAGTGTGATTTTTTTTTTCTTTGTTTCACAGTTCACCTCTGACTTTCAGTTTTTCATTTCTTCTTGGTGTTTCCCCAGAGCACAGCAACAGGCTTTTATCAATTTATTTACAGAGGTTTTACATTAGACACAGTTTGTTAACTCAGTTGGGTTTCACTTTTCACAGTGTAACTGGTCAGCACATATAGAATATTTGTGTGTGCGTGCCTATTATAGATTTTAGATCCGAATTTGGTTTCGTGTGAACCCACTCCTGTGTTATTTTATTGCATGAATGTGCAAAATGTGAGAAAACACCCACAAGCGCTTTACTGCCCATAATGTATGTGTTTTTTTTTTTTTATCACCAGCGTAATCAACTGCCCTGCAGCTGTTGTTTCCCGTGGTGTAGCCACAATGTGAACTAGAGCAACGTTTTCATTACTGATGCCACACTATTATAAATGCTGCCACAGCTAAACCACCATCAGGAGCTGGTGCTGCCACTGTTCCTATTATTGTTTTGTTATTGCAGATTTGTAATGCCGGGTCAGAGGGACATAAATCTTCCACAGGAAAAATGTCCATAAGTCGTTTGTATGATTTCGTCTCATCAGTCAGAGAGGGAATGTTTGGGTCGCAGCTGTGTGATGGATGGGTGTTTTCTAACTGTACAGTAGCTGTGGCAGGATATATGTTTGATCCAGCACAATGTCAACTCCATCTGCAGTCAACATTGATTAACACTGCTCCATATTAACTGTCTTTTAATCTTTTAGTGCTTTGTCAGATGAAGTGTAATCCCTAATAAACATTTTTACAACTAATTGTTATTTTCCACCTTGGCAGGAATCCTTCTCAGTCTTTGCTAATTCAAATTTGTCAAATTAATCATGTAAAAGATAAAGAGCATAGAAGGACGTGGAAAAAAAGCCACTCTTGGCCCAAAGGAGGACTCAAAGAGCTTTTCTTTCTTGATACAAACAGAAAATTAGTCAAGGCTTGTTAGCGCATGATTCTGCAACACAATGCAAAGGAGTGTGTTCTATTGTGATGGTCTTTACGGGACTGACAGCCATACTCTCTCCAAAGGCGGATGTGCATTTCAAATGAACAAAACTAACTGATTGGCTGGCATTCAGATCTGTTCAGTGTCCTGAAGATATACTGTGAGAACGCCTGCTCTCTAAAACACACATACACAATAAAACATGCAGAGCGTGGAATTTGTCTGGTATTTTAAATAAAGTGAATACGTTTTCATTGAAATGCAGAATATTGTAAATGGTAATAATTTAAAAGTTAAGCTATGCGTGTTTTAATAATAAGCAGTGATGTTTTTTTTTAAGGTGAGAATGTTCTATGAGTCAGTGCAAAAGTTTTCAGGTTTTCTTCCTGTCTGTGTACAATCTGTTAATCTGCAAACTGAGCATTTTATACAGAAACTGTTTGTGTTTGTTGCAGAGATGAAGAAAAATGGGGACAAAAGCAATGATTAGAAAGTCTTCACGGAGGCTTTTTCAGTTGATGTGCATCTACAAGTTCAAGTTCAATAATCTTTATTATCCCTGAGGGGCAATTTGTTGCACAGTTAGTTGACATAAAACAAAAACATTAAGACACAAACACAAAAAAGATCCCAATTGTTCATTAAGAAGTTTGATTGCTGCAGGGATAAATGAGTTTTTAAGTCTAATACATGGGGTACTGATGCATGCGTCCGGACGGAACTCACCGTGGAGTGGGTGATCAGGGTCAGCTAGAATCCATTTTTCACTGACCTCACTTTGGTAGGGACAAACATCATCATGTCACAAATATATCCTAACTTCTCTTCGTCTGATCCAACCACCATTTTTATGCTCATAATTAAAGTAAAGCTTTTAATAAATACTGAATTTCTCAAGAGATAAACAGTATAATCAGCATTAGTTTATATCAGAAACTGGAACTTTATGGGCCACAAAGTGACGCAGTGAGTTTTTCCAACATCTCAGCAGGGCGTTTTGCAGTAATTCTGAAGCAAACATTAATTATAGAGTTATTCAAAGCAGTTTAAGGCGTGAAACATCACACTCCTGGTCTTTTGGTGTTTATATGTCTATTTTCAAAAACGGTTTACTATAAACTTGAAGAAAATCACAATGGAAACTTTAAGGGCATTATTTATTAAAGGTAATTAAGCTGTGAAAGTGACAGCAGAACATGGATCATATGATGATTCTTATTTCCATGGCCAGTTCTTGGCTCTGATCTCCTGGACTGTGTTGACTTCAGTCCGGAGGTCCCCCCAACCCCCACCCAGCGCGACCTAGATGTCTCAACTGCTGTTTCTTCGACTTTCACGTGTCAGTGCAACTGCGCCGAAAAGACCTGTGCGAAGGAAAAGAAGCAGCCACAAAGACATGTAAGAACGGTCTGAAAACAAGTGTGGTTGGCTGACCTCAGAGGAAGGAAAGACAGCGAGCGACACAGGCAGAAACAAAGAGATAGAAAGTGAGGGTCTGTTTTTGTAGGTGATCAGAGGGCTTAAATGTCAGGGGGTGACAGTTTGGAGCATGAATGTCAAACTGGTGTTGCTGATATTTTGCACCAGTATGGTTTTGCTTTGCATGCAATTTGTCAAAGCCCAAATTATAACACTGCAAGGTTCACTTCATTTTTAGACGACTTCATAAAATCAATATCCCATTTAAAGTCAGGTAAAACAAAGCTAGAATGCAATGTGATCCAAATTCAAACCTCAAAAGTGACAATCTAATAGCTGCTGCCAAAATATTTGATTTTAGGCAAATTAGATCAGCAGCTTAAAAACAGTCTTGGTAAATGGAGCTTTATCTGTAAGTCAGGGCCATTAGCAGCCCCAGTTTGAGTTGCCGTTGGCTCTGTAATTAACTCTGCTCAAGCGCAGCTAAACATTTTTGACGTTTTTTCTAGTCCAGAATTAACTGTCACAGCAGAGAGAGAAAGTAACCATCTTGTCACATTGAGTTTGTCCGAGGATTGTGGAACGTTGTCCTTTTCTGTTGTGTTCCTGTCTCTTTGCTCTCTACCCTTCTTTCTCACTTTTTCTCCATCCTTGTGACACAAACTCTTTCCGTGCACAGATCTCATATCAAAGTTTGTTTTTTTTTAGTTATGAACATGATTGATGGAAAGTTTCTTATCATCAGGTTACAAGACATTGATCATTGTGTATCGTAATTATTTATTTAGAAGAGATTTGTATACTTCAACCACAAAAAAAAAAAAATACATAAAATACTACAGAAAAAAAGTTGAAGGGAAAACATCTAAAGTGTGTTACTGTTGCTCTGACACACACACGTGTACACACATACATGCACTGCACAGAAATTGTGTGAAGCTGCAGATTTACCTACTAGGTGAAGTTGAGAAATGAGAAGGTGGATGTGTATGGAAACGCCCAGGGTGTCATAAACATTCAGCCTGCTAAGTGTCAACACCCATGCCATCCAGGAAGTACTTGATTTACAGTAACAAAAATATTTTTACCTCATTGCTAATGCCTTTAATGTTTAATGTACAGTGAGTCATGAAGGAAAAGTAACCGTACAATCATTCAGGTCGAACACATAAAAAGGAACTGTAGGACTTTGATATGTTAAAAAGTTTAGTAAACAGTTAAATAAGACTCCGTTATACTGAACAGAGTTATACTATCCACACAATTTTAATTACCAGTATGTAAAAGCTTTTGCTTTGCAGTTTTGCTTTTGCTTTTGTGTGTGTGTGTGTGTGTGTGTGTGTGTAGTGTCTCAAGAAGCAGTGGACAGATTTTAGTAAAAATCAAATAAATAAACTTTTGCAAAATGTGTACAAATACAACTCATTAACTTTTGGAGTCAACCCAATTTGAGAAGGACACCTGACATTGTTGACCTCAGAAGACACATAAACGGCTACAATTCAGTGACTTGACAGACACTGAGCTATAATTAAGTCTGAAATTGGCTGAGCATTATGCCCAACACATACTAATAATGAGCTAAAATTGGCTATAGTGGTGGCTGAGAGTGGTTTTCAACTCATAACCTGAGTGTGAGATCTCACAATATTATACTGTATATGTATATATTATATGATTGTTCAAAACATCATTTGGGGTTATGATAGCTTGATGCTAAGTGCTGCGATCATGTAATAATGTCTTCATTGTTTGTTGCAGAAAGAACTCACCTCCCTGTAACCAAGTTTTCCACTGCTTAACCACTGTTTTCATGTCCAGCAGATGGTGAAGCGAAAGTAACAAACTATGAAGCCCAGAGTTTCCACACTGTTCAGAGCCTTTTAATGATAGTTGAGTTAAAACCTCAACATAGCCCACACAAATTACTCATAATAAGCTTTTTCTGCTAAGTTTCATTTATTGAGAAGTTTTCAATTATTGCAATCTGCTGGATGGTGACAGTGAGTTTGAGAGGTTATGAAAACCACACAATAATTTCTCACAAGTTCAAGTGAAATGCCACCACAAGAAAAGTCATAAGTCAATAAGGTGCAAGTCCCCCCCCCCCCACCCCCCTGTGAGCATGCATTAAAACCATCTCTGCACTTAAGCATTGCACAGACCATTACCCGGTGGTGTAATTATACCACATATTCCCTATATTACTTTGAATGAAAGAATGCCAATTACAGTCCTTTCACTCTGTCTTTCTGTGAGTTGGCTGATGCCTCCATAAAGGTATGTGATTAAATTACTCAAAGGAAAGCACTTACATTTTATATGACAACGCCTGACGCATCGCTCGTCTACAAATTCCCCAACCAGCTGCAAATCTTTACAGAGGCTCTGATTGTCGACAGGTGGGTCCGAATGACTAAGAAAGAAAGACAAGTCCTTTCAGCTTTACATTTTATGCCTTAATCTTCTATTTCTGTTCAGAAAGAGCAGGAATTCTTGACATGTATTTGTACCAACTGACAGGAGCATTAGCGTGAGCGTCACCTTTTTATCGCTCACCACTTAAAGGCAAAGGAAGCTAATGTTTTCGCCAATGTCTATGTGTTCACATGTCTGTCTGTTAGCAAAATATTTCATGAACCACCTACCAGAAATTAGGGTATGCAGAAAGTAGTTATTAAATCTAGATTTACAACAGCCATCAGTCCTTAAAATAGGCCAAACTAAAAACTGTAAATAAATTTAATTTATAGATAAAGTCCTGAGACTGATTTCATGTTCTGAATCAAACATGTTGAAATTTAATGTTTTGGTTAAATTCAAAACTGCACAATTTATGTTTAAATCAATTAATAAAGAGTTTCCAGGAAATCATCAAAACATGTTTTGTGATGGGGTGGGGGATTATAAATTAAGAGGAGACTTAAAATTTGAAAAACAAAATGTCTGTGCCACGAGGAAAAGTATGTGTGTATCTGTGTGTGGGGTGGATTTATGGATTGGGTTAAATGTTGAAATGAAGCAATGCAAAAATATAAATCAGTTTCACACGAGATACAAAAAAAAAATAAAATTGTGTTGTTATATGGTAGACGAGGGATGCAGAGGCTTTTTAGAGATGTGATGAAATAGCTATTATTGTTAAATACTGCTGTCATTGAATAACCTTTGTATATAAGGTAAGAAAGTTTAACAAGAATAGAAAATTGGAATTGTATTGACCAACTGAAAAGTAATTTATGTATGTGTATATATGCACATTTTTTGTTGTTTTATGTCTGTTTTGAAACAAAGATCTATTTTATTCTATTCTATTCTATTCTATTCTATTCTATTCTGTAATCTTTATTAAAAATTTTGCTAGTAATTATTTTGACTTACACTTGTCTGTCTGTTAATGTAGACCAACAAAGAGTTGCACATGTGACTGTAGGGGTTCTCCAGACAAAATCATAACAAAACAGAGATTTAGATCTTTTTCTTTGAAGTAGTTTTGCTAGTGGTAATACCCACAACCAGCCGTTTTTACATGAAGTACAGTCAAAGGCTTAAAATAAATCTACTGTAACTACAGACACCCACATGTCTCACTAAGGCTGAAAATTCCCTCACCTGATATGAGAGATTGCTGCAGAGTATGATGGTAAAAACTGGACATAAAAAAAACAGAAAAGAGCTCTGTTCAAAGCAGGAAAGTAAGAATTACACATAACTAACTTTTATGTTTTTGTTGTTGTTGCTGAAAAGTTGAAAAGCAGAGTTCATAAGCTTTCCCTTTTAATTCACAGCAGAGAAATGTAAAAGTTGTTCAGGTCACGTTAGGATGCGAGTTGTGAATTCTGAGAAACACAGAGAGGTTTTTCTGACATGGGAGGAGACCTTCAGCTGTCAATCGTGTCCTATTTCTGTCAATAGCTGTTTAATCCTCTGTTGAAAGCTGGTAGATCCAAAAAGGTTAAAGGTGAAGTGACTGACAACACTAACCCCACAGTCCAAAGGCTTTTTCACCGGTGCTGGTGCATATTTGGCTGAAAGGTAAGGTTTCTAATCATCTCATTGTTTTTTATGAAACCAGACATCCGAGCTTTTAATATCAATGCCGTTGCTCAGCTCTTGACAGTGATACAGATGAAAGTGATACAGATACATGGCAACTTTTGCAAATTGCACACACACACACACACACACACACCCTCACACACACACAAAAGCCTTTCCCTGAAAGCAGATCCTTCTTTCATTTTTTTAGTGTAATGCTTTTAACTGGGCTTGTCTGAAAAAGGCAAACACAAAATCAATTTACTATCATATGTGTGGGTATAAACAAATCATAATAAACTGAGCACAGATAGACAATGCAGTTATTTTGAACATAAACACAATTTAAGCTTATGTAAGCCTTTTCATCTCCATGACAACAGCTTTACTGGTAACATGGAGACATGGTATTTGTGTATAGACGAAGCAGCATCTTCTAATTGAACGGCTGCACCTGTGCATATTATGAATGGAAATAAATAGACTAAAAACGTCTGTTACTGTGAATCTTTTTGATGAAGAGATTTGATCATGGGCCTGTTTAATTAGTAGTATTTCCTTTGTTCACCTCTGAAAAATGTGTGGCTTTTCTCCAAAGACAAAAAAAAAGTATTATTGTATTGATTTTAACTGTAAGGTAAACTCATATTTATTAACATTTTAGTTTTGTATTTGATAAACAAAAGCATTTACATGATATTAGGTGCTTTATTATTCTTACTATCATGTATTATTTTTAGCTGTTGATTCCGTTTTTTTACTGAACCTGATGGAATATTGATCAGAAACATTTATGTGATGAAACTTAAACATATTTTTTGACAAACAGAACCTCTTCCACTCACTATTCATGTTATCGTACCAATTTTCTTTTTTGTAAAATGAGAAAATGTGAAATGCAGTTTTGATAAGGTAAGTCTTAACATCCTGGGATGAGAGAAAAATGCCTTCATTTGTGCATATCTCTGTACAGATAATGGTGCCTGTTAATAGTGTTGAGTGGGAATCTGTACTGATTCACAAGCACCTTCAACTCAGCCATCTACATAAAACTCTGCAAGCTTCTCTGATTGCATGACCTATTTCTTTTAGCATGTAGGCTGCAAACTCAGTTTAGTTAGTTTTAAGAAAATGCTAATAATCAGCAGTCTCCCAGTGTTTTCTTGTCACATGCACGCACCTGGTACTTTCCCTTTAAACAAACGATACGGTGAGACAACACAGTTTCAAATCAATATGTGATATGGCTTTACCAAAAATTAAAAAATAAATAAATAAATAAACCTGTTCTTTTTTGTCTCTGTCCGGAGACAGAGAAAGCTGCACTGGATTAAAAAAAAAAGAATCTCACAGTGGTTAAATGTCTAGAAATTATTGTTTAGCATTGGAAAACATCTGCGATCTGTCCAGAGTAACTGCTGGAGAAAGACACTTACTCCTCCACAACCCAGAAAGAAAATGAATGGATATATGTTGATATTAAAATATTCCAAATTTAATATTTAAAATCTTTACTTCCAAAGTTTACAAGACATTCATGGCCAAAATATTATCACTTGCCATAACCTTCACAGACCGGTCTGTTATGAATAAATGCCAAAAATGCAAATAGCAATGGATATAAAAAAATAACTCAGCACATCTATAACTTAGTCCGCTTCACATATATTGATCTTAAATTTGCTGAATGGTCATAGTATAGATTTAAAACACATTTTATGAATGCTAACAGACTGTGCAAGATCCTTGTTTAAAATCTTGTAGCAAACTATGTCTGTTAGTAAAATATCTCATGGACAACTGGGCAGCTGTTGGATGTACCTCTACACCAGATTAAGCTTTTATTCAAACTAATGCAAGATGACCACCTCAGCCATTTGACTTGGTAAAACACATAAACAGGTATAGTTCAGTCAGTTTTGCAAATATTGTGCACAATTAGCTTAAAAACTGTATAATGTACAGTGTTAAAAAAATCAAAATGACTTAACGGTTATAAAATCATCAAACCTTTTCTATTGATCTTTTATTACTAGTGTTTATGTGTCCCTAAGTCAAATAAAAGTCTTTAAACACATAAAATAGACATGATTATTCAAATCTTTCAGCAACAATGATAATAATAATAATAATAAAAAAACACAATTGTTGGCTCTGTTTTCATTAGGTGCAGTAAAAATAAACACAGTGCCAGACAGATCCTGGGTAAATTATTGAAAGTGACAAATATGTCTGAAAAAAAAATTGGGATGTGCTTTGAAATCTTGTGATAATACAGGAAGGGCAACACATTGAAGACTGAGGAGAGAGACAAACCACTTTGTCTTTCTGCGTAAGTGTTTTTTTTTTTTAATTCACGATCCTGAAGGAGGGAGAGAATAAAATCCATGAATTTATGTGGCTGAACCAAGCAAGATAAAAGCAAAACCCTGTAATGCACCATGACACGAGGCTCACATCAGAGCAGAGAAAAGAAATGTTAAAATTGTGCGTCTGATAAAAAAGCCATGTTTTGTGTCAAATATTAATGACTATATGAAAGGTTTTACTCATAGTCGGCGCGGTTCTGAGTTTCTGAAAGGCTGCAGTTACACAGAACGGTGATAAATGACTTCAAGCACACGCAACCACACCCTCTCTTTTTTTAAATAGATGGCAGCCAAATCTGTCTGTGTGTCTTTCTTGCAGGACATTGTGTGTCATTGTGCATTGTGTTGCTGCAGATTTGACTTTTTTTTTTTTTTAAGTTTTCCCTTCAACTTCCTGTGAGTCACATGCACTTGGGGCGGGGGGAATACTTTACAGCTCTACCTTTATTTTTATGTGAAAACACATCTTAATACACACAGAGAACAAAAGCAGGAATCGGGTGTTTTGCTTCACTTGTAAATTCCATTGCACATACTTAACTTTCTTTGCTGCTCAATAGTAAAGTGCAGTTATAGAGCTGTTACATAATCTTGCTTATTTAAGTATGTCATGAGCCGAGAGTGGCTTATGTAACTTTACAAGATGGTATAAATCTGTAAATCCTCTCCTATTTTCACTTAACTAAACTTCACGATACATCTTTTCTGTGCTGATGGGAGCTGCTTTCAGAAAATCAGCAAGGAAATATACTTGATTAAACTGCGTGAGATTAGTGTCGCTGAAGCACGGCCGTCTCCGCAATTAATGTGATGTGCTGCAGTTGCAAATGTTTTCTGTCACAAGAGAGATGCAGAGAGATGAAGATGAAGATTATTCTGTGTTTCAGAAGTTCGTAATTAATGTTTTCAAGTCCCCACAAAAGGAACAGGAATTTACTTTATGACTGTGAAGCTCACTGGCAGCTTGCTCGTTTGTCACTAACTGAAGTACAAATAGAAGTTAAATGATGGCAAAAAGAACTTGAGGAAAAATAAAACCATTACATGAAGTCAAATATGATCCTGGCTGATAAAGTTGTGCATTGTGTAAAGTGTGGGAAGGTTTGTGAATGCTTGAGAAAGGTTAGTTGGAACGTTGCCTAGGCCTTACATAACAAAATGACTTTCAGTTTATGAAGGCAGGAGAAATTGACCTTTCCCATTTGAGGTTTATTTATCAAATTACCTTTATTTATTAGACAAAAAAGAACTTAAAGATTGTTGTGCTTCATTTTACAATAACTTTGGTGTTTTTCTCAGAAATAAATCTGTGGTTAAGATCTGACTCATGAAGGGAAAATTTAATAAAAAAAAAAAAAAAAAAGCTGTTTTTGCAAATTTGACTCCCACTAACATAATTCTTAAACTGATCACAGTCAGTCATACAGGTTTTCATAACAAACACCCAAAGTTTCGCTTATTATTGTCACCTTACATTTTCTCTCCAGTTTTACTTGGGTTTTGCTTCTAAATAAAATGTGACACAATCAACACTTTAGTCTGTTTTTTAACCTCTGCTGGGAAGGCATTAATGCCTCCCAAGAGAGTTACAGTAGTTTGGAGCAACAGCATGACCTCTTAGTGTCACATTCTGCCTCACAGTGGTACATTCCTTTTGTGGGAACTACTGTTACTACTGATCACAAGTTACATAAAAAAAAAACTGCTTGGTTGAAGTGTGTAAAGTTTGAGATTATCAGACTAATATTTTGCAAACTGAGCTTGTACAGAAGTTTGCATCAATAAAAGTAACGCTTGTTGCACTGGTGACAGTTCTAGGACTAAACTATGCTGTAAATACATCATTTTGTGGCAGTTTCTCTTTAAAGTTTGCATCCTATTTTGACTATAGTTCACACACCTTGCCCATTCTTCTGGGATCTTATGTATTGTTGTGAGGTCTTGTGATAGTTCTCAGAGAATGTGCTGAGGATCACTATGAGCTACTACCACACCAGAATCAACTCAGTATTTCTAAAACCAAGTACCAGGGCCAATTAGCCAGTTAGCCAATTAGGCGTCCTAGGCAAAATTCCAGGTGGTGCCCCCAATTTGCAAATATTCACATAGCAAATTAAATAGTTTTGTCTTTAATGTTATTTTTTATCTTTAGAAACCAGATTGTCCAATTAAAGTAGTTAACAATGTAATTCAATTTGGCGGCTTTTGCAGAGTGGTTAGGGGAGTTGTCCAGGAACCGGAAGGTCACTGGTTCGATTCACTGTTGCAGCTGCCTCAGTTGTTGTTGCCTACTGATGGTGGTCAGAGGGTCCGGTGGCACCGTTGCATGGCAGCCCCGCCTCTGTCAGTGTGCCCCAGGGCAGCTGTGGCTGGAGCTTACTGCCATCATTGTGTGAATGTGAGTGTGAATGGGTGAATGGGTGAATGCATGACGTGTAAAGCGCCTTGGGATCCATGTGGACTTAATAAGGCACTGTATAAGTTTAAGCCATTTACCATTTAATTCATTTGAAACAGAATATAAGCAGTTTAATTCATACCTGCCAACATCTGCTGAGAGCAATGAGGAACATCTGTTCTTGTTAAGCTGTGGACTGAGGCAGTTCTAGGGGGGGTCTAGGGGAATATCCCTGTAAAATCCCTGTAAAATTTTAAAAGATTTACTTTAAACTATGAATTTTCCAGTCATTTGAAAGTGTTTTACTAAATTTCTTGGGATTAATAAAACAACATTCATGTTTGTCATTTCTTTTTTGTAATGCAAGGGCTGCGGGACCCCGGGCACCTGTTCTTCCTTGTATGAGTTTCTTTTTGTTTTGTCTCTTTCTTAAATGGGTTGTTCCGAACTATAATTTCTTTTGGGATCAATATTTTTGAATTGAATTGAACATGAAATCAGTATTCTATGAAAGTAGAACACTGAAAACCAGACTTTAACCCAAACTTTACCTGAGATCAGAACTGAAACCTCCACTACCCTAATTTTGTTTTCTATTTACACATTGTGCACCAGTGGTTAGTCTTGACTGCATCATATGAGAACATTCTTTGCACCATATAACACCTCCTGCAGTAACGAAGCAGCTGAGAAACCCAAAGAACAAGTTACCTTCATAAACTTGGGTAACCAGTGATTATTACACAGACTATATCAACTATACTCAGATTTTAAAAAATGTATAAAATGTTGTGTGGCCATTTTGAGTTGGACTAACTGCAAAAAATAAAGGATTTGCCCTTATTATTATTATTATTATCATCATTACCTTTGGAGAGTTTTATTAACTCATCTAATGGGTTATGACATATTTTGTTGAGGCTACACACCTGCTTCTCCTTCGGCAGAGGACTAAAATAAAATCTGATGAGAATTTTAAGAGGTACAGTAAGAAAGTATTGATTTCCTTCCTTTATATAAGAAGCTATTTGTTGTCTCAAAGTAAAATCCCATTCTTTTCTCCAAACAAACCCGCATCCACCCTTTACAAGGCCTTTCAAATATTCAGCTGTGCCTCAAAGTAGATAAAAACAAATAAATAAAAGAATTTTTAAGACCTCAGTGCCCATTAAAAATTCTAGTGGACCCAACAGTAGTCTACTGTGTGTTTAAATTTTTCTTGTCATGTTTTTGTTTGTGTATTTGCAAATCATTTTAGTTTAAACTGCTGTCAGACTGTCACATGAACAGGCCAATGAAAACATTCTATAAATAATGAAAACCAGGCATAAACACCAAGCAGCTCTGACATGAGGATCTACATTTTAGTCCTTACAGCTTGCAGTTTATTGGATGCATTTGACAGCTGTTTACAGTTTTATTGAGAAACATCTGTTTCTTAAAATTTATTTATACTTATTTATACCTAGTTAGTTATTTTAGGCAATTGCCACATAGCTAAAGATGTTGAATGCTGACAAAAACCACCTAGATGCAGTTAGTTTGGGAATTTTGTAGGGCTTAGAAATTATTTATGGTTTAATTTGACCTTTATGAACTGGGATACAGCATGAGGATTTCCACAAGCAACTGAACTGCTTTGATCTTCTGCTGCAGCATCAATGCAGTGTTTGAGTTTACTGTATGTTACTCTGAGGATGTTTTTTACTAATCCCATTAGAATTAGAAGAGCACAGCAAATAGCATAGGGTTAGTTTTAACAGCCTGTGGTGTTTTATTTTTATAGCTGAAACATCGTCATTAATTATATGGCTTTGTCAATGGAATATTCATACAAAGTTATGAGGGAAATCATATAAAGCATGCTGTATCTCCTAACAAAGTGAATACACTTGACTTTCTCATTTGAATTAGGCGATTTACAGGCTGCAAGCATCTATAAAAATAAGCAATTTTTCTAAGTGAGTTCTTTCCTCTCCAACATGTAAATGTTTTAATAAATCTAATGGACTTGGACTAGATCCATGGAACTGAAAGCAATGTTTTTACAGATAACACCAAAACTAAATGAAATGAATGACTGTGTTGCTTTTATGATCAATCTTAATCTAAAAGCAATCTAAAAAAAACAACACTTATTTAACTCAATACAAGCCAGTCAGCCATCCTATCCTTCTTCCACCAGTGTCATATACAGTATATATGACACTTATATAATAATTGATTGATTTTCAGTTAAACACATATTTGGTCTGTGCTTTCCATGTTAACTGCTGCATTAATGGAGCTACAGATGTCTCACTGTTGCCTAGGATGTCGTGCAATAATTATTTCTGGGTGAAAAGCAGCAGTATGCATAAAGGGTAATAATTTTGCTTTGTTGTGTTGCTGCACGCTTTCACTGATGAGCAGGAGGATTGGGAGCTAAGCTCCCTTTTCAGATGACATGTGAATTTTTCAACAGAGCATTAATTATAATGAATAGAAATAATTTTTTTTTTAGGGGGGGGGTGTATTTGCACTGTTTGCATTTTTCAGATAACAAATAGTCACAAATTATATTAAATTTCAATGTTTCTGGCTTCGTACTTGGAACAGATATAAGGATCCACTTTAGGAGTGGAGGGATTATTAGGGTTTATAAAAATGGCCGTTGTGTTTCAAAACCAAACAAAACGAAATTCGCCTTTGTTTTATTTTTTTATCTTAACCTTCTTCTCATTCAGACGACTTCTGAACAAACCAAGAGGATTTTTCTGATAGATATACAGTATTTTGTTTGTGTCTGATCACTGCAGCCCTCCCCCACAAACCAGACTGACCTTTCATATTTATTATTCCACGTTGAGTAAAGGTCACCACTGTTTTGGCTTCACCCCACTGCTTTTGTTTTGTGATGGGAAGTGTCTTTGATATACAAATATTTTTATGTTGCTGTCAAACTCATGCTAAGACTAACAAAACATTCAGTCGGGGATAATATTTGTTTTAGATTTCTGACCACATTAAAGGGGGGTGGGGGTATAATATAAAGTCAACTTTTTTGAGCTTCATATTATGTCATATTGCCATACCCTCATGACTCATTCATGCATGTTTGAGAAATCCTTGAATCTCCCTTGTTAACCATTTAGAGCTACCTAAACACTTGCTAGTACAAAGCACCGCCTTTTGTTCCTTGCTCCTTCCTGGAGCTCAGTCCCCAGCCAAGCTCCTCCCTGAGCTCGGCTCAAAACGCCAAAGGCCATTTTGTTTAGACTCAGAGTCACATTGAAGCTTGGAGTAAAATGTAGATCTGAAATTAAAAATTTAACTGAGAACCAAATCGGTTTTGTGCGTATTACTCTGATTTCCAATTTAAACAACTCCTTACTATTTGGAGACTGTGAGCATTGACTGAGCGAGCTAAGGCTGCAGCTGAGCTCCTGCTTCACAGATGACCCCTTCCTCAAAGCATTGTTGTGAAAATATGCTGAAAAGTGGGAATGTGTGAAACGGCAGGAGGTTATAGAGGTTTATTTCAAGGTTTCAAGGTGCAAAGTCAAATTTATTTTTGATATATAGCTTTTTCTTAACAACTGATGGTAACAGTTATTTGATTGTGGTATAGAATTAAACTATGTATCCTGCCAAGCTGAGTACTTTACACCTGCGTGTACTGCTCTGTAATGCATGACACTGCCCTCTCATTAATATCCATTACTCCTGTTGTGCCATGATCAGATATGTGTTCTCTTGACCTGAAATCCTGGGTGGGTAAGGCTTCAGATTAGCGTAAGACTTTATGTATCATATGTCATGAGTGGAAAAATATGATACTTTTTTATTTTTTTATCAGGGAGAGCATCACTCGTTCAAAGCATCAAATCATCAAGATATGAATACTCATCTCCGTACAAGTGCAGTGGGGAAGCAATGAATTCTTTTACAATAGATTTTGCAATCTTATAAAGTGCCTGCGTGCCAGCTTCTTGAGACAGGTGCAGAAACATAAACAGTGGTTTTGTAAGCTCCATGCCTCGTTTATAAAACCACATTCAGAGAGATCTTATAATAAAACATGGCGTTTTCTCGCTTCATGCTCAAAGTACTGTTCAAGCAATTTCGACCTTCAACATATTTTACTCATCTATTGGATTTTTAGACTTTGTTTCATCACTCTGTCTCTCATTCTGTCATCATCTGTCTTTGTGCAGCTTCTGCTTTAAGACTTTCGAATGTGAAAGGCTCCAGTTAAGCCCCCCTCCCTTCTCAATGAGATGGAAACATTAATCAATTAGGTTGGCCCTTAAAGGATCTGAAGGAGATGAAGCTCTCCTCTCTCTGAAAATGAAATGCCACAGACTTTTAAATCCAGTCAAAGGGCATTTTTTCCCAATCTTGCTCACTCCTTCTTCCCCCTCCCCTCCTTTTCATTCCCACTCCCTGTTTCATTCATCTTCGAATCCCATCCCCCACTTATTTTTCATGTGCAACATAAGTAGAAGGTCGGGGAATGAGAGGATGATGAAGCGGAGGGTTTTTTTTTAAAGAAAGGTATGGGGGAAATGAGAGCATGATGGCGCTATGAAAACATGAATAAAATACATTTTGAATAGCGATATACAGAACCTAAGGAAGAAGAACCATGCAGTCTGAAAATTTCATTGATTTCATTTCAGCTTTGTTGTATTATAAATATCAAAACCAAGCTAGTTTTACTCACCAGTTTTTATTTCAATGGAAAATCAGGCAACATACATTTAGTTAAACCCTTTATTAAAGCAATAAATGATCCATTTATCTGCTTTTTTCTTTCTGGGTCATGAGGAACTGGTGCCTATTTCCAGCGACCAAAGTGGGAGAGGTGGGTTGCACCCTGGACCAATCCCAACTCCATCACAGAGCAACAAATAATATATAATGTAGTTATTTTATCTTTAATTAAATAATAAATTGGATGTGTTTCACACCTAGAGAAATACATCAGCAGCTAATTGCTCGTTTGGAAAAGGGTCAGGCAGAAGGTGGAGCAGAGTCCATGAATGGCTTTTGTTTCAATGGAGAATTGTCCCAAAGAACTTCTTCAACATAGTCTCATTATTGAATGTCAGTGGCCAGAAAAGGTTAGCAAAGGTTCACCACTGAACAGCCCTTTGTAGTGAGCTTGCCATGGCCACACACACAATTTGTTCACAAAAGCTTTGATACAAAACTCAACTGCGCTTTGGTAAAGAGAAGTGCAAATTCTGCAGAGAACTCAGTGGCACGTAATTGTTGTTATTCCAGAAGTGACATGCAATATATTTCCTAAAGTCCAATCAAAAAATGTTTTGGCAATTTCTATTTATGGCCACACCTCTTTAGGTTGAAAGAGATAAACAGATTTTTTAAACAGTTTTAGGAGAACCAATATATTACAGACCTGAATGATTAGTTTTTATACATTGATGTAGCATGGAATTGAGTGGAAATGTGAAAGTGGAAAAAATAATCACTTCAGTAGCAGTTTGATGCAGCCTAAATTGGCATAAAGGGAAATTCATTGTCAACAAAGGTAAAGTCACTCATAAAGACCTTTACATAAACCTATTCCCAATGCTGCACTTTAACAAAAATGACTTGCAGACCACAAACGACACAAATCAAAGCAAAAGTGAATTTTACTTAAGCACAAAATCTTTCAGGATGTTTTTTATTATCATTATTTTCCCTACAAACACACAGCTTTTGTACAGCACAACAAAAACACTGTGTTCTTTGTGTAAATTCAGGACAATAGTGAGTCATCTCTCTGCTTAATTGACCTATTGAACTATTTCCTGTTTACCATCACTTTGCTGTTTTCTGTGCTCAGGACGTAAATGAGCAACTGCTGATAGACCAAGGCAGTGTTGTTACAATCTCTAAACAAGGGCTAATCTAGAAATAACAAAAAACAATATTCACTTTAAATGTTAATTAAAAGCTAAATTAAATGGAAAATAATAAAATACAATGATTTAAAAAAATGTTTAAGGACATAAGTTTGAAAAGAAACAACCTAAAATCATTTTGGGTTTTTGTTTGAGTGGGAGCTTTGATATGTTTTGCAAGAGGATACTGTAAATGATTTTTACTAACTTGTAACGGTCTATAACCAAAGGTACTCTCTGACAAAGCTGCTTCCCTTCCCATAAATAGTGTGGAACTGAAACGTTTTGTTATGTTTGGATTAAATAGAGCTCGCATAACTTATTTGTTGCTTGTTATTTGTTACAGATCAGAGTAGCTGAATGCATCCTCTCTCGTATGGAGGAGGAGGTGAAATGCAAAGCTTCTTGCTGAATTTAGTGAACAGTAACACTTCAGAGATATGACTGCATCTGTTTGTTTTTCAGTTTTGTGAACATTTCGGGGTTTTTTTTCTTTTTTTCGATTCTCAGAGTTTGATTTACCAACTGTCTTAGCTGGTAGAGGGTGCTAGGCAGATGGTTCGTTCGATCACCTGCCAAATATTTTTTGAAAGTGCCTGCAAATTTACCAACAGTTTCTACAGATGACTTTCCAGATGGTTTCGGTTTATCAAACCATCTGGCATTTCAGGTTAGCCATAATCACAAAAAAAGTACAATCATTGTTTAAGGAGTGTGGTGGATGGATTGGTTGACAACACACCAAACTTCCTGTTTAAAACTGGTGGTGTTGTTTCTTTTCTGTCACTGTTTTTTCCCTGTGTGATGGTAACTAAAAAGCCCCTTTATCCAGCAAAAAAAACCAAAACTGTTATTTCCCTCAAACTTCGCACACTAAAGTTTATTTTCTAGAGTTTGTATGGAATATGACAAATCTTTTGTTACCGTTTGGCTTCAGGAGTCACGTTAAAAGATGGATTAAAGCTGTTGTAGGTTATTTAAGCTTTAATAAATTATTTAAATAACTAACAACGTTCACTGGAGGAAAAACCTGTATCTAAAAAACAGTGTGCCTTTCAGTTTTAAGTAGTTTTTGCATTTACAGTGGACACACTCAGATGTGTCATCACGGCCTTGTCTTTGTTATTTCACACCTTTGTGTGTGGCTGTCGCACAAGTAGAACTTATTGCAAACAGAAAACAATTTTCATTGTTCTTTTTTTTAATTTTTTGTTCCCAACAAATACTGTAATTTTATTTTGTCTGAGAAAGACACAAAGTAATATTTGGTCAGCAAATTTGTCTGCTGTGTTTTTGATTTATCAATGTGCATAAGAACAAACATTTAAAAACACATTATTTACCCATTATTTGTTAAATTGCATCTAAAATACAATTTATATTCAAACAGTTTTAAGCTAATCACGGATGTAAGACTAAGTTAAAATAATTGAGATACTTCTCATAAATAATTGTTTTAACTTCACTTAAAAAAGCAAATATTCTTTCATTTTTGGTTTTTAATGAATGTGTGTAATTCACTTCTGTCTTTGCACATAGAAGGTTTAATACAAGTTTTAATCAGTATAGTTTAGAAAACTATTAAAACAACTGCTAACATTATGTTAGTGGCAGCAGGGTTAAAATGAGCAATGAAAAACTATATATTTTTTTATTTCTGATGTCAAAGCAGCAGTTCTTACTGTGGAAATAAAAACGGCTTGTTCCACCAACTCCAAACACGTTTATTGATGGAAACCCAACACGATTGAAGTCCTCCATCAAAAAGTTTTTTCCTTGATTATTAAAGCATCTTCACGGCCTTTGCTTCTATCTTGTCATTTTTCTTTTCTTCCACATATTATGTTATAATCTGCTAAACAGCCGCACAGTCTTTACACCTTTATCTCACCGTTAACTGCTTTTATGTTTCGTCTCTCACTTGCGAATTCTCAAAATTACATTTTTTTGCCACATAGCCTCACAGCAAGAGAAAAAAAAAAAGTGTGGCAGACAGAAAACACAGACAACAAAGTTCAAAGAAGAAAAGAATCTGTACCTTTGTGTCTGTTAACTTTATGATGTAAGCGTTAGGACAGCCTGAGCATTTAAAGCACACAATGTTTTAAAACAGGTTCACACCCCAAAGCCAACCCCCCATGTTGTATAACAGCTACACACGCAGAGGCAGAGTCCTGAAGGGACCAAAGTCACCCACTGGGATGACATTACCAGTTTGGTTGACAGAAAATTTGCTTTCACTCAAAACCACCAACACAAACTAAATGTGCAAAAAGAAATATGCATACAGTAACTAACATGTATCGTGCAAAAACACTGACACATGTGGCTGAGTGCATAACAAAACCCCACTCTTAACAAACAGTGTGATGTTTGACTGAGAGTGAGGTTATTTTTTTTTCCTTCTGTAACTCTCTGCAGCTCTGGTTTGGACATTGTTCTGCCTTTACTTCCTGTTGTGTCGAGTGCTGTGTGAGAATGCTTCATGTTCGTCCAGGTGTGTGAATGTGATTGTGTGTGCAAGGGTCAAGTTGCAATGTTTTTATTTTTTTTAATTTTTTTTTTAAGCAATCCTCTCTATTCTCAGCATGTATTACCCTGCCTACTGTCCCACAGACATGCATAAAAAAATAAAATAAATTGTAAATATCTGTAGGCAGAAATGTTTCAAATGAGTGGAAAAGATTAACAGAAATCTAGAAATGCAAATGCAGAAATCTATTAATAGTTTTTTTCACGTTATATATTAAACTGATTAAAATTTATTGTGAGATCTTTGAATGTATTGTAAACATGTTTATATTTTAACAAAATACAGCTTATACACTCATGCAATGCTCATTATTGCATGTATAATGTCTATAAGGCTGTTTTGGGCTGAAAAAATGTGTTAATGTAAAAACACCCCACATGATTTATGTATTAATGTGCTTTGCTGCAGCTCCTCCTGACACTTTTTTTTTGAAGTTTTCATTGTCTACACTTGTCTATTGAAATCCCCCTCTTGATCAACTAAATACTGATTATTCAAAAATGGTGGCTTGACAGAAAGAAACACCTTCTTAAATTGAAACATGCAAAAAAAAGTCACACTTAGGGAAAGCAACCAAAAAAGAAAACTAAAAATAATAATGCATATGTGCCTTTTTATAACAAAAAACATACTAGCTATACCCCACCCCCCCACCCCCCCACCCCAACCATCCATTTGCAGTTTAGTGTTTTTTCTGCAATAACTCTACCTGTCATTCCTAATATTCAAAGCTGTCATATCTGTGTTAACACACGTGCATTGACAGCTCAGTCAGTCTCATTATGGGGGAACAAAAGAAAAATGTGACAAGAAAACTGCAGCAACTTTAAAGACTTTCAGTTTAAAAAATGTTGGCAGGTTTTTAATAAGACTCCTGTCACATATATGGAACTGTTAATGCCTTAGACTGAACGGTGTTTTTTTTTTCATCTTTTTAGTTTGCAATTGAACAGCACAGATACTGTACTTTAAACACAAATCTATATTATTAGACTTATTTTTACAGACTAAAAAAAAACAATCTAGAATACCAAAATCACTCTGTTTACATGATAAAGAATGTTTCAATTAAGACATAAAGTGAGACATAAGTTTCCATTTGTGTTAAATCTGTCATTAAATGAAACTAAAAACTTTTTTTCATGAACCAGAACTATTTTTGGTCACCAACCTAGCTTTTAACTCATATAATATTTTTAACTCCTATAAAATCAAAGAACCTTTTTTCTGTTCTTCAACAGAGTCAGTGGCTTTCAGTTCAAACTTTTCAAATAATTAACCCGTAATTATCAAAATCATCGCATCTTCACATATAGTCTTTAAATAATTTTGCCAAACATTACGATGGTTACCATTTGCTACATTAGAACAAAAATAAAAGAAACATTTACAGTGAGTAAAAATATGTCATTTGATATAAAGTAAACCAGGTACAAAATTACCTGATTCTTTTCAAATGATTGTTTACTTGCAATTTAGCAGTTTGATACAAATCTTTACATTGGTGAAATGACCTCTGACCACCAACTTGAGCAGGGGTCTGCAACCTTTAAAATCAAGAGTCATTTCTGCTCCTTGGCTCACTGATAAAATATGTCCAGTGCTGCAAAACGTGCTATAACTGTGACTTTCAACTGGTGGCCCATGGGCCACTTTGAGTGTGTTGAAGTGGGGCCTTTCAAGCCGATATGGGTGACATTTTCAACTAAAAATATATAGTGAATTTTAATGTTTATTATTATTAATACACTTTAGGATGAAATAAAAACCATGTTCACATAAACAAATATTGTATATAGTTTATAATAATAATAATATTATAAACTTTATTTTTATAGCACCTTCCAACAATGCCCTGCATTGACCAAAGTGCTTCACAAAATAAAACAAGTAAAAACAAATCACAATATATCAGTACAAGTTAAAAACACAACTACAATAAAATAATGTAAAAAGGTATAAAATGCTAAGAGTTAAGCACCAAAAGCCCTTTTAAATACATAGGTCTTCAGTTTAGCTTTGAACAGAACCAGGTCAGAGATGGCATGCAACTCATAAGGAAGATCATTCCATGCAGTTGTGCCAGAAACAGAAAAAGACCGGTCCCCCCATTTCTTGCTCTAGAGTGAGGCACCTGGAGTAGATGTTGACCGGCAGACCTCAAAACTCTGCTGGGTTGGTGGGTTTTTAAAAGATCTGATATGTAGGGTGGTGCAAGGTCATTCAAAGCTTTAAAAACAAATAACAGCTTAAACTGTATCCTAAACTGAACCAGGAGCCAGTGCAAAGAGGAAAGGACAGGAAAGATATATTTGTATTTGTGTTAGTTAATAAGCGAGCAGCAGAATTTTGAACAAGCTGTAAGCGAGAGATGGAAGAGTGATTAATTCCGATGTATAAGGAATTACAATAATCAAGCTTAGAGCTCACAAAAGCATGGATGGCCTTCTCCACATCACTTCGGCTAAGCAGTGGCTTTACCTTAGAAAGCAATCAGAGCTGAAAGAAGCTTGTTTTCACAACAGAATCAATCTGTTTATCGAACTTTAAATCGCAGTGAAAATTCACTCCTAGATTTTTTACTACCTGGTTGAAGTGAGGGAGTGAAAGACCTAGACTAAGAGAGATATGAAAGTTGTTAGAGGAGTTCCTGAATGCATCAAACAGAATCCATTCAGTTTTGTTGTTATTTAAGAAGAGGAAATTTTGAGATAGCCTATGTTTGATGTCATTTAGGCCGCTGACAATGGAGTTTAAACTAAGAGAGGAAGTGGGAGTGACTGGAAGACAGATTTGCAAATCATCTGCATATAGATGATAAGACAAATTATGGCGTGCAAGAATAGGTCCTAACGGCAGCATGTAAAGTGAAAAGAGAACAGGTCCCAGAATGAATCCATGTGGTACGCCAGAAGTTAGAGGAATTGAAGAAGCGGAGGACAAATCACCTATCACAACAGAGAAAGTTCTACCTGTCAAGTAGGACTTAAACCAATCAAGCACAACTTCCTGAAGGCCAACCTGCTGAACCAGGCGAGTGATGAGGACCAGAGGGTCCACAGTGTCAAAAGCTGCTGAGAGGTCCAGCATCACCAGCAAAACAGGTTTTTTGGCATCAAAGGACAAAAGGATATCATTCTGCACTTTGAGTAGTGCAGACTCAGTGCTATGACGGGATCTGAAGCCCGACTGAAATTTTTCAAACAAGTTGTTATTTTCAAGAAAACATTGTAACTGAATAAAAATAATAATTTTCAGAACTTTGGATAAAAATGACAAGTGGGAAATTGGCCTGAAATAAAAAAAAATCTGTAGGATCTAGACCTGTTTCTTTTAAGAAGAGGCCTGACCACAGCTTGAAAATACACTGAAAAAAATATAACACTGACTCAACCTAAAAAAATTGAAGTAATCTGTCACACCTAATATTTTTGCATTGAC
>JARVJO010000365.1:15647389-15673716 GCA_031762555.1 Cynodonichthys magdalenae
CAAAATTAATTCCACTAAATTACAAGTTAAGAAGTGCATGGAAATTGCTCTTTTTTGTATCGAAAAAATATCGAACCATGAGACAAAAGTATCGAACCGAACCGAATCATGAATTTTCTGTATCGTTGCACCCCTAATATATATATATATATACCACATTTAATAAAAACTAAAACAGAACGTAACATATTTTTTGTAATTCCTATTATCTAGTATGGTCTTAAAGGTATTTTAAAGGTAGCCCTGATGGATTTTGGAAAAAAGATCCTTTTTAAGTCTGTAAGTTGAACTGAATGGGCTAACAGGCTACTAGCATCTAATGAACATGTTTCACTCTTTGTAACTTTGATCACATATTTGCAAACAAACAAACAGACAGGAAAACTACCTTTTCTGTTGTGAGTATAAAAAAACAAAAAAATTATCTCTTGTTAGCATTGGTCAAAACTTTAAAGAGCTCCTGCAGAGGGACCAAAGAGCCACACGTGGCCCCAGAGCTTCAGATTGCTGACCTCTGAACTTGAGAAACACTGGTGATGTTCTTATGACTACTCTGTCCTGACAACTGAGACGTCACTTGAGTTCAGGAGATGCAATTGTGTTTTTGCATGGATCGTGTGCTCATTTGTCTGCCCTGTTAGCAAAATATCTCACACATCACTCAATAAACTTCAATTAAACTTTCAGACATTTATTTAGTTTTGATGCCAAAAAATGGCCACAAGACCTAAGAAAATCATTCTCAACACTGCTTAAAACTGTGGCATTAACTCCTACAGTCAAGGCTGCTTTTTTCCCTTAGTATTTTAGCTCATGAACCTGAATGGACTTAGGTGAAACTTTAAAAGAAGTAATCAGCTACATCTACAACTGACAGACATTTGGAGTCAGTCCAATTCAAGATGGTCACCAAGTCTCCTTTTGCCAACACAAAAATGGCTATAACTTAGTTAAAATTACAGATAAAGGTGTTATTTATCTGGTATTAGCTAAGGTAGATTCTCAATACTTAATTCGAGCATTTACATTCTGTCATAAACGGTGGCGGGCGATGTGCATTCCTTCCAATAACTTTCTAAAAGATTGGTTCTCCACGTCGCCCTCTCCCCGCCGGTTCCCCTCCCTGACCGGTAGAGGTCGCAGCCGAGCGGCCCTTGAGAGCACCGGAGCGCATGGACGCATCAGATGCGCTCCCTCCCGCATGACAAAGCTACAGAACGCCTGGGAAGCCGGGAGGGAGAGAACAGCCGCTTTGGGAGCAACACGATCACCTTTGCATCTTTACCTCCGACCGGGGCTCGGTTCGTCCTCAAACAACTTCACAAACTGTCCTGCTCCTTAGTTTCTTAGATTACTGTGGCGGGAAGCTCCTTTCTCTTTTCTCCTCGTCTCCAAGTGAACTTTATAGGGATGTCAAAGCATCATCGCGCTGAATGCCCAGATATTAGTGCTGAAGTATTTAAAGGAAGGATATAGAAGCGTGGAGATAGCCGGTTCTTGTCCTCTTGACGCACTTTTTTGTTCGGGTTGACACACAACACAGAAGGAGAGGGAGAGAGCGTGTGTGCAGGGGGGGGAGAGAGATATCGCACACTTTTTTTTCTTTCTTTCTTTCTTTTTTTTTTTTTTTTGGAGCTACGCGTTCATGCCTTCAGTCTTGCGGACTCTGAGATGGACGTCAGATTTTACCCAGCTCCCAATTCCAGCGTGGGTTCATGTACATTACCAACCGACTCCAGTCTGGACTATTACCATTCCAACAAGGTAAACAATTATCTCCAATTTCTAGTCTTAATGTCGGTGAATGTTAGGTTCAGACATACGCGCAGAGAACTCCATTGATTTCACATGGATGCATGATCCGGCACATTTGGTTCCCTGGGGAGAATTAAGTTGTGAGTCTACAAGCTGCAATAGGTCATCTGGAAACTTATTATTTTTTTCTTTTTTTTTAAATTTGCTTGTATTTACTGACACCGTGCTCTGTGGTCTTGCACGTGAAGACTCCTTCATTTGCATTTAGTAAATTTGTATTTATGAGAACTGTTGTGCCGCGTGAGTTGGAGCGCACTCCTCTCTCCGAGCTGCTGTTTTTTCTCAGATCAAACTGAACAAACACTGAATGTGAGCATGATTGCGTTTCAACTGATAATGTACTTCACCAAACTTCCTCTTTTGACTAAAACTTATCAATTCTAATTGTGTAAAGGCGCTGTTATCTGCCTCGAACAAGTCCCACATGATGATGTCCAGTGCACGGATAACCTAATAAACAATAATCAACATGTTGTTGAAATGTGGTTTTGACTCCGTCCTGTGTGTCTGTCCATTTGCTTCTGCTCCATAGTCGTTTGTTCTCTATTAGCTATAGATGAAGAACACAGAGCGTTGCGCTCTTAGTCTCCAGACTCCTGTGCGTAAAAATCCAACATTTGCATTACGCAAAACAATTTTTCGAGGAATACTGCCAACCAACCAAAAAAAAAAAAAAAAAAATTCAAATAAAAATAAAAATGCTAGAGTGGACTAAAATTCTGACGCTTTAATATCTTTCTTTTTTTAATAGCAGGTTTAGTGTAACATCACTTTTAAGTAGTTGCTAAATTAACCAGGTTTTATGCAGGTTTTATTACATCTCATAAGGAAGAAGGATTAAACTGTTATTCAGTCACGACTGTTACGTTTAGTCCTATTATCCAGAGCTCCTCTGAGGAGCATCAACGGGCCTATTGTATAATTCGACTGTTTCTATGTGCCACTCACAGCCCCTGACACTTTTTTAAGCACAAAACAAATAAACGTGCTTGCAGGCCCAGTGTAAAATTACAAGTCACTTAAGGCGGGTTTCTTTTCTCGTGGTCCAGGTAAAACTTGTGCAAACATTTGCCTGCACCTACACCGGGGAGAGTTGGAAGAAGGCATTACCCCAGATCCTCAGGCATTCACACCGTTTGCTTGCCTTAGCACCTGGAGGAAAGCCAGCAGGCAGTTAGATTTGCTGATGACAAAGTGATGCATGTGAAATGTTAGAGCACAGTGCAATATTTAGATTGTTAATCTCTCCTGTTCACGCATTACACATACAGGTAGTGGCACACTCACACATGCACTCACTTGCAAAGAGATTTTAAAAGTGCATCACATGCATTTAATAACATCAAAAACTGCAGTTGACATATTTTTAATGAAATCTAAAACTAGCCATTTAATAAATGTGGGCTCAGACAACAGGGGTACCCTCATGACTGAGTTGCAACTATCAGGCTTGTGTAGGCATGATTCTGTTTGTGTGTAGGTAAGGCTAACACACACAAGCGCTCACGGTAGGCATGAAGAGTTTAGCTACAGGTGTTTATTTAGGATCATGATGGCGCCTGCCTTTCTCTGACTGAGCCTACATTCGAGGAAATGTAGTTTTAACACATTGAACTACTAATTATCATGATTTAGTGCCTACTGAGCAACACATTTGGGTCTGAAGGACAGATTCATATAACACTGTCATTAGTAATGTAACAGCTGTGACTAAGATGAAAAGTGGCACAATACTCCTGCTTTTGCACATAACTAAAATAATGATACAGGAGCTTTTTGGAAGAATAGTAAACTCATGTCAAAAGACCACAACAAGTATTTTAAAATGAACTTTGCTAATAATGAGGCTTGCAAGGATGGATAAAAATGATTTAAGTGTATTTTTTTCTTTATTTGGCCATGATCTTTAGCCTAATATTTGTATGTGCAAAAGTAGAGCAAGGTAGAAAACCAAATGTGTTGTTACACATAACAGCACAACATTAAAAACACCATTCAGGAAGTGAGCATAAAACAAAGTGAGACAATCAATTTCTTAAAGCACTATCACTTCCTGTTCTGGTGGTGTAAACTCACAACACATTTATTTATAAGAGTAACCGTTAGGCTTTGCAAGAATTGCTAAAAATACATGTGCATGTACAGTAATCAGACCTGTTTTCTTTATGTTTTCTACCTAAAGGGGTTATTAAACAAGGAATGCGAAGAATGTTTGAGCTGAAACTGGTTTAAGCTGATTGACTACATTCAAACCGATGGTTGATTGATGCATGGCAGGAATATGGATCACTCTGACAGAATGATTGAACACCACAAATATATAAATGTGCTTAGAATTTTGAGTAAGGGTTTGCTTGAAATTTAAACAAGAACAGAAAAAATTGTTCAGCTGCTAAAGCAAATACAGTTGTGCATTACATTTTAGTCACATTGAAATTGTGTTTGGGTTGTGTTAGAATGTATCAATTAAAATATATTTTCTGTTTAAGGTATTTTCTTTAACTAAACGAGTTGGGCATCATTTGAAACACCTGTCTGTGAAGCACATTGAGCTGCAAAGTGAGCTGTATCCTGAGTTCAAAATGAGTCTGCACCTGTTTAAAATAACTGAAAATGTAACACTAGAATGAATAAGATAATCTGAATCTATATATTCCTTTAATACTAGATGGGAAAACTGGCATTTGTCCAGTTACAGAATCAGGTTTCGCAGTCAAAAGGTAATGCCCTAATTTTGTGAAACAAAATCCAATTTTTTATCAAAAGAATGATTAAGAGATCATGAAAGATAGAGAAACCGTTGTGCTTCTACAGTGTGTGCATCCACTTTCCTGAACAATGCAAAGAAAAACATATGAGACGAGCATCGATTTGTGTTTTTGCTAAGAGCCCCACGGCTCCGTTGCTCTTCTTAACTCCATCCAAGTTGCATTGTCCCGCACTTGCACAATCACAGTGAGTCATCTTCACTTTTCGCCCAAGATTTCTTCTAATCTTTTTGAAGTCTCCCTGTATCTTTCCTCACTGAGTGGGAGGCTTGTTTGCTCAGCGTACACTCAGCTGTGTGTAAGAGCGCTGAAGGCCACTTCTTCGCAAATGCCTGTTTTAGTGGGAGACTATTTGTCAAATGCATTATGACTTGTGCATACCCCCGGGCAGAATCACTCCGGTGAAATGAAGTTGGATAGATTACTGTAGATGTTCCACTTTCTCTTCATCCCTCTCCCCTCTAATTGCACAGTGCCCAAGAGAGAGCCTCTCATGTAATTATACTGTAGTTATTCTGTAGGTTTATAATCTAATGGTTTGCAGATGTTATTCTTTACATAGCTGCCATCTGTTCCAACTTACTACGTGTTATTTATATACTTTTGCTTGAGTGTTTTGTGAAGGACTCCATCAATGGGTTCATGTGTAATGCATGCAAAATTGTTGAAGAAATGTAATAAATTTAAGAAATGAGTTTACATTGTTTTTGGTTTAATGTGCATCAGTGTTGAAAGAAGCAGCAGACATGTGTCCACTCAAATAGCAATGAGGACATTTTTAACAGAGCACCCTTTCTCAAGTGTTTCGCACAGTTTCAAATGTTCTCCAAATCACTGTGTCAGTCACAGCGTACTTCAAAGTATAGGCGGGCACGAAAAAAAAAAAAATCTCTCCATACTGTATTTTCAAAATGTGATTTTTTTCCCCCCTCTTCGAGACATGACTGTAATAGAAACAGAAAGAGAAATGTTATTCCAGTGGTACCTCATTCTGTACGCACACAGAAGTTAATTACACGGAGGCAAGCATTCTTGGGTCTACAGCGTGGACTTCGGGTTTTTCATTGTGCCCATTCAGAACATTCTGCTGACTGGCCAGTCCGAGTTGCAGTATCCCAACTGTTCTCACTGTGAAAATGTTAACCCATGCATGGCTCAAATGCACACCAAATGCAGTCTGAGTGGCTGGAACTGCTGGGAACTCTCAAAAAAGTGAGTTTATTGTTCTTATCCAGTTCCGGGCAGTTAATTCAGAACAAAAAAAAAAAAACATTGAATGGAGTCATGAGATGGATTTTTTATTTCTATTTTAAAAGCTTTATGTTTACAAGTCTACTTCGTGATTTTTATTTTTTTGGTCTACCCATTTCCTGGCACTATTCGTAATCAAGTCTCTCGGTTTCTCCACTTCTCCCCCTCTCTCTGTGTCAAACTTCTTTTCTCATTTACCTTCCCAGCAGCAATGTCAAAAGGTTATGCAGGGAAGCTGGATCGCCTGGGGCTGATTGTGTCTCTCAGTTAATGATAAGTAGCTACAGTGCTATTCTCTGGAGCAGTGGGGCTTAGATTGTGTTTGGTGCAGCTTAGATTGTGTTTGGTGCACACAGTCCATTACAGTAAGAGGAAAATGGGCTATTTATCAGGATTTTGTTTTTGAATGCAAGAGTGAAAGGATTTGTTAGAGTCATGTAGAACTTTGGATTTCTTACAACAAATTTGTGTTTGGTTATATATAAATATATTACTATTGTACATTAGTTATAATGTAGCTTTCATTCTATTTTTTCATAGCCTAGATTTTAAAGACAATAATAGCAATCTTTTATAACATTTCACCCTTGGTATTTATCAATGTGGACTTGAGTGTAACTTGTAGGACAGCAAAAGTGGTAAACCAAACTGCTGCAGTTCCATTTTTTGCTCTGCACTTCATAATCTAGATCAGATACATGATGACTCAGAGCTCCTAGAGGTGTGAAAAGTCATAAGTCACGGACTGCTGAAAATAGATTCTATGGTTTACCTTGCATGGCTTGCTAATTAATCACCAAAGTCCATAGAAAGGAGCTATTTATGTTCATGCTGATTGATTATGAGAACTGAATCATGACAATACGTTCTAAACTTTCTCAAGTCAAGTTTTGTGATAAATATTGCATCACTTCTCTGCTGTTTTCACACTGTAGTCTGTCACCCAATATGTTTCATTTTAGGATTTGGCCCACTGTTAGATCAAGAAAGATAGTGTTCCAGGCTCTGCAACATGGAAACTTTAAACCACATTACAAAGTGTCAGAGGAATTGTAAATTTGACTTTGATTACAAGCTGAAGAGGCTCAGCCCTGGCCCAGTCCCGGCCCTGCACGCGCCCTTCATTAAATCACATTAACCTTAATTTTCGTCACAGCTCCTTGAAAGCTTAATACCACTGTCAGGCTTGACTCTTTGCTGCTCAGCTGGATGCTGGGTGAGTGTTTCATACACTTGTGTAATGTCTGGTCCAGTAAGCCGAGGCGTTTCAAACTGTCTTCACCTCAGGAGGCCAGTGGTTTCTCAGTAGCAATCGCTTTGACTTCTCTTCTCCCTCCTGTCTGTCTGCCCTCTCCTCCGCCACTTTCCTCATGCAGCCCAGTTACCTTGTGCTGTTTTATATTCACTTCTTGATTGGTTGGGGGATGGGCTGCTGGAATAGTGTTTGAGAGGTTAGCTGGTTAGTGCGGGGAGGGGGAGATTCGGTGTGTGCGTAAAGATAGAAGCAAAGGAAGGGCAAGAACTGGAGGGAAAGAGAGTTTTAGGTTTACTTTATTTTTCAGCCTGCCATTGAGTCTGTAATGTCATTCAACAATGTGGAAACCAAAATGAGCCTTGCCACCAGATGTGTTCCAGTCCAGATAGCAACTTGAAAGACGTACGTTTATTGTTTTAGTGCATTTGGTGTGGTTCAAACCCAAACTGCATGAAATGCTGATTGATGGATTTCACTGAAGAATGTGCATGTGTGTTTGTGTGCACACGAGTGTGTGTTTGAGTGTGTGCGAGCAGTAGAGAAATATCTGCTTCATTTGATTTATTTAACCATTTTTGTGCCCTGTTCTGGGCTGTGTCTGTTGATGAACAGGGAACACTGACTGTATTTTCTCTCCGCGCTACAGTAGCCTTTCAGGGCAGATTCATCTGCTTTCCATCAGCACTTCAATATGAAAAACACAACCTCTGATTCATTGCTTATTGTACTGAAGGCTTGTTTGACTTAGTAATGTTTACTTTTGTTATCCGCTGAGTGTTGATTTTATATTTCTATAAAACCTGTAAACAAAAAAGGACTGCTTATCATGCGTTGCTCCAGATAAAAATCCAAAACACAATTAACAGCAATGTGATATATATAACAAAACAAAACATTACATTAAATGTTCTACGATTAAAATTCATCAACTACATTTTTAACATACAGTATAAACTGCAATGATGGGCGACCATGTGGTGCAGTTAGATCTGCTGCTTCTGAGTGAGAAGGTTGCAAGATTGCTTCCCAGCTATTCTGTGTGGAGTTTGCATGTTCCTGTTTACTTTACTTCATGTTTCTCCCACAGTTCAAACACATGCATGTTAGGGCAATTATTAAATTCTAAATTGTTCCTGGTGTCGGTGAGAGTTAGAACTGTGCATAAAAATCGAAATATCAATATTTTTTAAACCAATATCATCTTTATTTTCTTTCTTTTAATATCAATACAACCCCCCAACACTTAGGGGGCAGTATAACGATGACTGTTTCCTGTTCAGAGCAAAGAACAGCAAGCTGCAAGTGAGCTCAATGAGTAAATGAAACGTCCAGCAGTATTCTGGAAGCGCCTTTTGTCATTACAAGCTGATGTTTGGACTCATTTTTTGCTGGTTTTGTTGAGTCAGTGGTGTTGAGCAATGATTATAAAGTAATATGTATTGATATTGAAATTGAATGGATCTGAGCTGCACTGTATCAAGAATCGTAGTGTCGTTTATTGAAAATCACCTAGAATCACCATGTCCAAGGTGATACCCAGCCGTATTGAGAGTGTGAGTGTTTGTTTGTCTCTATGTGACTCAGACTTGCAACCTGTTCAGGGTGTACCCCGCCTCTCGCACAGTGACTGCTGGAGACAGGCACCAGCTCCTCGTAAGCCAGAAAGGAGAAGTGGGTAAAGAAAATGAATGGATGGAACTGTGATGACATTTTAAAGTTTTGTATACTTTAGATCTTGAATCACCAAGGGCAACAACTTAAATATATGGTTACTGACATTTAGTTGCATCCACATGTGGTTTTGTCTGTAGGTCAGGAAGTGTGCACTTCACTGTTTTTGCAGCTCTTTTAGAACCCCCATTTGTGAACTTTGTGTTCCTAATCCTTGTACAGCAACATTTTGTGCTTGTATTGTTTTGGTGATGGTACCAGTCTGCCAGTGTTGTAGCAATGAGGACAAAACACTTGCAGTGTTCTAGAAAGCTACAATTCCCTCAGCAAGAAAGCTGATCTTCATTAGCGCAGTTGCTTCATGTCATTTATAAACAAATAAACCATAAACTGATTGTTCTAGATGCTGGAGATTGTAAGCACAGTTATTCACCCTGGCAGATTTGTACAAAGCCATCTTTGGTACATAAATTAGTGTAACCATTGCACAAGAAAAACAAGTCAACATTTGAAAATAAGCACAGATGGAGCTCATCATGTTTCACTTCTATATCAGCAAAGCGCTAACAGTTTATCCAACAAGTTTGTTTTCAGTTCGTCTCTTCCAATGATGCAAGTGATGTTTTACTGCTGTCAGGACTTTTTCTAGGAAAAGCTTGACGTAAAATTGTGTGAGATTGCTTGTGAATAGGAAGTAAGGGAAGATAAAAAAAAGTGAAGAAAATGAGTATATAGTGTGATTTTGATGGATCATGACGAATCAGGTTGTTGACAGGATGTGACAGATCAGCTTATTGTTTGCTTTTACAGACATGGAAGAGTGAACCTTTGTTAAGGCACCAAATTACTCATCAAAGGACTCAGTCCAAATTGTATCAAACTTTTTTTTTAATATGAAATGGAGGATTCAGGTGCAGAAGTGTTATGATTTATGAGAACCGCAGCATTTGTCAGAGTCTATATAATCAGCTGATACAATCATTGCACAATGGCGTTAGCACCACAACCTTCCTTGCTCACCATGATGAGTTTTTTTTTGTAAAAATCTCATAAAAAATGCTGTTATCCTGCAGGTTCTATTGGACACCTGCATAAAAACTGTGATATAATGCGTGATGTTGAAGAAAGCAGCTGTCGGCTGTATTAAAAAAAGCTCACAAGCCTAGGCTACGTGAACAGTTGTCTTAACTTCCTGAGGCATGTCCTGTGCAAACAGAACTGGAGACGGCTGGTTCAGGTCCATACTCAAAGGACCACGGGCCCATTGAGTACACACACTGTAAGCCATATGTTCCCCTAACAGGTACACACACACACACACACACACACACCCCTGCATGCAGACGCAAACATGTCTGCACTGCAACACAAGATCACATGTGAGCACACAGACCACAGAAATGTTATCATGTTGTGCAGCAGAAACAGTTCAACCCACAGGATACTGTACGTCATGATCTGATGTTAAGTTGGACAATTGTGATCAAATGGGGAATCAGTTAAATAAGGCGTTTTAGTTAGTTAAAGTGATCATAAAGAAACTACTAGTTTCTGGCTTTTTCATTAAATGTTTTTTTTTTTTGTTTGTTAACCAATTGTGACTGAGTTAGATCAGGTTTGCACAATACCTGGTTAGCACTTCAAGGATTGGTCGAACCCCAGATTCTGTTTGTGTATCTGCTGCATAAAGCCAAGTGTGTGTGTGTGTGTGTGTGTGAGAGAGAGAGACAGTGAGTGAGCCTCCCCTCCCTATCACAGCAAACCCATAGTCCCCTGCAGGCCCCTTTTTCCTCTGTCTTGTAAACCACCTCTGGCACTTTGGGGCTTTTTTTTGTCTTAATATTTTCATTGTGTTTTACTTTCCAGGAGGTTTACTTCCCTGTGGATTTATACTGAGTTTTTACTACTTAGTCATCTTTAGAGAAAACCTAAAAGTAAAAATTACAGTGGACCGTTAAGCAGCTAAATCCAAATATTCACTTAATAATTTTCTAAAATAAATATCAGTGATATTACAGTTCATATTTCAAATATTTTTACTACAGTAGCTGTCTTTTAGTCCTCAGTATGTTGATTGGTATGTGATATGCGGGTGCAGCTGAATTTGAGAGGCTTCACTGTGCAAACACAGCATTGCTGGCACTCCTGGTTTCACTTAATCTTTCACACAAAGGCACTGGCATGTGGCAGGACTCTCAGACAGATTCAGTGACAGAGAAAAAGAGTGGAGGAGAGCAGCATTGTGTGTGAGTGTAGAAACACAGATAGATATGCTTGTTTAGCTTTCAAATCATTTACATTTATTTGTTTTTCAATTATCTCCTGATCTAGACTGTGAGATTACCCTTTTTTGGATTTCTGTGGATCTCAGAACGACATTATTAAAACTTCTTGAAGCAAACATGGTATCGTATGTCTGGAATTTTGGTCATCTCAGGATTTTATTCTGGGCTGAAATCTACACAGACATCCAAAAACACTGCCTGTCGTGGATGGGTGATTTGATTTCCATATTATATTTGCCAACTGAGAAAATGGGAGGACACTTTTGAGATTCTAACTTGCCTTTGCAGTTAAAAAATGACAAATAAACAAAAACATAAAAAAAAACCTTTAAAGCATCTTTTCATCATTTATCTGTAACTATTAATTGGAAACATAATGACATTGTAGAAATGACAGTGGTCAAAAAAACAAACAGTTGGAACTGCTTCGAAATAGAAACATTTTGCTACTTTTAATCCCAAATCATTGTGTTATTTACAGTTTTAATTTATGCAGTTCTGTGTTTTGCTTCAAAACATTATGTCTTGGCACCACAGGCTGCTTTTTGCAAATTTAAATATCTTTAAGTCACAGAAGTATTGAAACAGGATTTCACTAGATTTTCTTTTTTTTACATGGCTTATTACAAGAAAAATAAAACCAACATATAAAGTGGAAATTTTTCTGCAAACTTGGACATAATTTTGCTGACAACAGTTGATAATCAGTAATGTTTTGGCAGGAAAATGTACACTTGTTTCTAGGTACACACCACTTAATATTCTTAATAATCAGTATCAAGATGTGCTAATACAGTTACAAACTGGCTGAAGGCTGTTATTGTGAGTGTCATTTTCTGGTTCCTTTCGGTTTGCTTTTTATGCTTTTTCTGTTGCTCTGCATAATGACAAAAGTGGAAGAGTAGAAGATTCCAATTACTCAGAGAAAGTCAAGGAGGCTGTTGAAGTTTGAGGAACACAACACGAGCTGGGTGCTGTGCAAAGATTGTGCCCATTTGGAATGTAATTAAATTGGTTTGGCTGCGTGCCAGAGGAGAAAGTACATTTCTTTCTTCTCATCTCAAATGAAAATGTATAGTGTTTTGCTAAAAAATACCTGGAGGGAACAGTAGACTGTTGAATATTTGTTATACAGCTTGCACTGTGCAGTTGAAATGAGTTTTGAGATGAGTTATCCGCTGTGGTTTCCCCTTTGACATTTCAAAGGTATGTAGCTTTTGAACCATGGATTTACTGTAATCTATTTTTTCTATTATTGATGTGTGGTTGAGTTATAAACTGTAGATTGGCTTTTCTTCCATTTCACTGGCTTTGCCATATCAAAAAACCAAAGGACTATGATAGCGTTACAGACTTTCTAATAATGCAGTTGTTGTTCCCCTTCTACATAATAAACTGCAGTGGGAGTGGTGCTCCTTATAAAGAGTGTGTGGATCTTTTAAAACCTTCTCTGTTGCAGTAACCAGTCTAAACCGGAACATTTAACAGATGTGACCAAACAGTCTCATTTGTAATGTAAAGCAAATGTTACATCGTAAAGTTACAGCCCAGGTTTACATAAAACACATTAAGCCTAATTTCAGAAAAGCAAAGTTTACATTCCAGCAAAGTAACATTGTAACCTACAAGGAGTTGACAATTTATTTGAAAAGTACTTTGTTGTCACTATTTTCCTTTTTCTAAATAAGCGCAGTAATTGACTCTTTGAGGTTGCCTCAGCGATCATGAAGTGCAATTTGATTAACTACTTCTTCAAATTACTGCAAAACTGCAAAAACCACAAAAAAGTAGAGAAATTCTTAGAATTTTGGAAGCATACAATTTAGATTAGCAGGAACTTTTGTGGTTTTTCTTTGAAGTATTTTTGGCTGAATATTAATAATGTTTTCTGATTGGTCACATCAGTGAGAAAATACCTTAGCAATTGGATTATGAGAAAGACAAAGAAGCTGGCGAATTATCCAGCTCTGTGAATGTTTGTCTTTTTATTTTTTTTTATTTAAGTCAAAATAACTCAGCTGCTTTTGGTTTAATGTTGCTGGATCTACACATGGATCGAAACCAAGGCCGGCCCTAGCCAGTTAGGCAAGATTTCCGGTGGTGCCCCCTGTGTAGTTTTTAAAATTTTACTACCAATTTGCATACATTCACAAACCAAATGAAGTAGTTTTGTCTGTAATATTATTTTATATCTTTGTCCAATTAAAATATTTAACAACATAATTCATTTTAAACAGAATAACAAAGGTCTACCTTATACTTGCCTGGGACACTGAACAATGCAGAAAACCAGATTTTAAACTGAACTTTTTCTGAGATCTTAAATGAAACTTTCATTGTCTTTATTTTGTTTTCTGTTTTTTCTGAGTTAGTCTTGACTGCACCCTATAACACCTCATGATGTAACAAAGCAGGCTGAGAAACCACCAGAACAAGTTACCTCCTTAAACCTATACTCTAGTAAAAAACATTTTAAAAAAATTGTTTTTTTATGTCCCCCATTTATGGCGCCCCCTAAATCAACAGTGCTGTTAGCACTTGCCTATACTGCCTATACTATGGGCCGGTCCTGATTGAGACATCTTGGCCATTTTTACAAACTGGTCCCACATGGCATTACATTGGCCTCTTCTTGTACTTGTCTTGTCAAATCAACACTTATGGCATTTTTTTTTTGTGTTAGACACTCAACCAACAGACAAACTACAAGTTCTGTGTCACTACTGGTCCCCAGGAGAGACCGTTTAAAAAATGCTTGCCTGTCCAGTGGCATAAATGTTTGTGTTATGACTCTTAGATCTATGAAATGAGCCAGAGTTGCTGAGATGATGACTTAATTAGTTGGCTATACAACTGCTGGGCTAATGACTGTTTGTGGGTTTGCGGTTGCTCTAGCATGCATGTGTGTGTGCTCATGCTGTTGATTGTCAGAGGAATAATCCCGCATGTACAAATCAAAGCCTGCTACATGAATCAAACACGTAACATAAACAAAGCTCCTCCGTTTTTGCTCACTGGAATTTACCAGGAAACACAAATGTACGAATAAACCTTAAGTTTATCAATTCTACACCATTCCTTCCATGTGCATTTACTGAATCCATTTTATTTCTCATTTATGTTTTTTATGATCTATTCAGTGTTTACTCAACATTAGTGTGAGATAATTTTGTCAGTTGAGGAATTGATGTGTTTTAAACTGCAGCTCTGGAATTGTGCAATAAATTCTAAAAGAAACAAAAATGTGCTAAAGAGGAAGAGGAGATGAAACGATAACATTTGTCAGAAAGAAAGGCAGATCGGAGTTGAGCAATTTTGCAACTTAAAAACAAAAATAGAAGGATGTAATAAAGTTGATGTGCACCACATTCTGCACACACAGTAAACCCATTTCCCAAGCATGCACGTGCTGACATGACACACGTTCTCACTTTCATTTGTAATCATGCACCTGCTGACATTCACTGTTATTGTCGGTACAGGAGAGGAAACAATGTTTCACCCGTGTGATCGCAAGAGTCTCCATGACTATTTTAGTAGCTCATTATTTGTCGAAATGAGCTGCATGCCTTTTTTTTAAGTGCTTACATACAGCTCAATCTGTTGTGAGAAAATTCCAGTAATCTATATTTAACATTTTCAACAATAATTTTAAGTTTGCTGAGTTTTTTTCTCATAGGCTCACTTAAAGGAGACTACTTTCTATGTTCTGGGTTAATACTTGTAAACTGGCATTAAGGCATTGAGACATTTGCTCTTTGGCTGTGTGTACGGTACTTATCTTTATTTGTTAAAATCCCAAAGAATTAAATGCGTGTTGTTGCATAGATTTGTTTTGCATCCTTGGCAACTACAAAGCTGTGCAAACAAAGCCAAGCAACAAAGAGGGTTAGTAGGTCTCTTGTATGACAGAGGTGATGGATGAGCTAATTGGGGATTAACTGTTATTAGCTGGAAGAGGGGAGACAAGTGCCAAGCCCTTTTTGTGCCAAACACAGTGCCGTTATGTCTTCCTTCCTGGCTCTGTTCAGCCATGTTTCTCACCTGGCATGCTTTTATTTCCATCTCTCTGGATTCTCTTTCTTTCTCTCTTACCCTGTATCTTTTTTTCCTTTCCTTTCTCTTGTTCTCTTTTTTTTCTCCCTCTGAGTTTCCCTCTCAGGATGATGCTCATCAGCCTGTATTAGTTGCAAATGCAGAACTAAGTAGCTGTGACAACATTCTCGGATGCTCCAGCTGCCACAGATTTATTGAGTTATTAAAGTAATGTACTGTGATTAAAAATGCTAATTTTCCCTAAATTGTATGCCAGTTTACATTGTTTTTTGTTCAATAGCTGATTTAATTACATGGAAAATGAAACAAGGGCTGATGATTCAATCTTTGCCGCCAAATGCCTCTTTATACAAAAATGAATTATCTCCTGATACAGAATTAGAGCTGCAAAAAGTGGGTTTCTCTTAGATTAAATAAGGGAAGCATTATACAAGCTATTATGAGCAGAAATTATATTCTTTTTATTTAGCTGGCTTCTGTTCATGTATGATTTTAAAGGAGAAAAATAAAGGCAACATATTCACATTTAGTTCATGCACATACAGTAAAACATGAAACATCTTTAACAGTCCAGGCAATAAGTCTTGCTTCTGACAATAACAAAAAAGCAACGCTTTAAGTTCAAAATCTTCATATTATCTCTAACGGGCAGTTTACGTATTGTGGTTTGGATTTTACATTTAAAGCACTATTTTAAATAAATAAAGAAGAAAAAAAGTTTCCCTTCTCAATATTATTATGAAGTGTGTCCTCGTCTACTCTGAATAATTTCCTCTCCCATGGGGGATATGTTTGGTGTATTTTCCTTGGCTCATTTTGGCCTCTCATTATGCATTCATGTATTCGTTTATACAGTGTGCAAAACTGCAGCTACATTGGACAAATCTCAGTTGTTTTTTACACTTTTGTGAACGATACGCAGCATTTTCCCCTCTAATTTCTGTTTTTCTCTTTTACATGGAGCATTTGTTTTCTTCTTATTTTGCTAAATATGCAAGCAACCCCCTCTCGTTTTTTTTAAGATTGCATTATTTACTAGCTTTTAAATACTCGTTTTAATGTTGAGGTAAAACTCTTCCTGTTGATCCCTTGATCTCTACAGCGAGCTTTCACGAAACATCTTGCCGCAATGTTATTTCTGCCCTTTAAAATCTCTTCAAGATGTTCAGAAGAGCCTCAGATAATGCTTGGATCACTTCCAAATTACTCACTGTGTACTGTAACAGATCCCCAGGAGTATGAGTGCCACTTCACGGTCCTCTCCCCTTAATAGGACCTATAGGTGAGTGTGTGAAATATCCATGACCACATCAGATGTCCTTTTCCTTTCTGGAGTTCAGTAGATTGAGCTTCTCCAGCCTTCCAGATGTCCTGGACATAACAGTGGCTTGTCAGCTCCATAGCGGGGTTCTAAATAGGTCACCCTACCCGATATCACACAGCTACTTCACAATGACACCGCTGTTCCCCTGATATTACGACACTCCAGGTGGCTCGCTGAAGGAAGTCATAACCAGACAAATATGGACCTTTTTTTGCAGACGACAAGGAAACACATTAATATCAAACTGATTTTTAATTTAAAAAATGGAAATGCTTTCGATAAAATACCTTGAACTCAAGTAGCAATTTTTGATACTTTTCAGCTCTTCTAACATAGAAGGCTTTCTGAGGAAAGGAACCAAGAAAAGAAGGAAACAGCAAAGGAGAGAGCGCTGGTAGGATGTAAGCTCAGTGATTTCTGATTTATGGTTTGATTACAGTCTCTGCATCCTGCTGAAGTATGGCTTCATTTGTCTGCATAACATGAACTTTTTTTTTTTTTTTTTTTCACATGGCCTGGTCATGCAGCAAACACTGGCCTGATCTGCTTCTTGTCAAAATGAAGCCCACAGTTTACTCATACAGACACACACACACACTCACTCTAGTGGGATACAGGCACACACACACAAGCACGCTGATTGAGAGATAAAATGGAGAATAGTTCTTTTAGTCAGCTGAGCAGTCTCTCTTCCTGCAGCCTGGCAACCATTCAATGCAATTTACCCCCTACTGGAAAATAATATTGATATTCACAAATGTACCCAGCATAGAGAATAAGATAAAAAAAATAGCAATGCAATGTAAAGCATGATGTGAGCGCAGGTGTCCGTCGTCCTATATTCATGATATCCCACTCAACAGAAAGAAAAATCAACACATTTATTACAGCTGATTTGAATGAGAAGCTAAAGTGTCTTCATCTAGAATGTCAATACCAGTGTTTTGTAGGAGAGCAGCCTTGAAATTTAGACAATGGACCTTTTTTTCCCACTTGTAGTTGGCTAAAAAAACTCTTTTGAGAGTCGCATTCCGATAAAAGGAGAGATCAGACCTTGATGAGAAAGAAACTCTAGCTAAGTGTGCTCACTTTGTGTGCCATTTGTGTTTTTAACCAGCATTGATCCACCTGCATTTAGCCTGTTTTGCTGTATGAATAGGATGAAAGCTGACGTAAGAGCCAGTCGCCAATAACCCCAAGCATTCTTTAAACTGTTATTTTCCTCTTGACTTTTTAGGCCTTTTACTTGAATTTTCTAATTTCTGACAACTCACAAGTTCACTGGTTAATCTAGTTTTTGTATTGCAGTGTGTGTGTATGAAATGAGGTTTTGTTAAATTTAATAATCACTTTTTTTTTCAAATATAAAGTCAAAAGTTAATGGCACCATAATATGAAGAGTCTGAAACCTCAAACTGCTTGTGGTCTTGTGCATGAATCATCACATGCTTCAGTCAACCTGACAGCCCAGAACAAAGTGGAACTGATTGTCTCAGGCAGCTCGCAGAGAGATCTGAAATTAACACCTTTTGAAAGCTGATGTTAAAGACCAGTGAACAAAAAAAAAAAAAAAAACGAAAAAAAAAACGGGTCAGGCAGAGTGATGTCTGAGCTCCCAGCAGCTCCGGTGTCGAAAGGTACATTTGAATATGAACAGCCCCGACTGAAAGGTTATGACCCATAAAGAGGGGGAACGATCTGAGTGAAGCGTGCAGAGGGGCAAAATGTCAGAGTGAGAATGGCAGGAAATATGTTAGTGACAAGGAAAAAGCTGCCCCTAGTATACTAGAGCCCCGACGAGTAAAAATAGGGCATTGGGCAAGAAGGCAGGAAACCAGCAGAGCGAGGCCTCTAGTAGGAATTTCTTCTGGGGAGGAGAGATAAGAGACTTAACTCTGTCCTGTCTGGGCAACTGACTTCAGCATGCGACATGTGATCACTGATCACTTATGCAGAGATGGACGGAGAAAGAAGAGATTGAAAAATTGAATAAATGATTTTGAGCACTGAGTGATGTTTGTGCAGCTGTGTGTCTGAGCGTGTGCACTTTTGTTCTGATGACTTGTCAGTTATTTAGACAGGATATTTTTAATTAGGTCACGATGAAAACAACAGTCCCACAAATGCGCGTGCACACACACACACACACACACACACACACACACACACGCTGAGGTAATGGCTAAATAGTGGAAAGTACCATGTTTGTGTCTGTGTGTCAGGTTAGAGAGTGGAAGTTAGACAATAAACAGTGGCCTTATCAGACTCAGGGCAGAGCTTCCAACCTGATCACTTGAACTATTTGGAACAAATTTGACCTTTACACCACTCACTTTAGCCCACTTGCTCACATGAATTAGCAAATTTTATAAAAAGTGTCATCAGTGGCATCGCATGGATTCGCTTCATCGTCTGCTTCTTCACTGCCACTTCACTACATTGATCATGCCTCTCTATTTGATTTGCCTGTAGTTACGTGACATTGCTGACACAAGATGTATCGGGAGTTTTCACAAATCTAATTTTCAGGCCTAAAGTGGAATCAGAGATCGATGGCCCGGAGGAGGGGAGACAACAAGATGATTATCATATCATTGATTACAGTAATTTCTACATGCTGAGGCACTGGTTTCCTCTGACGGGGGGCGTTCATTTTCACGTATACAGCTGATGATACAAACCCTTCTTATAAACTGTGGGTGGCACAGGACTTTCTAAAGCTGTACTACTGTAAGAAGAAAGTCAGTACTTGCCAACTCTACTGTCAATAAACTAAGAATAGCATACAACTTAATCAAGACGTTTTTGTTTGTTTCATTTTTACTTCTAAAATCATACATCTCTTAATTAAAAGTTAACTGATTTGGATTTACAAATTTTATAAATTAGGACAGCCAATGATCTACCTATAAAGTCATTTTGTTTATTTAATTTTAGCCCATATATATGCTATCATAACAGTTTGTATGCTCAGTTATGGCCAACTTCTGGAATAAAAAAGAATCGGCTTAGTTTATTGACTAACTGATCGATTAGTTTTCTCAACAAACTCAGCTGGAAACAATTAATTTATCAAAGGGGGATAACTAACCTGGTAATAAAAAACAGCCCCTTGTCATAAGCTTTGCTTCGTACAGAGGGTCTGAAACCTAGGCTATTGAGACGCGATTTCTTGCTAAGGCTGTGAAGGAGGCTAAGCTAAGAAGCTAATCGGAAATTGCGTGTGCTGTAAACAACCATCCCCTACTGGGAAGAGAGAAGTACTGAGCTGACTGTAAATGAGTGCTGCGGACTTTGTAAGACTAATTTAATTTGAAAGCCTTGTCAACACAAACTGGCTTTATTCACGTCCTCCGCTGCCATTGCTTAATTACAAGCAGACTAAAACAGCGCAGAAATTCTATGTCGTCATTCACAACTCCTCCTTCTGTTCTTTGATTGGCCCGGTTGAAATTCTACCAGAGAAATCCTTGTCTATGGGAAAAATCCCAGATGCAGCAGTGAAGGAAAACCAGAATTAAGCAGAACTGTGTAGGAAGGCAAGGGCCTGACTAGGGAATAACTAAACCAAGAGAATTGGATGCTTAAAAGGGATACTTCAAACATTTTGAATAGAGCTTCTAAAAAAAATTATGAACAATTAATAATTACTTGATAGCTCTTCTAAAGGTAGCAACATTGGTTAGTTTGCCCTGATTGTTGAGTTAACGGCAGCATGTTGGTATCAGTATCTGATACTGGACATGAAAACACCAGGAGTGTATGTATCGAGTAGGGTGATTTGTAAACAGGAACAGCTGAGATGATTATACTTTGCTAACAGGTGAGTGACAAAGCAAGACAGAATAGCTGAGAGAAACAGGTAGTCTATCTAATTTATTTATCTAAAACAGGTAAGACGGTAATTGTTCATAAACCATATTTCAAAAGATTTTAGGCATACATGCTAACTGCAGCACTCTGACAGAATATTAGCTCTATGCATCACATGGTCTGTAATAATTAGAGTTTAAAGACATACGAGTTTGCACTGAATATAAACACTGTTATAGTGTCCTTATGTGTCCTTGTTGTTTCATATTGAGGACACAACCTTCCCTCCAGCATTATTACTGGATGAGACAATAACCTAAATACCTGTCCAATTTCAGTCTCCCTTTCTGTCTGCTTTTCTTTATCGAATTCTATCTTCGCGATCCCATTTCACCCTCAAAATCTCACTTTTCTCTTTTTTTCTTCATTTTTGCACACCCTTACCCACTCTCCCTCATGGTCACTCTCTTAAGTGATTGCTACATTTCATCTTATGGTAAATCGGCCGTCAGCCCGGTGAGCTATCATTATGCAAATGATGGGCAATTCAATTTCAGTTGGTCGGAGGGGGAATTTCTAATTATGGTTAGGCTCAGCACTCAAGATGGAGAGAAATATGTAAAGACATGAAGAGACAGGACGGTGGAGAGCAGCTTTAAATGGACAGCTGAAGGAAAGCGAGGCGAAGAGGTCTATGAAGCAGCTGGAAAATGTACACCTGAATTTCAGTTTTACTCCTTGGTTGGCTGTGAGCCTGTTTGTGTTTCTTCCTCTTGTATTTTTTTCTCCTCATCCATTTAATTTTATTAAATCCTCACTTGGTGACTTTTTTTAAAATGATTAAATGGGTTTCTGGTTTCTGGATCCTCTAAACGCAAGATGACGAAAAGATTATTGCAGAAAGTTGCAAAAATTTTTTTTTATTGACATTGTGGTGAGCAGTGTTTTAAATATATCAGCACAACTGTTTCACGTGGGGAGATAAGAAGGGTGCTTAATAAACTATAAATATCTGCATTTGACATGACTCATTTGCCACATATGTCATCATAGTTGTTTGGTGCTTTGTAGCAAGTCATATATACAGTATCTAAAATCAAAATCTGAATCATTTTACATCGCTTTATATATTTTAGGAATTTCCTCCCCTGGCCAAAGTCATGTTCTGAGTTGTTTTTAACTGTCAAGCATCTAGTGCAGAGCTGTGAAACAGGAACTTGTGCTGCAGTCAAGAATTAAGACACTGAGCAGCAGCCATTGGATATATTTAATAGATTCACTTAGGTTATTATCATTTTTTACCAGGCAATTCATCCAGATAATTATTGATTATAATGATTCTGATTAATTCTCTTTTTACTGATTGGAACAGTGAGCAGTTCATTCTCTGGATCTTAGTACATTTTTTTTCTCACTTCCCAAAATTGTGTGATTTAAATTCAAATGCTTTCAAGTTTCAAGCCTTAAAATAGTTGCTAAATTCAAAGATTTTATCATGAGGGACCACTGGTATTAGTTTTGAGGTAAGAAAACTTATATGTTCCAAAAAAATGAGTCTTAGTGATTCTTAGATGAGTTGATTAGAAGTCATTTAAAAAACAAAACAAAAACAATTACATAAGTTTAGATCCATTGTGTCTGATTGTATGAACAAACTGCATTTAATCTGAATGACTTGTTGATTTGCATGTCAGTATATGGCTGCTGCGCAGTGTTATTTGTTAATGTATATCTTAATTCTTGACTGCAGCACGAGTTCCTGTATTATGTCTACAGTAGGGATGCACAAAATCGCAAATTCATCGTCATCGCGATAACAGCCTGTGTAATAGGCATATCGCAAAAACTGTAAACTGCAATAAATAGTTGGCTCAAATGTTTGCATTTATGTGTTTTGTCAGCATCAGCCTGATAAACAAAATGGACCAGAGATATCACATCAAATCATCGCCACTTGGTGAGTGGAGAAAATGATGGACAGCTGCAATGAGAGAATTTGACGTTGGTTTTAGGTTTGTTAACTGTTATTTAAAATTATTTAACTTAGTTTAAAATGTTATCATTTATTTTAAAAAAATGATAGCAAGTGGCGTTGTTTTTTAGAACTTAAGAAAATAATACAGCAGCTGTTACTAGTTGCACACGTTGTAATGGAAATGATGTATTAGTTGTTTTTTTTTTATCTGAACCCAAATCAGAAAGTCATTAACACTTCATACTTAAGTATTTGTTCATTAATCACAAGTCATAATGTGATCGCAATATCAAGCTCTGTTATTGCAGGTTTTATTAGTTATTATGTAATTAGTTAATTGTTTGACGTGGATGAGCAATGTGATTGCGTTTTTTAAAACTGTACTTTACAAATGGGCACAAAGCTTATTTCATCCTGATTCAACACAAAGAATCAACAGGATGACAGAGATTATTGTGTCCATGCTGTGTTAGCATACCAGAGGCATTTTATTCCACTATTACATCACGTTTGCATTTTGTCATGCTCATGTATATATTCAAGTTTATTAAAAGTCAATATGATCTATTCAAATGTACTCTCTTTATTGCTGAAGTTTTATTTGTTGGGTGCAGAAAAATACATTTTTGCTTCTGGTGTTATCAGTGAATGCTCTCCAGCAGAGTCAGATGAATGACAACAATGTGGTTACAGTTAGAGCTGCATTTGCACATTGTTAGTTGTCTCACACATACACATCGATTTGGGTCTTCAAGAACCTCTGATACTCATGTTCTTCCGGGACGACAACAGAAAGGTGCAACAGTGCCACCAATGGGCTGTGCAAAAACAGCAGTTATCTGTTTTGCTAATAAATGCATTTATAGCCCTGAACACAAGCCTTTTACAAAACAACATAAACACAATTTAATGCAAAGGCTCAGGTATTTTGAGCGTTAACTTGATGACTCCAGTTAATTCTGTACAACATGCAGAATCTGCACATTTGCACAGTGCAGCTTTAAATAATATTTTGCCTTGATTTTTTTTTGCTGTCTACATTAGTAAGCACAATGCAGTGGGTTTATTTTGATGGAGTGCCTCTCTTTTTTTTTCTTATGCCTGTAATGAAGCACCATTCTTGTTTGAGACTTCTATAAATTCAGCAGTCCAGAGGGACAACATGGTCCCTATAGGAAAAAGAAGACAGAGTGAGAGAAAGAAAACTGTTGAATAAACTTTGCAATCTGGATGAACGAATGTGCTTAATCTACCTGACTACATGAGTTACTAGCATATAAAAATAAGTGTATGTTTGTGCTTAATGGTTATTTGTGGTTTGATTTTTTTGTCGGTTTATTATCTGTTTCGAACGTGTAGGTGTGGTTTATGTGTTGGACCTGAAGCATGCACACATGCGCACACTGAGACTAGATGATTCAGCTGAGATCAGCAGCTCACCTCGGGCTGTCAAATATTCTGTCAGCACAACCCAAGAATTACAATCGGACTCTTTGGGAGGCATTAATTCAAAGCACTGTAACAATGCTCTCTGAAACCAAATCAGCTGCCTGTAGTCAGCACATCAGCTCTTTTACTTCTATCGCTCTATCTTTATTTCTTTTCTGGCCACTCTCTGTGCTGCCTTTGCAGAAGGGTCTTTTTTTATCCTCCATTCCCATCTCAGGCACTCTTTCTTTCTCACTGTGTTGCTGAATTTCTAAATATATTTATCAAGAGAACTTACTTTATAGAACTACCTGACAAAAAGACTTACAGAATCTGGACTGTAGATCTTGTACAGTTGGCAATGTCATTTCAGAAGTTGCATCTATATAAAGAATGACCCCAGTTTTTGTGGATTTGTATTTGATGAAGACCTTGTTTCTAATGTTAAATACGTCACTGTCAACCTGCTCAGATCATTAGTTTCTTTGAATTATTCAGTTTTTTTCTTTCACTTAATCAACTTCATATTGTGTGTAACAAATGTGTCACTACAATAAATGTTAATACAACATTTTCAAATTTTGCAGACTGACAAATAAAAAAAAAAATGAAACAATCTGAAAATAGCAAACTGATAACAAGCGGTAACAACAAGGTGGAGGATATTCTAAAACTAACAGGTTACAATGAACAAGTGATAATTTGCCAGCTAGTTTTAAAGAAAAAAGCTTTCATGAGTCATTTCAGTCACATCCCAAGGCATATACAGTAGGCTAAGAAATTTTTGCTGTGGATTATTTGCCCTTTTATAAAAAAATAAATCACTTAATCAGTCAGTAATTTTAGTTATTCTGACTTTTTCCATTGACATTTAATTTTGTTTTGAACAGAACCTCACAGAGTTTTTCCCACTTAAGGGAATCATTTAGGTCAACCTTTCATCTCTCTGTACAAAAAGTAATCTTTACCTTTGCGTGTACAGCTCACGAAAACAAGAGAATACAAAATCCTCGCTTTTTGTAATGGCTAAATCTTCTTTCAGCCATCTGTTTTCTGCTTGTAACAAACCACTCGTGGCAAGAACACAAGAGGTGCTGCCTCTGCTCGTCAGCTGTTGCTCCAAATTGCATTGTTGTTACTTCGTTTCTTTTGTCTTCAGGAAAAAGGCCTATAAAAATTGAGGAGTATTAAAGGAAGGAAAACGAGAGATAAAATAAAATGAACAGTTTATTTTCTGCTTACTGTGTCGGAGAGAACAAGGGCACCAACTGCACTTTATTAATGCACTCCATCTTCTTGCTTTTTTGTGTCAGATGTAATGCAAAGGGCAGGTATGTGTCTTTGTGTGACTGTGAGAGAGAAGGTGACTGCAGATAGAGCAAACACGTTTCTACCATCAGGACTTAGTTATTATCCTTGCCAAAGGCAGAGCTGTTTAAAAACGTCCTTTTTGTTCATCTTATCAGTTCACTTTTTTTTATTTTTATGCAGATTAGACAGAAAACTTTATTTTTTTATTTTATTGAGCTTTTTCAAGTTTTAGTTTTGCTTTTTGACGGTTCCTAAACTTCAGCTTCTAAATAATAATAAAATAAGGAAGATGATAACATCTGCAGTTTTCATGTCATATTCCAGTGTGGCGATTTTGAATAGATGCAGGATTAAATCCACACTCTAATCTGGTCAGTGGGCTCTTTGGTACAGTTTAAGAAGGGTGCTGCTGAGTTTCCTATCAAACCGGTTTGCCTCCTCATACAGCCGACTGTGCACTGTTGTTCACCAGATACAGAATTTACTTTCTGTTGCAGTCATGTGTGACTGGTGACACAAAGTTGATTCAGAAGCAGAAAAAAATAAATAAAAATCTGAACAGAAAAGTAGAAAAGTTGAAAAAAGTACTTTTAGTTCATGTGGGTCAAACTGGTGACAATCAGCTTTGAATTATGCCAGGAATATGTTGCTGCCAGATAATCATTACTTTTCTTTAAACTTTATTCTTTAAATGCGACACATGTTTGCAGGTTAACACAGCTTGTTTCTTTAAGAGAAAAACACTCCAAAAAACTGTTGAGAATGAGGTGAAAATCACAGAGCAAGACTGATGAATATACAAGCTGACAGAGAGATGGAAGTGTGGCGTCTCCTGCTGATGTTTTGCGATTCAGTGTAAACTGTGATCTGTGCTGGCTGGTGGAACAGAAACTATTAGAGAAATGTAAACACTAGAAACAGCAAAAAGAGGAAGGGTGGAGACAGTGCAGAGGGTCAAAAAGCACAAGCAAACAAAAGAGGACAAGAGATGATGGATTGTATAACAAGAGGACATACTTGGGTAAAAATTGATTGTACACTGAAATAATTTGTATAATATCAATCACCAAAAAGCCGTGACGGCAACCGAAGTTATTAGGAGAAAAATGCTGCAGTGTTTTATAAATGTGTACAGCCCAAACCCTGTCGATTAGATATATCCAGCAGTGTGATGGCTAGTTTGAGTGTTCGAAGTGGCCTGAGGCAGGTAGCCTCTGGCTTCATGTTCTGGTTATGTTGGAGCTGCACAAGACTTTGTATCGACACAGGTAGACAACTGTGTGCAGTTCAGGTCACCTCATTACAAGAAGGATGTGGAAGCTGTTGAAAGGGTGCAGAGGAGATTTACAAGGATGTTGCCTGGATTGGGAGGCAT
>JARVJO010000365.1:15682138-15717329 GCA_031762555.1 Cynodonichthys magdalenae
CTCTGTCAAACTAACCTCCAACTCCTGCTTTTCACCTCTGTGCTTCCTGTCAAGGTGCACTGCCCACCTCCAGCTCCCCCCTTAACCTCCGGCTCTGCCCCCGCAACCTTTTCTTTTTTCTTTTTTTCTCTCTTTTATCAACTATTACAGAGCTAAGTGTCTACAGTTTATTTTCTGAAATGCTCGGTCCTGGTGGTCAGGGGTGAGCTGCACTGGCAAATAAATTTGTCCTTCCAGTACTCATAGATAAATGAAATAAATTAAATGAGATAAATGAACGTGTTTTGTTTTTTTTGGCTGCTCCACTCTGCAGGGGTCACCAGACGGGAAGAACTTGCATGAAGCATTTAGCAATTGTTTTACACCGGATGCCCCCTTTTTAACTCAACCTGGGCTTGAACTCACAGCCTCAGGAGTACAGGGCCGCAAAACTCACCTCGGGGCTACCGCAGTCCCAATGTTTTTTGTTGCATCAGTGGGTTTTAACCAAACCCTTTTTTGAACGCTTGAATCTGTCGGAAAAATTACAACTACACAATTTACAATGTCCACTTACCCAGCAAATATGGGCTTTTGTTATGCGTATACTATACAACTTTAGTATCTATCATTTATATATAAAAGAGACAAACAAAAACTGATTTCTCTAAATTTATAATTTTGTGCAACACAACAAATATTTGGCGGATGATGTTACAATTCAACCAGGTGTAGAGCTGTGAAAGTGTTGATACTGTTTTGCCATCCAACATGTAAATTTGGTTAAAAAGTGCAAAGCAACAATACACACTTTTCAATTTTTACTTCACAAACACATTTTTTAACCTACAAAATATTAAGTCATCTAAAAAAAAATAAAAACTGTTAAAATTAACAGTATAAATACATTGGAAGGAAAGTGATGCACAGCAGCTTTAAACATGCATAATCAGGGCTGGTTATAGTTCAGGTTAGAGTTTTTGTTGGAAGGTTTGAGCTGTTGTTGCTCTTGTTTTTTTTTTTTTACTTTCCTGTTTTGACTGAGGTGCAGAGGAGGAAGATTCCGAATTTGCTGGAACACAAAGATGACAGGATCATTTCAGGACTGATTTTTACATCTCTCACCCTCTCTGCTGCTTTGTCTCTCCCTGTCTTTTTCTCTGTCTCCATGCTGATTTGGAGCCTTGCATAGTCAATTATGTAGGGAGTGAGAGATGGAGAGGGGGCTCCGTCTTCCATATTTTGGTCTGATATTAATATTGCATGAGTGCTATTCTGTAGCGAATATCTAAGACAGTGCCTATTAAGGCAGCAGCAGGAGAAGAATGTGACAGACACAAACACACACACATACACACACACATTACATACATACACAAAAAGCCGGAGAGCATCAGTGAATCAGTCAGGATCAGGCACAAGTTGTTATAATTAGTATTTTCCTGATTTATTTAGAGGAATAATAAGAATGACTCATTTTCCTGTTTAATGTGTCATGTTTGTTTATCTTGACATGGCTCACATCACAGTGTACAGTAAGTGCATTTGATGTTAGTGAGAAATGAGTGATGTTTCACTGTAACTGTGCTAAGGATTGATTTTTTTTTTTAACCAACCCACTGGAAAAAAAAGAGACAACAAATGCATGCTGTAAAAAAATACAATATTAATAGTTGTAACACAGCATAGTGCAAAGCAGGAGTGATCTGACAGCAGGCTATTTATTTCCAGCTGCCGGGCGGGTATCAATGATGCATGCAGTATGTGTCAACAATGACAGGCTGAGAAGGTCCCCAGTGATGACTGAGAGGCTCAGCGTGGACACTTATTGCTCTTTGGGTGTTAAGTGGTGGTGACACTGTGAGGTTTTGTGATAGACATATCATTTCATTCCACCCCAGATTGACAAAAGCATCTAATTTTCAGACGTCTAGGGCACAGATACAGCAGAAAAATATAACACTTGGAGTTTGTTGTAGTGTCTGTAATCCTGAAAAAAAAATGAAATACTATTTAATGTTTATTTGCTTCTTTAACGGCGCTGAAAATAAATTCTTAGGTCACGCAATTCAACTCAGCTATTTTTTTTCTTTCTCTGCTTGTGTGATTGTCTTTTTATTTCTTTTAACAACCTGCTTCACTTCAGTTTTATACAAATGCCTTATGTAAAGTTGGTAAACTGACATGTAAATTATTGTTGGGCATACAGTTGATATACAATAACATGGATTCACAGCCTGCTTCTTTGATGCAACATTTAGTGAAAACTCCATGACTTGATTTACTTTTTGTACTGTAATACATTAATTGTGACAGACATGACTGTTCCAAATGCTTTAGCACTGTCTCTTGTGAGCATAAGCCCCATTTGCCAAAATAAAACAAAAACTGGTGGTATACTGTATGTGATAAACATAATTCAGTTGTTGCTGTTGGTTTGAAGTTGTTTTTTAATATGGGGCAGATGGAAATTTGGTTTTCTTCTTCCTGCACCCTTTTTATTCAGTAATTGATTTACTTAGTTTTTATTTTTAATGGACTTGTTTTTTTATGACTGAACTCAATGAATAAATGAAATGAAATAAAAATAAAGAGTGATATCTGAAAACAAACCATTTTAGGAAGTCACCAACAAATTTAGCAGTGTAGGCCATGGATGAGGGCAAAAAGGCTTCAGTCCCAGCAAGTGTTTGTTGTGTGTTTTATATAAGCGGAAGCAGCTGATCATTTGTATGATCAGTCATGTGGTGAACTTGTTCAAAATGTCGGAACTAATTTGATTAGGCTTTGTTATCCGTTCTTGTACAAATTTGTTCTTTAAAGAACAAAAATATGCTCCAAGTGATTGTAAAACTCTGTGCAAAACATAAGGAGAGCTTTTATGTTTTAACACACTTTTTTCATTATCCACTTTGTACAAAGTTAAGAGTAACCACTAATAATTATGTTTTGAGTTTTAAGATCCAAGAGAGCCTGTATGTCAAAAAGAATATGTGTGAAAAATGTTTGCTTAGTAAACCAAGTTGTTTGTTTTGTTTACTGTCTGGGTTGGTTTCAAATATTTATTTATTTTTTATTTAACTTTCATATTTCCTTTAGGGTGGCACGGCGATGCAGTGCTTAGCAGAGGTGGGGACTCGAGTCACATGACTTGGACTCGAGTCAGACTCGAGTCATTAATATTATGACTTTAGACTTGACTTGAAACAATGTTCAGAGACTTGTGACTTGACTTTGGACTTTTACACCAATGACACAGGACTTGAATTGGACTTGACCCTGCTAACTTGAAAAGACTTGATATTTTACCCAAAATCTAACGTTTAAATCACGTTATTTTTAAAGTGGGCCCCATAAATTAATTTCACTCATTTTGTACATACTGTATGCATGAGCTGCAGCACAGAAAATCAAATTAAGTAGGTTTTGAAAAATGGAAAATTATAGTTTTAAGGAACTATTTTTGCAGCTAAGTCTATTTGAACTGTGCAATATATGTAGAGGTGCAATTTACAAATTCTTTTTTAAAATACTTTAAGTTCAGTTGCACATTTCTTCACGTTTTAAGATAAATAAAGATTTTTAAAAAGAGCACAGTCTATTATTTACATTTAACATAGAACTGCAACAATGTTTTTAAAAAATGACTTGAAATTCTAAGTTTCAGACTTGGAACTTGACTTAACAGTTGCCTGTGTGCCCCATGCCTCATATGGTGATAATACATGATTTTATATATAGATATGTGAGAAAATGGATGAAAGGATATTAATTGCTTCAGATACAATAAAAAGTAATGTTACTTTTACAGAAACACTTGTGAGGGATTGAACAGAGTTTAATTTACAGCTCATGCATTTTCATTTGCTGTTTTTTTTCAGTTACAGTATTGTCCTCCTGTTTGTTCATTGTAAACAGCATGCATGCACAGTTTGTTAGCTGCCAAACAAGGTGGCAAAATGATTCCATTCATTAAGCAAAATTTTGGACAAATATTATTTTTCCTCACAAGACTACCTGAAAACAGAAATAGGTGGCACACCAAGACAGATCAACCCAGTGTGGAAAACAAAACCCCAGTTAGTTTCGAGTCTGGAAATATCATGCTGGTCTTACTGTTGAATATCCATGCAGCACCTGCTCAAGTTTAAAGGCTGCTTTCCCACAGTAATACCAGCAGCCATGCCTTAGAAAGGCTGGATTAAGGCCCACTCTCCCCTTTGCTAAAATGTAATAAATGTGTGAAAAACATCACAGCCCCAGCCAATGTGAAGAGAAACAGTGAGGTGTGCGGTAGCGGTGGGGAGAGGTAGAAAACAAGTGAGAAGGGAAGTAAGAGAAACTCAACGGCTTAACACCCCCCAACACACAGTTTCTCTGCCTGATGTATCAGTGTAGTTGGCTTTCTCTGAAATTCAAATGGCAAAAGCAGATGAAAAGCAAAAAATAAAAATAAAAAAAACAACTTCGGAATAGGGGTTGTGAGGTTGAGGGGGTTGAGAAAAAGACCTGCCATCTATGTATTAGTGCTCTGTAAATATTACATGAGCTCCACATTCACTGAGTTGTTTGGCATTACTTCCACTGGATGGGTATATTATTTTAGAAACCATGTCTTGTTTATGGAGAGGCATGACCTACTTCCAGACACTCCTCTCTTTCTCTCTGGTATTTTTTTTTCTTTCTCCTCTCATTCCTTTTACTTCTCTTCTCCTCCCTCCACTCTTCTGCCTTTTTCCACTCTCAGTCTGTGAAATCTCAACCGCTTGTCCCTGCTGAACAATTACAAGGCAGAGAGACCCAAATGGAGATGTTTGTAGAAAACAACATGTGTATAATTAAGGTTTAATGAGCTCTTGTCAGGGTGGAATGTGCAATTAGATTGGTAATAGAAAATTCTGCCTGAACGCTAGTGGCAGAGGCTGGATGTGAAGTCAGCATGGCAGCAAATGAAAGAACAGCGAATTATTTTGAGTCCAATTGACAGACGAAGACAGTGCTGGATGCTGCATTTAGATTTAAATACATGGTGAGTTCTTAAAAACAAACAAACAAAAAAAAAAAGGAGATTTTTTTTTTTCTTCTGATTCAAAATTGTGCACTTAGAAATTACTGTACTTATGCTTACCAGGTTGGTTTCTTGATAAATGGGACTGAAGGGCTAAAGTTATGCTTCACTTCTGCAAAAAAAGAGGGGAAGGCAATGATTGTGACTGGAATGAAAAAAACAAAAACAAAACAATTGTCCTTGGCTACAAAACACAAGCATTAACTTTTTAAAATACATTTTCTGTAGTAATTCCTAACAAGAAATTATTTGGAAGGCACAAATCACTGCCAAGGCTGCTGAGTATAAGAACCATCAAAAAAAAAAAATATTTTATTGAACACAAAATGTTTGACCCATGAGCAACAGTAATTATTTGATGAAAATGCTTCCCTGATCATTTTTGCTCAGATATTTTAATTATGTGTTAATAAGGTTATGGTGATGGTGGTTATTTTCATTATTTATCCTAATCTGAAAAAAAAAAATTAATAAAATAGATACAATTTTGTTTATTAATTTTTTTTCAAATGGCTGAAATGATTTCCAAGACTGACTGCAAAGTCCTTTTCTGGTTTTAAAATGAACAGTTCTTCCAACTCTTAAATGTCATAATGCATTTTTTGTGTGTCTTATAAATAACTGGCATTAGTATCGTCATATTGCTGTTGCAGGAACATTCTTATGGAACTTCTCATAAAACAATCTTGCTCTCCAATAACATGCATCAAATTTCACCTTTCAGCACAAAACTTATTAATATTCAGTCAACATTATGAATGGGTAATGTTAATGAAAAAAATATTGCTTTAAGCTTGTTTTACAATGTTCATTATAATAAGGAAATGTTTGGTTTGGGTTAAATCATACCTTTCATTCTTTGGTTTTAGCATTACTGGGGCAAAATGTATAAACATATCTTTAGTTAATGCAAAGTTTGGGCTGCAGAAGTGTTTTACAGCTGAAACAATGAACATCAAGTGTCAGGTGATTTAGATTTTGTGCTTTTTTCATTCTGTTTTCCATCTTTTTCTTGACTTGGTGAAATTATCGCTGGTGGGTCTGGTGGAAAAGATACACACACAAAAATTACATTTGGCTTTTTTTATGAATTACTTGACTTGTCTCTAAAAGAGAGGGCCCTTTGTTGCCTTCCTCTGGGACTGTCCTTGAAAGGCTCCTATTGTGTGGTAAGCACTATGATATAATGCAAGTGGATTTAATAGATTTAATGGAACAAGCAGATGTAACTCACAAGCCCACATGTGATTAGAAGCAGGCTGGTTTAGGCAATCAGAACCACATCTTAAATAAAATGTTAGTTTTGTGACAGTTTTGTGTTCCTACAGAAGCAGGATGGATTTTATTTAAAATGGTTTAGTCTCCATGGATATTTACTTTACCAAATATATGCTTTGCTGTTTTAGTTGTCGTATTTTTGTTACACTAAATGTCTCAAATCCGTGTTCCTCCTGACTTGTGTTGAAAGTCAAGGTTAGGTAAAGTTGAATCTCTGCGATGTCGTAGCTTTGTTTTCATTGTGTTTACAGAGGCACAATGGTGTGGTTATGTGGCCATCTGACATTCTACACCTACCAAAAGCTTTGTGGGGTCAGAGGTGGGGGAGATGTGTGTCTTTAGCTCAGTGAACCATGCATTTGAAAAAAGAAAGAAAGAAAAACAGATAAACCAAAAAGTAATCCATCTAGCATGCCATCATAACAAATCTGCATCTCCAGCTATCTCACATATCTGTTCATTCAGCCTTCTTTTGGCATCCCGTCATTTTCTAAACATATGAGTTTTTTTTCCACTCTCTCTTGCAGGCTTGTAATTTAGTATGTATTATTTTTAGGTGTCATTTGAGGGGTGGGCTGCCTCTTGTAGCCTGATTGGCAGTGCCAGAAAACTGACCAATAAACCTGAGATGAATGCTATATTTAAACACTGATTGACACAATTAGGTCCATCATCCACCAGAGATGGAACACTCTTCTAATGAGACTCATTCACTCGTGTGATTTAACACAACCCCCACTTAAATACTTGTTAATTTTTACTCTAAACCCACATGTACTATAAAGCACAAATTGAGCTTTAGCGTGATCATTTTAACTGGTTGTTTTTTGTTTTTGTTTTTACCTTTTTCTGCCTCTCTTTGTTTGCTCCTCTCACCATCTCTCTCTTTCGTTTTCTCTCCACTCCTTATTTTGTTGCATTTGTCGTGACGAAACACAGACACAATGAAAAATAAAAATCTTAGCTGCTCCAATTCATTTTGTGCTCTCTCAATTGAGAAAGAAGGGCAAATTTGTTTCCTCTCGCTTGTTCCTGTGCGTTGAGGTTTAAAAGGTAATGAAGACCATATTTCATCTGCATGGAGTTATTTGACCGGGCGTGGCAGAGCAGGTCTGTTATGGGAAAATAAATATTATGGAAGGTCTAACTTTGTTATCTTTATCGGGCTGGGATCAATGTGTGTGTTATTGGACAGGATACATTACACAAACATGTAGGCCAGACTGCAGTTTGCACACATGCAGAGCCGTAAGAGTACTGTGCACATACGCAGCTGTATGTATTTATATAGTATGCAAACATGGATGCACATTAGCGACACATAAGAAAGAAACAAATATACCCCCCCTCCCCACAACTACCACCTCACCTCCATCCCCATGCAATCCATAACTGCTTTATAGCAAACCATCCCCCACACTCTCTGTGCTTTGGGTTTTGTATATATGAGTGTGTGTGTCTTTATGTCTGCATGCCTGCCTGTGAGTCACTGAATGCTCTAACGACCACAGGCCTGACACAGGTATTTTGACTGCTGCCTCTTTCCATCGCCACGTTGACTGACATGTGATTATTTATGCTGGGGTTGAAAATAAATAAATAGGGAGGGCCTTGCTGTTACCATGAAAAATATCTCAGAAGTAGGTTTAAGTCCGCCTCTCCGCCTCTCCTCCTGCCTTATCGTATTTAAACACAAAATCATCCCCGGCTGCCACAGCTCGCGTTTTATTAGAGTATTTTTAAGTTTGGTTTGCTTTAAACAACAGCTTTTTTTTTAGAAAACTCCCCTTTCTTTGTTTCTGGTTTATTGTATTTCAGAAATTTTCAGCTCTTCTTTTATTTTGTCATTATCTCCTTGTGTCAGTTTGTTTTCTTTAGTTCTCCTAGATTATCAGCTTCACACAGCTTTGTTCCATCTGCTGATCAGCTCACCTGCCTCTCCTCACTAATCACCCAACCCAGTCTAAAACCGTGTCTCAATTCATGGGTTGCAATCGACATAGACCGCGGTCGATATGGCCACAGTCTACGTGGGCCGCTTGTGTCGGCTGTATAAACGGCTGTGAAATGAGACAATCTAGTCTACGGAGGACGTACATTTGCGTTACAACGTGCTGCCTCGTTACCATGGTGATACGTTTTATATCACACCGCTTCAGTTGTTTTCTCAAGATATAACTTCATAAAATTCAGTTTTTATAGAAAAAAAACACTACAAATAAATCAATAGCATTAATAATGTGGGTTTAGCTCCAGGGTCAGTTCAGTTTCATTTGCTGAAGGTGCAATGAATTCTGGGATACTTACGGCCGCCTAGGATACTCAGATACAGCCTACGTTTTCGGGGTTTTGTTGAGTAGGCGCCTACGAATTGGGACAGCCTACGGTTCGGGGCAGTGTGGCGTAAGCAGCCGATACATGAATTGAGACACAGTCTATATAATCTTATTGGTTTCTTTGTCCAGGTTCTTCATCATGTTCCTGTCCCTGACTTTGTGTTTATTTATATTGTCAAACTATTCTGACTTAATCCTGCCTGGTTTCACAACTTTTTTTTTTATTTTTTACCTTTTTTGTAGTACAATCTCACCACCTGCATGGACATGTTTTCATTTCAATTAATTTACCATGCCAATAATGAAAAGTTTATTTTCATTCCTAACAAATTAATCCACTGGTTACAAAGTTCTATGCAGTGAAACAAAGTCAGAACTTGCAGAAATGGTAAAAATATTATTGCAGCCCAAGGTGTTCAGAAAGAAAATAACAGGGTTTTATTAGGTTTGCTATCAACTTGATTGCAGAGCTGCAAGAACAAAGGGAATCTTTAACTTTGTTAAGTCTGTATTTTTACACTCTTTGTTTCACACAATTAAAAAATGTGGGGGAAAAAAAAAACTACAAACTACGTTTAATACAAAACCAAAATCAGAACCCTGCCATGTTTATAAATGCTGGTTCACAGTGGGGCTTCTCATTAAATAATTTTTGTGTTCTAAAAATATGACCTGAAAATATAATCGGATTACCAAACACACATTAATTCTCATTTACAGAAGGGAAAAAAACCAGTTGTTCAAAACTATACTCTTTTCTATTGTGTAATAAACTAGGTGTTTATCTAAAAAAATCATCAGAAAAGTTGGGAAAAGTGAGTTGTGGCCAAATATCACTCTAAAAAGAATTTTTACTTTCAAAACGTTTCCAATGAAATATTAAAATACAACTGTTACAAGTTACTAGGCCTTACTGGGAAACCTGGCAGTGATCATAAGGTTTGGGCTTAGGGTCAGGATAGTTTGTTACTGAAATAACCATGGAATTTAAATTAAATTAGCAAAGCTATGATCACGTCTTCAAGCCTTTAATGCTTGATCATATTTCAAAATGACTAATGCAAAATATATTTTTTAATTTGTTGTTATAACAAAAGTTTCACAAACACTTTCACTGTCATTGTGACATGAAATAGATTCTAAAATCTGAACGTTACAGAGTTGAAAATGAAAAAAGCATCCTACCTCTTTAAAATTGTACATTATGGAATCAGTTTTGAAAATTCTTCTTTTTTAATTTGAATTAATAAAAAAGTGGATAAAAGTGAAGGGGTAAGTCCAAGTTTAAAAACTTTATGGAAAATTTCGTAACTTAGTTGCTTCGTTCCAGTCAACTTTTCTACAACCTCAATGACCTCACTTCCTGTATCAAACTGGTTTGGGTTCTTAAAACAAACACAAACGTATTTATAGGTTTGCGCTATAAATTCCTTCTATTCTGACCTTCACATCCATTTGCATTTCTTTTAACTGGAGACTTGAGTCAGGCAAACCCACTGCAGAGACCTTTCCTGTGCCTTTTTCTTTCTCGACCCTCAATCTATCTTACAAACTCCTCACCTTCGTTCGTGGTCTCAACACGACTCCCCTCTCCTTCATCTCTCTGTAGCCCCCCCCCCCCCATCTCACCTTCACCCTCTCCTCCCTCGCCTCGCCTCCCCTCCCCTCTCTTTGTTTTTTTTGCTCAATTGTTTTGCTGTAGATTTGACCGCCATGATTAATGACCTCAAAGCCTCAGGAAAACAAACCCAGAGACTCGACACGCTCGCCCTTCTCCTACAAACCTTCCTTTATGCTTCTATGTCAGCTGCCTGTACAGTACATGTTCACACTCAACGCATTATGATTTCTGGTGAAAAGATGAGACCAAGCTTGTATATGCATCGTTTTACCTTTCTTGGAGGATATTTTCATTTCTGTATTTCTGAGTTCATACAATGTTTTTGCCATTCTTTCATAGCTTTTGTTTTTTATTTTTAAAGATAGAAAATTAGCTTTGGATGCTGGTTTATGATTGTGTAATTCAATGATTATTATAGTGTAATTGAATGATGATCATCTGAAAAAGTATAGTTATAGTTTAACTTATGGCTCACAAAGCACCTCCGGTTCTAGTTAGTTATGTCCTTACCAAGATTATTTTTGAAAGCAGAGTATGTGTGTAGTTTATTTTTTTAGGTGTAGGTTATAGCAGTCATTTTTTATATTGAGCATATTAAGAAATAAAAAAATGTTTTTTTCTCTATTAATATCCAAACTTATTATGTGATCCTCTTATTATTTTTATTTAAAGTGCATAAAAGTTGAATAAATGTTGTGATATTTGAATCTAATTTTAGGTAATCTAATGAACACAGTTACTATTTTTTTAAATCTAATTGTCTAATTGTAGTAGGACTGTTAGATCAAATCTAAAACAAACATACAATTAAGCAGATATTTTCTTAGGCTGAAATTTGCAAACTCAGTTTTTTTCTTGTATTCTGGTCTAACTGAACCACAGTAAACCACAGAGTCAGGAAATAATTACTTTTACCTTTCCTCTCAATTTGGAAATTGTTTGTTATTCTAGCCGGTGCGTCCTCGGTGACTCCCTCTCATTGTGCTGCACAAATGCAGACGAGTTTGTTCCTTGACATTCGGTAAATTTGTTTTCTTACTACGCTTATTTTTATTTTTTATTTTTTATTGCTGATTGAGATCTCACTAGCTGGTGTGACAGTAATCTAAGGTGCCACCAAATGTGTTATTAGTGTATCATTAGAAATCATTTTCCAAGAGCAACAAACAAAAACACTGCAGGTTAGCGTTGCAGGTTTCAGTGATCGTTTCTGTTACAAACTGATAGTGCCATCGAGTAGAAATATTGGCAATAGATGTTGCAGTTCAAACAGAGGTTGAAAGACATTATTGGGCTTACAAACTAAATATTTTTTAGGGTAATTTTTTTGTTTTTTCTTGTCGGCTGCTCGGATTGTGTCAAGAAGCTCAAGACGACTTTATAAACAACAAAATCAATGTTGAAAGAATCCATACATCGTTTTTATTGTACTTACTAAATAATAAAATGTATTCATTTTTGTAGACATAAACACTTTATAACTATAACACAAGGACTATAGCCTGCAGTGGAAGACAATCATAATAAAAAGATGGTGGTTCAGTTTCAGTCCCTGAACACAGCTTGAAAAACACTTTCAGTAACCTGCTGGAGGCACATATCCATCCTGTTATTTTACCCTACAGTAGCACCATTCATCTCAGCCACTACAAGCTGTCTTGAGGTGTGTTTTAGTTTCTCATAAATGGTTGGAACCAAACTGTATCAGACTGAGAGGCGGGAAAGGTCTTGGGAGTGTGTGGGTGAGTGCGCGCGTGTGTTTGTGTGTGTTTAAACGCCTGTGTCTTTCAAGCTGTGGTCTCTGGCTGTGACCCCAGTGTTAATCACTCTACAGCCAGAACAACCACAGGCTCTATCACCACTACTGCTGCTACAGCCGTTTCCCTCTCCTCCTCTTTTTTTTTTCCTCATTCATGTTTTCTGTCCCCCCCCATAACTTTGCTATCTTCCCTACTTGACCTCCCACTTACACAGAGTTGCCGCCTCGTTCACCATTATGAATACGCTGTTGTCTTTTTTTTTATCCTCGTAGCTTAACCTCAGGCTGTCACCTTTCTCCCAGCTTTTGCCTGTGCTTTAGGCTTCCTATGCTCGATGTTTCTAATGTCTGACACTGCAGGGCGACTCTGTTCTTTTTTTTTTTTGGCGCTGTGTAAAAGAGCTGAAGCTTTAGCTCACCTCTCCGTGTCTGCGAGGTACATCACCGGCTGGTTAGCTGCTTAGCTGGTTACACATGGTTGGTAATGATTTTTTAAATGCATCGACTCACTGCTGGGTGAGATAAAAACAGATACAATATTGACCAAACTTGATTTTAGTGACGTAATTTGCGAGATTTGTTTTAACCAATGTCAAAAAATGAAGCATTTCAAAAAAGTCTAGTCTCCACTACAGCTTCAATAAATAAATGAATGAAAATAAGAATGATTTTGAATGTTTGTCTTAGATGGAAAGTAGGTCCCCGGAAATTTCTGTTGTTCTGCTAAGTTGCATGGCACCGCAGATCAGTATCTGGGTCAACATGCTCACTGACCTTCCTGTCAAATGCCATTTAGTTGCTTGACATAACTGTTGCCGGTAAGTTTGTTCTAAGAAATATGACATTGTCATACTAACAGGCAAAAAAATTATAATATTAGAAATTATGTGATTTTTTTGGATCATGCAAGTATCTTTACATTTGCTGAATAACACAAACTAGTACTAAGTACAGCAACGGAACAATGATAATGGAATCATTAGGGTATGAACCATAACTGCATTAGATTATTTTAAAACCTGTGCCCAAAACCGGCTAGAAACTCAAGACATTAAAAGTCATCCAGTCTGGTTGACTATCCAACTTTCCCATCTGTGGCGTCTTCCCTCCAGGATGGTGTTAAATAAAAGAAGAAATGTGCACACTATAAAAATTCCATCAGTGGATGTGGAGAAGCTTTATAATGAGTGACTGACAGACTTTCTGACTGGCTGACTGACCAGACATCCTTTTGAAGCAAATTCTGAGCTCTCAGTGTTGTGATTATCACTCTGTTGCGCCTTTGTTGCCTTGTGACACCCTGGGAATCACAGCGGTTAGGTGTATGAACACTTTTGCACACACACAGTCAAGCTGAGAGCTGAAGAGTGTGAGTTACACAAGCGTCGACAGGGCCTAATTATACATGTCTCTAATGAACTGTAATTACTGACATCCACCAGAGCATCGGGGTCTATAAGCCGAGGACTTGCAGTCATTAGGCTGCTGCGTTACACTGTTTCAGCTTCTGCGAAAAAAATAAAATAAAAACTGACTGAAATTTATGTTCTCTGCCTTCAGCCTTACTCTTTTCTCTCATTTCTCTGCCTCTTTCAGTTTGACGGTGACAACATGTACATGAATGAAAACAACCATGAGTTCCTCCCGCCAAACCAGGTTAGTTCAAACTGCTTTTCATGACCTCCACACCTTAACTGTTGCCTGAATTTCTATAAAGTAATCAACCAATATAACCAACAGCAAGCTAAATTGCATAAATAATCCATGTGATATTGAGTGAAAGACATGTTTATTATTATTTTTTTGTAGTTTTAAACAAAAAAGAAAAAGCAAAATTTGCAACATGGCTCTAACATATTGAGTATGATACCCGTATAGGTAGAATTCCCTTCAGTTAAAGCTTTCTTGTCACATATGGAAGGACAAAGCTAGTTTTAAAAGCTGCATGTATTTGTATACGTCAAACTTTAAACTGTTGGGTACATTTCATCTATTCAATAAATTAAATACTCAAGCATTCAGAATAATATACAGTTTTTTTTTTTTTGTGGTTTCAGTTTTTTCCATGCTTGCTTATTTTAACTACCCCAGCTGCAGTTTTGCTGAATACCTGCTGAGGGGAAGAAAAAAAAAAGTGACACTATGTCAGCAAAAATACCCTAATGCCTCATAGAATGTTCTGGAAACTTATTTTTTCTTTGATTTAACCACTAAGCTAAGTTCCCCATTTGAAAAAAAAAAATAATAATAAAGAAAATAAAAAAAATAAAAAAAACTCCCTTTATTCCTCCGAAACAATTATCCTCAGAACATTTTCACTTTGGTACAAGCTGACTTGGAAACTATTTTGGCCTTGTTGCAAAGGATTTTGAAAACTAGAATAGAGGGGGGAGTGCATTGCAGTCCTGCCAGAAACCCTGTGGCACAGCTGGTCGTAAACAACTGGGAGACCATATGGTTGTGTTTGGACAGGAGGATTTGTGGAGTTTTGGGAATAAGCCCATCTGACATACGCAGGGAAGCAGGGAATTTGTCCCTGTCAATTGCAATTATTAAAACCCAACTTGGAGACCGAGGTAGATGTGTGTTTTTGTTGAAAGTTTTGCTGTTTAAAAAAAAACATTTTAATGTTTTGGGTTGTTAAAATATGAATTAATAGCCAAGAATGAGCTGCTACAGTATGTTTTTCTTGTTTCACTTGTGTAAAGTTTACATACATGCATTTTACAATCAAAGAGTCAGTCTAGGCCTGCTTTCTGTTATCGTTTCATGCAGATACTGGACTGTGTATGAAATCTTTATTGCAATAGTTTTATTTAGTTTAGCACATGTTGCTTTACTGGAATGTTGATGCTTTATTACCAAATTACTGAGAGGTAAAGTCTAAATTTAGCATAGTGTGTAGACAATGATTGATCAGGAGAAATAAGGCGGAGTTCAGGGAAGCAAGAAAGAAAAAAATAAGGGGAAAAAATGCATAAACGATTTTGATGAGATGAGAAACGATTTGGCTTTGCGCTGTGTTATACTTTGTTTACTCAGGATTCTCTCATATTTGACATGTGCCTTGCTCTATTCTCTGCTTCACCAGATTCATCCTTTCCTTTCATCTGACAGCTCGAATCGGGGAGGCCTTTGGGGTGGACTCACACACTCTGACAACAAAACAGGAACATATAAAAACCACAGATCTCCCTCTTTGTTGTAGATTTACAAGATGCACTCAAAGAAATTTTAAGTGTTCATAACAAAAAAAAAAGATGCATGCTCAAAAGAGATTAACGGCATAATGAGAGTATCAAACAAACAAACTACATGTTTTGTTTTGCTTGAAATTTAAACATGGCTCAGTCAGTATTACTGTGGTTTTCGGTCTTGCATGATATTTTCATCCTTCATGTCAATAGTTGCTCATTTGATTTGGAGTTGCCAAATATTAAAACCTCAATACATAGTTGATGGCAAACTATGAGAAATGTTGTACAAATGAATGCTGGGAAAACGGTATGTTAGTTTCACCCATCTGCTTTTACAAAGAGTTTTAAAAAGATTATGCAAACACGGTTGCGGTCAGTTTTAATTACTGCATCGGGACAGACCCGTTTAGTAGGATGCTTCATTTACCGTACTTACTAAACTATATTAAGACACTTCAATATGATTCCCCTAAATATATGACAGCTGTGTAATTTTTTTCACATAGTGCAGTTTGGAAGAATGTTTGAGACATGATTCATTTTCTATCTCGCTTTTAGATGGGACAAAGATCATTACGTGTTTCTGTAAATGTATTAAGTCAACTTTTTAACAGTTTATAGCTTGTTTTTGCAAGTAAATTTGTTTCATTTGTTTGAGAGTTTGCCCTAAATTATGTTTAAAACACATTAAAAAGTATAAATCAGTTTACGCATATATTTTTGGCAATTCTTTGAGCAAAAATGGACTTTTAGGCTAAGTAACAAGGAGATACAATACCCACAGGGATAATTCTTGTTTATAACATTTTTTTTTTGCGTTAGAAATGTGCCATGCAGCATGAACGGTTGCCACATTATTCTCAATATATTCTGTTTTGAACAATATCATACTGCCTTAAGCTAACTTTTTTCTGCTTTATTATCTCACTTTATTTATCTATCTTTTTTATAACCATCGCTCTCTGACTCCCCCATTTTGACTCATTCTCTCAGTATATCTGTGTTTCTCTCTCTCTTTTTTTATTGCTGTTGAATTTAAATGCATTTGGGTCATCGGTTCTGCTTCAAGTCTTTGTGAAAGTGCTCGGCTGTCTTTTGCTTCAGTTTCTAAATGTAATTTCTCTATTTAATGTTGTTCACCTGTAAAAGTACACTTTATGTACATATATTCAGGTCATAAGCTTGGCCCTGTTGCAGAAATCTGCCCAAGTAACCACATGAAAAAGTGCTTAGATGGGAATGTTGTAGTGATGAGTAACAGAGAAACGGGGTCAGTGCTATTGTCATATTGATGTTCCCATGAGCATTGTTTTTTTGACTTTGTGTAGTTCTTTGTATTGTCTTTCCATCTCCCCCACCCTCCCCTTATTAAAGTGACAAAGTGTTAGTGATTCAGTGACATGGCCGTGGACCCTGATTTTGGCATCAACATTCTTTTTGTTTGCCCCTTTGGCCACTAACGTGCCGTGGCAACATCTTGGACAAGAGAAACCGTCTGATCTGATGAAAATTGCCCCCAACAGAAAATAGAACATATTTTCCCGTAGACCTTCACCTAAAGTTAGATTTTTCTTGCCGTTTTAAAGAGAATAGTACATAGCGACATGATCAAAGGTAATACACTGTGGCGATGTCGTCTCATACCTCCACAGCAAAGTAGAGGAATCGGTATACTTCATCAGCACTTTACCTTGACAATGCTCTCTTTTGATGTCGTTCTCCCTGACTTATGAATTAATTTAGCAGAACTGCTGTTTGAGAGAAATGTGTCACAGGAAAAAAAAAAGAAAAAGGAACAAGGAGGAGGAAACGGAGAGGGGGAAGTGTAGAGATGGAAAAACTGCACAGGGGAATAATTCGACTAATGGAGTGACTGTTTGGATATTCAGCAGAAGTAGGAACGGAGATTATGATCTTGCAATTAGCGTAACAAGGTTTTATTGATTGGCTGCTGCTTAGTGTCTTTGCTGCCAAGACGCTGCATGTGGTTTTAACATGCACTGTGTGTGTGTAGGGGTGTGTCTGTGTGAGTGTGTAGCCCAGCTAAACTACAGCCCTACTACTACAACACTTCCAGAGTAGAATCCAGCTCTATGGGACCAACAAAATGCGTCTATATCCTCCTCATCAAAGCTGAAATATAATGGATCACTCAGTTAAAAGGTTTTGTCTAAATGACGAGTGACAAAGTAGACTGCATTTGCATTTTTCACTCACTTTTAAGTGAATGCGTCGCCCTACTCCACCTTTTCAAAAATGAGAAAAAAATGTAGCTTCTAGTAACGCATATTTTAAAGTTTCTCTTCCTGTTTTGCATGTTGAGAGTAGCTATAATGATTTAACTGAGTTTGATGCTACTTCCTGTCCTGTGCGTAGGTATGTGTTTGTGTGTGTGTGTGTGTGTGTGAATCAATTCTGGCAGTGATTATGGCGCTCACTTGGGTGTTGTGATTGTAATCAACGAGGTGTTGTAGTGCCAACAGCAAATCTGTGAGTCTCTGCGAGGCAAAGACACGCTGAGGATCGATGGAAAGCTTTTGTTTTAAATAGGGAGACGAAGAAATGCGATTTTAATTGGATTTATGACACAAGTTGACAAACTGAGCTTATAATACATGTTCTTTTTATTCATCTCACTTTTAATGAAAGATTGAGCTGTGTGAAAGCTCTTGTTAACAAATTTGAGTGAATATGTCATATTGTTCAAGTGCCCAACATTCAGAAACTCATGTTTTTTGAATATGATTAAAAGCTCCCCGGCGTCTCTCATTTCCCATATGTTTCTGATGAGCAACTGTCCAACATGATCCTGTAGTCTTTTATGTTTAACCTTTGACAAATCTATCACCTCCTTCTCTGTGCTCTGAATTAAACACCCATTCTACCTTTCCAGTTTAGTTGAGTTATTCTCTTGTTTGGCTGCAGCCCAAAGCTCAGCCTACATGTCTACAGCCTCTGTGAGGTCTGATTGGTCAGGTTCAGCCGTGTGTGACTGACAGGAAGCCTGCAGATTGGGGGAGACAGTATCTGTGGATCGTTGCACTGATTAAAGCCTGTCGGCAGTGTTTTGTAAACTCCCGCAGTTTGGGGTCCCCATACTCACGCCGTGGCCCCGCTGGTCTGAATTACAGCTTGGCCACATTAGCCTGATTTACAGCTTCCTCATGCTGTTTGAAATGAAGGAGGGTGCCATAGTGACATACTTCTCCACCACACTTCAACCTGCCCCTTCTTCCAACTGACCCACCCTACTTTATACGCTACACCCCAATCTTGTCATTCCCTTTTTTTTTTTACTCCCCTTGAATAAACCCCTACATTTTATGAGTTTTCTGTTCACCTTTCCTCCCTTCCCCACTCATCCCTTCCCCTCATTCATTCATCACTGCCCCGCTTCTTCTTCATCTCCTCTATTTTTCTCCCCATCCATAATCCCTTAAAACATCTGGCAACATCTCTTTACCTTTCCCTCCTCCTGCACCCCCAGCACCCCCCCCCCCTGCCGTTTTCACTGACTGACTACATCTTTGTGAAAATGAAAACAAAGAGCAGCCTGCCAAAATATTTCTATAGCCGTTCGCTGACGAAGCAGGGAGCGGAGACAAAGCAAAAAGATGTGCAGGCAAATTTGTCGCAGCAGCAGAAAGATGGAAAGCTCTCTCCCCATCACCGTTTTTACAGTCATTTGGAACCCCCTAACCCCCACCCCCCTTTCCTTTCGTGCCATGTTTAAAAGCCCACAGTTTGGAAAACTCATCAACTATGGCAGTATGTATAAATGCACAGCTGTATATTTGTGTAAGGCCCCTGCTGCACTACCCCACCCCCACTTGTTGCCCTAGGTGATCAGATGAAACTAATGGCAACCTTAATGTGTTTGTGCAAACCTTTCGACCCACAGCATGAAATGATCAGAGACTAAACGCTCAGTCTTGTACTCATCGCATGCTACATTTCTAAAAGACACAAAATATACAAATATCAGAGCGTTGTAGTCGGTTTCAAAAAGAAACTTTTAAACTTGTCCTTGAAGCGTTGTTTTCTTAATGGCTGTGGAAAAAAGCCGTGGGCCATTAGAGAGGGGGAAAATGTTGCAATAAACCACAATTCGTTAGCAAAATACTTCTTTAATTATTAATGTGGTATTTTCAAGGTGTGAAAAAATGCCCAGAGCTGACAATCCATGTTGACTTATTTCCTCAGCTCAGATATAGTTAAAAAGAGGTGATTCACATTTTTTTAATGAACCAGTTAAATAGCACAGCAGAGAAAGCCCGGGGGCAGTGAGTTTTACAGTTTTACAGTAAAATATATTTATGAGTTGGTTTTAAACCAACAAACTCTCATTTAATAAAAACACAGATTTACCTCATATAATAAGATTTGTGAACAAATTCTTTTGGTAACTGTCCTGATTAACAAAGTGTTGCCTGTTATAAACAACACATGAATGTGATTTATCATTTATAGATTAGTTAGGCACACAAACCGTGTATATTTGTTGAGTGGTAATGATCTTCGATTTTGCAATGAAAAATAAAAATTAAAGGTTAAATGATTATTGGGGTTATAAATATCTTTAACTGAACTCTGAAGACCAATAGATTATTATAGCACAAATACCAATTTTGACTTAAATGATTCATAAACAAATAATTAAAGGTTTTTCAGATTTTAAGCTTCAGTTGACAATAATTTTGAACACAACACATTTTGGATCAACTGTTTTTTTTTCACCAAGCAGTTTTTTTTAAGAAAGTTTACTTTACCACTAATAAGAAGATTAATCACACATTGAGTTGTTTTTCATTTAAGACTAAAGACAAAATAGAACATTTCACAATTGTTGCCTTCTACCACTATAACTAAAAAAAAAAAAGTTGCTGCTGACACTAAATGGAATTATTTATTTTTTTATGATTGAATATGAGCCTAGAAGAGAAAGAAATCACCTCAAATCCACATATTTGCAAAACCGATCCCAGTTTTAATCTAATAAGCAGCACCATAGATATAAGGTTTATTGTAAGGGTGTCGTGAATGTTTGCACTAATTTTAATGGATATACTTTGTCTAATTTTATACTAGAATCAGTCATTTAAGTCCCTTATGACATCATGGAAGAAAACAAACCTCTGGAGATCATGAAAATCAGTCAAGGTAAGATATTAACAAACGGACTGAATACGACTGATCTATTGACACAGTAATAATAATAATAATAGGATGAATAATATTAATAAAAGCAAGCAGTCTTATTATCAAATTGAACAGCTCACTCACTGTTCAAGGTCATTTTGGGGACACTTTTGTGTTACATACAGTACAAGTTGCAGCACAGACCTAGTGGGAGTCAGGGAGGTTCATTGACACTCAAGAGCTGTCTCCTCCACTCCCCTCCACTCACAGCCAGCCTCTTATTAACAATGGCACCAAGAGTACGAGGGTCCAGATGTTAGTCTCCTGCTCCCACCAGCTGTGCCAGCCTCCGATACACAGCCTCATTGACTCGGATACAAGCACATAAGACATGTTGACATCACAGACACACATGGACACTGAGCACACAGTATCTAACGGTATATAAATGAAAAAAAAAAAACCCACAAATCTAAAAGAAACATTTATAAAAGCTTTTTTAAGAGCTTCTATACAGAAATACATCAATCACACAGATTACATTCCAAAAGTGGACACATAATACACACACAGTGTCCATTTTTCCCTGCCACATATTCTATTACAAGCTTTTTCTCCTGGTGAAGAGTTTAGCAGCAGAGTTATTTGAGGGTGACAGGATCCTAACAATTCCCAGAATAATGCACATTTGTTTGGATGACTGCACCATCAGCGCTCCTTTTGTTATTTTCAACATTGTGAGAGTCAGTCGTTATGAATCCACCTCCTCTTTATTCTCCCCTTTGTGTCTATTTTCCTCTACATATAACAATGACTAGTTCTGTAGTTCACACATGCTAGCACAATTGTCCACATGATAATGATAATTCCTGACAGTGGGCACAGACAAAAATTAAATGATTTTAAAAAAATTAATAACTGTTCACTGGCTGCCCTTTGTTGACCTTGTTGAGTATCTGGTCGTCATAAATCAGCAATAACACTGACTGTTGTTTAGCACTGCAGAACAGGCAGTGGCGTACCAATGAGCAAAGTTAAAAAGGCTTAGTAGACACGGCTGCTCCCAACAGGAGGAGACAGAGGGAAAGTAATTCTCCATTTCTGCCAGAGCAACATTATAATTCTAAATTCACTCTGTCAGGCAATAAGTTTGATTATGGTCTTCATTTGAAATGTTAGATTTATCTCTTTTCCCCTCCCCCCTTATTTTCTGCTCTTTCTTCTTCGTTTTCCACTCTATCCTCCCTCCCTCACTCCCTCCTTCCACAACCCTTCCCCTCCCCCTCTAGCCTCAGCAGTATCAGCATCACAATGACTCCAGATGATTATTGGGAAACCTGAGCTATATCTCTTTTGCAGCCACGGTTTGTTTTACAATTGGAGATCAGTTTTTACTGATACACCTACATACCCTCACCACCACAACATCCTGAACTCTTGTCTGTTGACACTTTACCTGAGTAAACGTCTATTTGTACTATTTTAGACATGGCAATCTATTCAAGTTTCTTTTAGTGATTTGATAGAAAATGGAATATGGTTAAAGAAGAAATAACAAAGTGGTAGATTAGTCACAGAAGAAAGCTAAACTTCAACCCCTTCCATCTGTTTGCAGATTTTGAATGAGAGCATTGAAGAAACAGATAGAAACAGTGGGGTACAAGAGAGGCTGTGTTTATTATTTGATAAAGCCTCCCTTATAACCTCAGCATGTTGTGCAATAGTGCTGGCTCTCCTTCAACTCTGCGGTGTGCCACTTCAAATTAGTCGCTTGTGGAGAGGGCCTGCCCCGTCTTTGGAAAATGCATTAGTACACCACTCAGAACCTCATACAGCCCAGGGTTAAACACAAATTATATCATTTCTGTCATCCAATCAAATCACTGACCCTTGGACCTGCAAGATGAGTCAAATGCATAATGAAATATGACATGGCACAAAAGCTCTGATTGTAATCTGTTCTGACGCGCGATCAGACGAAGATGACCTCCTGACCCCGACTGACAAGTGAGACGAGGACTGGGAACAGGATACATGAGGGAGAAGAAGGAAAAGAAACATAAAAGAAAAAGGTGGTGGTGGGGGGGCTACATGCAATTAGAAAGGCTGGTTTTAGTCAATGGAAGGTTAGTTAGTAATCAGCTGAATATCTGGGGTGAATGGGGCCATTTACATCTTTTGATAGCAATTATACTCTTCATTTCCTCCATATTTTCCCTCCCGCTGGGCTTTATTTTCATGAAAGAGTTTTTCCCACCTCCCAGTCTTTTTTCCCTAGTCCTGATGTATCATTCTGCTCATTTACTGAACAGAAACCGTGCGCTTGTCGTCCTAATCCCCAGCATTACCTGTACGGTTTTCAAAAAGCAAAATAGTGATAGATAAAAAATACAATTTGGCCATTTGCGAGAGAGAGATGATGACAGAAGGATGGTCAACAGAGGAGGCATAATTGGGTTCAGGGTGGATGCTGAGCAGGGACCAGAACTCTTGGATTTAGAAGAGACAGAGCCAGCCGGTGTTGGGCCAGCCATGGGAGGAAGAGAAAAGTGGAGGTGTAGGGTGACTGTAACTGGATCTTCTGCGCTGTCCCCCTCCTGTTCTTTGAGCTCTGACAGCGAAGGCTCTGTGGTGTGTTGATACCCTCTGACATGATATTGTAGCAGAAGAACAGCTATGGCTTTAATTAAGCCTGAGATGACAGGAAGAAAAGATGGAGAGATAAAGAAAGAAGATGAAAAAAAGAGCGTAACAAAAACAGCTAGCAAAGAGCTCATGCTGTTTAGATTAGACGTTTGAAAGTAAGTGAACTTTGTAGTCGGGCAAGAACTATTTGCCTTTGCTGAGTTACGCTAAACAAGAGCTGCTGTGCACACAAGTAAACAGGATCATTCATAAATGTGCAATATAATCTTCCTCAGGGAGAATGCAACGTGTAAATAAACTAAAATAGATGATGCACTTAAATTCATCCCAAAGATAAATCACACATTTATTTTTTTTATTTTTGCAAACTAAACTGCATGAAAGGGAAAGATAACAAGGCCTGGCTGTGTGTGCAGAGGGCTGCAGGGTGTACATGTGAAGGTGTTGGAACGAGGAATGTCGAAGGTGATGGAAGCGGCGGTGTTGTTCAGGAGATTTTAAGCATAAATCACTTCTGTGACAAAGCACTCCAATAAGCAGATAAGTGCACATTAGCTGTAAGACAGATATGTCAGCCTCTGCTTTCGAGTCGCTGATACCCTCTCCCTGAGAGTAACGTTGACTTCGGAGAACTCCAGACATGAGGAGCTGAATATTTTTATTGTGGTATTTATGTCTCACTACAATAAATATTCACTTTGTGGCTCGTCAGTCAAAATAGTGCTTGTGTATTTATGCTTGTTTTATGTGGAAGAAGTCAACAATTGAAACTTTATTTGTTAAGAATTTAGTCTGCATCAACACAAAATTATACCACAGATCTAAAAAAAAATAGCTTGAACTGAAAACTGAGAAAAAAATAAGAGAACATTCAGTTTTTGCATCAGCTACAGGTCACAGAACAGCAACAGCATACCAAAAGACAAACATGGACAAAGAGGCATGCAGCTTTTTATTGTGCAAATTAATTTTATTTGACAGCAGAACATTTTTAGAATGGATATATGATTTAATATGTGCAAAATGATGTCCTAAATCCTGATTTCTACAGGCACCACAGCAATAATCTAATAATAAGAAGAATATACAGATAATGAGCCATTAGACACAGTCAATATCATCTCCAGAAGGCCTTGAGTACTCAGGCAGTGTTACAGAAGGAGTTGGAGTTCTGTGCCAAGTAAAAGACAAGCTGGAACGCTCCCCAATCAATGTTTCTCTCTCTCTCTTTCTCTCTTTCTCTCTCTCTCACTCTCTCTCTCTCACTCCCTCTCTCTCGGTCCCAGACCAACTGTCTATTCATCTGTTTCTCTCGAAATGAAAGGTGTGCTGGTATGCAACACTTACAGTGGAGAGATCTGTCTCTTAATTAAAAATGTTACAGATTGTGTTTTGTTAACTGTGCAGACAGCATACTGTGTGTTGGGAGGGGAAAAAAGTTCCCCATAGTGTGTAAAGCGGATGAGGTTAATGAAAAATCTTTTGTGCGAAAATTACATGTTTGCTTTTTGAAGCTATCTGAAGAGGTTTGGATTTAAACATAAAGCAATGTCAAGTACCAGGAAATGCATAAAGAAAAAACATATATAATATTTCTTTGAAAAAAACATGTTCATGCTATGTTGACTGCTGATCTATACGATCCATCAAATGCATTGCCTTTCTTTGCATTTTACTTTTAAAGGAGAGTATACATAAGCCATGCAGTTCTGTACTTGCAATTTCATTCTGAACAGTGGCATATGAATAATTTATCTTGCCACAATCCAACTGGGAATGTCCTTGGTATTTACATTTTATCATCAAGGGCGCTGGATGAGCCGTCACAGCAATCTAACACATGACATATCCCCAGTCTTGTCCCTTCGCACAATCAAATGCAGTGGAAGGGTACCGGGGAAAATGTTTCTGTAGCCTAAATGTTTATTGATAAAGTCAGAGGAAGCAGCAGATTGATGAACACGTCACGTGATGACTCAACATGACATTCTTTAGATTACACAGGGGTCTTTTCACGAACTAAGTTTAGTACATGATGGCTTAAAGGGGCACGCACAGGGACTCACCTCGCACAATGCTGCCAATGTTTACAGCAGACAACTTAGTTTCCTTCCAACAATTATGAGGGGAATTGAATCTCAGGAAATGTTCGTTTTCTTGTCCATTAGAGCACACAATACCGCCGTCCCCAAAGGTTTACAAAAACATCTGTCTTCAAAGCACAGCCCAGAAAATGAATATCAGCTTGTTCTCAGGCTATGTTAGGTCAAAGTAAATCAAGTTAAGGAATTAACAATTCTCTTTTCAATGTTTTATTATGTTGTTTAACATTAAGCAAAATCAATGTAAGTACTTCCTGTTTTTACAAAGATTTGTTTCTAGGTTATTATAATGTTTGTTAGAGTGGATATTATACCTTCATAAAATAATATTCTAAATTTATTCCAGCATTCACATAAAAAATATTAAGTGTGTTTTAATCCTGCTGAAAGGTGGGAAAACAAGATCGAATGATTTTAAATAAAAGAAGTAGCTTATCTGACTACTTGAAGCTGCTTTCACTTCAACTTTTAACAAACATAATTATTAGATCATTTAATTCACATTTACTATTTCTGATGTTGATTGAAGTTTGTTTGCTGTAAGATAGTCTTGAGTTTTTAATTCCAAGCAGCTGAAAATGTTTTCTGTCATATTAAAAATCTTTTTTTATGGCTTAACAAATCTAGAATTCATTAAAAAAAAGGAAGACAAAAGTAGCCTTTTTGCTCACATTTTTTTTTACTGAAACAAGGTTAAAAGAAACAAGAAAAAATGGACCCTGCATCCTTTCTCCTTTCCTCCATCTCTCTGTGCCCCTTTATTTTCTAAAAGTATCTGTTTGAGAGATAAATGACCACTCTGCTGCCGAGGATGACAGCCTACACAAAGATGATATTGAATTGATTTCAGAAATGTTGCAGAACTGACTGTTTGATGTATACTGCTAGACATGAATCATAAAAATTCTATTGAAAAACCCTTGAATGGCTGACACCAGAATATTATTTGTGATGATTAATTTGACTCAGTCATTACAATCGGAGTCAAGTTGGATCGTCTCAGACAAAATTGCTTTTCATTCCCTGTTGAATTTTCTTGCTATTTTTCTTTTCTTCTTCTTGTGTGTAGGACTCTGATTTGATTGGGCTTTATATGCTTGAGAAGCAGCACACGCATGTACTGAGCATCAGTCATCTTTACTGACATCTGAGCTTCAGGTTTTGTTCCAAAAGTAGGCATTTGATGTTTAAATCTAAAATATAGGTAAGATAAAAGACTAAAATAAAAATAATAATTAGAATAAAACATTATTTGTTTTTGTCAGTTCTGTTGGAAAAACAATCCTCTTTTCCTCTAAGAATTTCACCTAATAAAGCAATTTTGTAATAATATCCAAGCACACGATTATCTTTATTTGTTTATTTAGTATAGTTTATGCTAAAAGTGTTGAACATTTGTTGCAGAGATCCAAGTCATTTTTTTTAAATGTGCTTATGAATAAACTTTATTATAACTTTTTTTTATCAGCGAATTGCCAACCTGTACAGCTGAGTGATGTGCAAAAAATGTGCAAAAGAATAAAAGTCAGTGAGTTTTGTTTTGATTCCGTTCTAACACAAATTTAATACTAAGTTTAAGTGAAAAATCATAAAATATTCAAATCTGAGATTTGTTTTTCCCACTTTTTCCACTAAAACTACAAAACACGTTTGAAACAAAATATTTATTTTATTTTCAATTAAATAATTTGTGTTTGTTTGTTTGACCTTGACTTACTTGTGTTCTGTCGTCATCACCAACATGTACATCTCCAAATCCGATGCTCTTTCTGACATTTGTAGTGGTCACCTCGAGTGAAATAAACATGCAAACCTGTCTTTGACCCGGCCTTGAAGGCCTTCCTTTAAAGAGACAGAACTTTGTTCTAATCTTAACTGAATTTCAACCATATAGGTCATGCCTTTATGATTTTAATCTTGAAAGAGACATTATCTTCTTCTTAATCAGCTAATAAATAGAGTAATCTTTTTTTTCCGTGTTTTCTTTTTATACACTCATAAAATAATGAAGCACCGTTTAAGGGAAGAAGTCTGCTCTTCCTCATGTAACGTGATGAACCGTCTCTTTGATTATCAAATGCATAATAACTCTTTAAGAGAAAAATAAATCAAATAAAAAGAAGATTTTGATTTGATAAACATGACAGGGACCCTTTCAGAGTAAATGCAGACAATATTTTTAGACCCTATTATTATAACATTGCATTACTTTCTGCTGTTCTAAATACACCACACCAGTTTTCTTAACACCTCTCTTCATGTTTCTACAATGCAGCGTTTGCATCTTTAAGTGGTGCTCATCTCTTTTTCTCATTTTCTACCACTGTCAGTCCCTGAAACACCAAGGAAGTGATGGCAGATCATAAAACCACATTTCAGTTTCATCTTCCGAACGTGTTCCTTAAACATTTTCTTCCTTCTTGGCATTAAGCTATTTTACAAACCTTGGCAACTGTTTCAGTCTTGCACTTTAGGAAAAGGCAGTCTATCTGGTCAGACTCATCCAAAGATTTAGCAATTCTGTATATTGTTACTCATGATTTTTTTTCTTTGTTTTTTTGTTTTTAGTTAAATGTGTTTTTTTTTCACTCTCTCTCTTTATTTTACTTCTTTTCGGTCTGTCCCTCCTCAGAGCTACACAGGCCAAACAGGCGGCGGCGGGGGAGGAGGCGGAGGTGGCGGTACCTCAAGTGGGAATGGAAACGGGGACGAAGACTACGAGATCCCCCCAATCACTCCACCCAACCACCCTGAGCCGCCTCTTCTTCACCTGATGGAGCACGACTCTACAGGTTACCTCTGTCACTCGCTGCCACACAATGGGCTCATCAACCCCTACTCCTACCCAGAGCTGCCCACGCTCATGATGTCCAACATGTTGGCACAGGACGGCCACCTCGTCTCCAGCCAAATGCCCTCGGTGAGTAGAACTGATGTGTCCCATGGGGCTACTGTTGTGCTTCAGAGCTGATGTTTAAAGACACATGTTTCATTCAATCAGATATTTAAATTTATATATGTGTGTGTGTGTTTGTCTGTCACAAAAACACCATCACTTTTAAACATCTTAGCATATTTTCCAGTACGTGAACCTAACATTCAGATTTATTTCAACCTTATTAAAATTGTTGGTTTTGAACATGGAGTAAACTGTTTTCTAAAACATGGTTTTAACGGGTATGTTAAGGCTAAATGGAACACAAGACTGTTCAACCTTTGCCTTGTCAGCTCTAATGTATGGAAAGAAGGATTGTGGGTAAATTAATCACCATCATATCTGCTTCGACAGCATGCATCGGTCAATCTGTCAGACCTTCAAACATGAATACATGCTGATTACTCCCCCAGCTTCGCTCAAAAAAAAAAATACCCTCCTTGATAAATTAGCATTTTCAAACCATAATTGCATTCATGAGAACTGCTGGAAGGAGCGGGCTTTTATCACAACAACGTATATAAGTTTATGTATAAAATAGATGTACAGCTGCATTCTTTTTTCAGAACTCTTAGATGGCGCTCTGAAAATGTCAAATAATATTCAATTTAGAGGTTAGCTTGAAGTTCAAGTTATTCAGAATATTTTTTGTAGTCCAAACAGAAAATATTGCACTGACAAAGGTTCATTTTAAGTTAGAAACTGTCAGAATGCATCTCTTTGAAAGAGGAAGTGATTCATGTTTTTTTTATTGATTTGCACCACTGAAATTGCAGGAAAACAGTGGATTTGGTGACTAACTGTAGCATAAGATACTTTTGTTTTTGGAGCTGGAAGGTCAAGAGGTTTATGTTTTAAAATTTCCTTGACTAAGTTATTATAAGCATCTGAAGAAATATAGATAATTGGAAGCTGTATTTTTCAAATGATTACCAAAAGCATTTCAGATTACATTCATTTCTCAGTTTTTTTTATCCCTGTATTTACAAATAGCAAAGTAGCATTATGTTTTGCATGTTTATGAAAACCTTAAACATTTCAGCTTCATACCGTATACATTTTATGCATTCCGATGGATGTCAAGTTCAAGTATGATGTATAAAGTTCTCTGCAAACACAAGCGAAAGTGGAATACAATAGTCAGTGAGCAGTCAAATTATGTCTTGATAAAGATCAGAAATATAAAAATGTTATTCTATATATAATATATACAAGGCAGGAATATTCCCTCAAGGTATTAGATTTACAGGTCATTTATCTTCATATTCATTTCACATTTTGGTCATGACCTTTACTGGTGAGACATTGGTTGATTGGCTGGTCTTTCACTCTGCAGTTAGTGTGTTTGTTTCGGCTACAAAGAGCCATACCTCAATTTTAATAGACTGAATACAGCAGGCTGAAAAATAAAAATGCATGAGATTCTAGATGTTCAGGTCACTCAACATATTGAGCGTGTATTTAAAACGCATTTATTACGAAATGCTAGAGACTCCCTGAGAACGGGGCTCTGATAACCTCGGTCCGTTTAAAGGGCAGTTCTAGAGATATACGTACGGTGGTAATGGTAATGCAAATGTTCTTTTGAATTATGTTTAAATGATAAAAACACACATATGTGATAGTTGGACTATGGTGCACTCTGACTCTTTTACCGTGCCGGATGGGTAAATATAAAATGTATAGATGAACATGGCTCATAAATTATGACAAAGTTTAATGAAACTATAGGACTGAAAATAACACCATCAAAATAACAGTTTTCTTTGAGGTGAATTCGGATTGTTTGCATTTTGTATTTTAACACTCAACCTCTCAAGTCCAGCTCTGTCCATTGTCTTCTATAATAAGCTTGAAGATCTTCTCAGTGCTCTGCTTCAACTTCACTCCAAATAGCAGCACCGAAAGCAAACTCTTTCTAAATCAAATAGTCTGCCTGGCAAAACTAGCAAACCGTAGCAGAGTTTCATTTGTGCTGAGAGCTGAGTGTCTATTAAATTGGTGCCTCACCTTGACATAGTCTGTTGAGCAGAGTAATTAAGCAAACTCTGCAGTTCAAACATGAGATGGTATCATTATGAATTTTTCACTTGACATGGATGGATAAATAATGAGGGTTAATTCAAATGTCTGTCTCTTTTGGTGGCTAAAAAGAGCACCATGCAAAGTATTGTTTGTTCATGTTGATGATGTACTTTACGTGTGGGTTTGAGTGTGTGTACATATTTCTGTGTCTTCGCTATAAACAATATCTCTGCTGTTGAAATGGATCCACTACATCTGGAGGTCAGGCCTTATATTCAATCTTGAGCACATTGGAAAAAAAAAAATCCATTAGGGTTCATCTTTCCTGCATCAGCCATTCTATTGTGGTGCTGCAGTGAGATCTGTTTTCATCAAGCAGATTCAATACGTGAGCTGGGCAATGAAAAGAGTGCAATAGAGTTAGATGAAGAAAGGAGAGGTTGAGGGGGTGGGAGGGGTGGGGGTGGGGGGAGACTGTGGCAAGGAAAGCAAGGAGAGATTGTAAAGAGGAAAAAGGTAACCCTTATTCAAAATGAGCATATACCTCCAGTTTTCTGTACCTCCTGGATTTCATTATTAGATATTTTAGAGATAATTCAGTTGAGGGAAATAAGGTTATTGTGGCTGAACAAAAGGCTGAAAGCTTCTGGTTTTTAATGTGGACCCATTTGATTTTGAAATATGAGGGCATTTGAAAGTACTCCAATGCAGGTGCAACAATATAAACACATAATAAATAGGCCGATTATATAACAACAAGGATGTAGACAAAGCACCATTACAGCAGCAGTTGATCATAGTCATGGAGCTGTTAGACAGAATAGATAGGGGGTGTTAAGTTTGTTGTGCTAAGGTGAGCTACAGGACTTAATGATGTTTAAAAATACATCTATAAATGGATTCCACATTGCATCCGAGTATAGTTTCTATTGGCCAAACTATAAAGATTTACACTCACTTGTTAGGAGTCATGTAAAAAAAACTCCATACACAATATTAGTTTTTTGCAGTTTTCTTCAAATAAATCTTACTGATTTATGTAGTAAGTATGCTTTCTGAAGGATTTACAAAGTTTTCTTTTATTTTTTTGGACATTGATTGCTAATGTCATCCAGTTTCATTATGATGGCTAAATTTTTTTTCTACCATTTTATCGACAAATTCAATCAAACTAAAATCATTAACATAAATAGTCAACTTCTAGTTGAAGTGTTACTTCTTATTAGAACAACTTGTATGCTTTTAACTTTAAATGTAAAACAAATCTTCACAATATGTGTAGAGATGTGATGGAAATCCCCTTATTTCTTTCCTCTGAAAGCTTTGAAAACATGAAAGACACAATTAACTATTTTTCAGATTTTGTGAAGAGGCCATTTTCATTTTTTTTTTTGTCCCGATAGTTATTGTGTTGTGGTCTGAAACCCCTCCTGGACGAACCTGATATCTTTCAGAGAGCCCTTTTCTCTGATGCTCCGCTGCACTTGGCAGGGCCTCTCTCTGCTCCTCTCTGTTAATGCCCCCACTGTCATAGCATCTACAAGTTCCAAAACACATTAGAAATTTAATAGCCTTGCTCAGGTTGCATTGATCTTATCAATGCAGCCCAGAAAGATACACATCTCTGTTGCAACTAGTGAATAATTTCTGGACTCACAAGCAAAGTGGCCTCATTGTAGTCAGTTCCACTTTCATTTACACCTGAACTTGCTGAAAGAAAAACTGTTTAATTATCGGATGAATAAAGCTATTTATAAGAGTCTCACACCTGTGCTGGATCAGCTACTTCTACTCAAAGAAGCTCTTTGGGTGTTTAGAGTGTCTGTCAGATTCATGCAACTGGAATAAATTATCTTTGATTTTTTTTTTTTTTCCATTACGTGTGATGCTTTTCAAAATGTAACAGATGATAAACGTATAATCAACTTTGGAAATGTTATGCATAGCACTGTGAGCAGAGCAGTTATATCCAAAAGAAACAGCTTTTCCAATTGCACAAGTAGTTTTTTTTAATGCATTTTTAAATTGATCTTTTTTCCCCCAAGTATAAAAACAATAATTTGCAAGAATAAGGGTCAGTTTGTCAGTAATGAGGGTTGTGGCACCCTGATGAGCTGCGGGTTGTATTTATTCTTTAATTTCTTTTGTTAGAACATCTCAGTGTAAAAATTCTCTCACAAGCTCTTTATCCTCAGTTGTTGAGGTTAATTATCAAGTATTAATCCCGCCCATGTTGTCATGTTAAATTGGATGGGAGCTCGTGTTTTCCTCTCTTGCTTTGTTTTTTTTTTTTTTCCTCACAAGGTATTAAGTGCTGCTGGCAGGTGCGCTTGCTCCCCAAGCCTGTGTGAATGAAATATGAGCCGCAATGTCAACTGAACTTGTCACAGACAAGCTGGGATGAATAAATGATAAGAGTAGAGGTGTGTTTTAATGTGTTCTCCCTCTGATGGAGGGTCCCAGAAACTGTATTATCTCAGACTGTACACCTGCTGGGTTTTGTATAAACCTGCAACAACAAAAAAATAATAATGCATTTTAGATGCAGCCTTTAAAGGGGAAGAAAATCTCCCTAATATTAAGTTTGAATATTTTTTTGTCAGCCTGCCTATTATAAATTGACTTTCAGAAGTCCTGTTATTAAACGTGTTTACAGTTTTCCCAATATGAACTTTAAAATTGTCTTACCTTTGCCTTTAAAGACCTTCTGCTCTTTGAAGCTTATACTGTAGTCTTTATTCAGATGAAGAAAACCCATTTCTCCTTTGAAAGACCTTCATTTTCAGGCATTTTTTAAAGGGATTAGAGCGTCTGCGGAAAATGATGGAATGTCTGTCGCTTTTCACCACAGTTCAACAAGCTCAGTGATAGAATGGGACTTGTATTACTTATTCCAATGTTGATTCAGGCGTAGATGATTTTGAATGATCAATGCTTCTACTGGAACAAAAAAAAAATCCCTTGCTTGTTTCATGGTCTCTTGAAATCTACAAGAAAAAGGATAGTGCCTCCTTAAACTGCTTTCCTCCCTTATTTTCCTATACTTTTTTTACGATTGTTTATTTTCAAATTGTCCCTCAGGTTAATGTTCCATTTTGGTATTTCACACCTCCCTCTCCCATAAATGAACCATCAGAGCTATAAATCACTGGACAAACAGAGACTTGAGCAAATCCTGAAAGGTTCAAAGATTTATGTAACACATTCATGTTTTCCACTTTCTCATTTTAGTACTCCACTGGTAAAGCCTAGCTAATAAAAGGTCCTATTAATATTTCTTGTTGCTTAGCAACGGCAGGCAGCAAGTAATAGCATTCTGTGGAAAAATAGATGACCGATAAGGAAAAATTCAATTCTTTTCTCATCTCCTGGGAGAAAGTGCCTTATTTCTCTGGCAATGTGATATAAAACTGTAGTTGTATATTAGGAAATATTTTAAAAAGAAATATAGGTTATTTTCTATTTTCCCCATTTTGGAGGGATTTTTATTGCAGCCTAGAATGGCAGCTCATTTGTTTTCTCCACCCTGATAAAGTCAATTAACCTAACAGAATAAGCTCATCACAGAATGAGGTTTTAACTCCATTAGTTTTATTGTAAATTAAAAAAAAAAAAAAGAAATGGTGGTAACTAACACTGACATTAAACTTTAACAAAATCAGTTGAATTGAATATGCATCGCAGGTGTAATTTAAGCTTGTTTTGTGCAAACACAAGCTAGTTACACAAAACCTCATCTAATAATGCCGCTTATCACTGCGATCACAAGCAACCGAGGAGAGTCTCCACAATGACAATGTTTAATTTAGATACTTCATCACATCACAGTTCCAAAACAACTGAGTAAAATACGAGGTATCACACACATGTTGTCTTCCTCCACACTGTAGATGTGATCAAAAGTGGCATTCAAGCAGACAACAGAAGCTGAAGAAACAAATACAGGTTCAGCTGCAGCAGATAGCTGGTGTTATGAAGCAGATACAAAGATAAGGGATTTCATATTACACTTAGCCACGCACCCCCGCTAAGATTTATCATGCCATGAAATCGAGTCCATATTGCACTGTGCCCCATCTCAAGCATCCATCAATTATTCTGCTTTCACTGTCAGGAGCATTCAGCCACGGTGGCAATAGAGAACCATGTCGTCTTCCCTGCCGTGCCACCAGCCACCACTTCAAAACAACGCTGCCACTTTGTCGGTTAACCTGTGCAACAGCGGCTTGAGTCGAGGGTGATTAAAAAGACACCTGGTTTGTTCACTTAGCACATTATGTTCTGTGTAGGCCGGGTTCAGTGGCCGCAACTGTCTCCTTCTCTGACCTTAAAAACCATGAGAAGATGTCAGAACATCTATTGGATTGGACTGCAAAATCTTGGGGAAAAGGTCACTAAAACAAAACAATCACAAAAATGACTTAGCGACCGTCCTGCTTTTGTGCATTTTTGTCCTCCTTTTGTTCTTGTTCTAAGAAGTCCTTAAGAAGTAAGTCTTTTCCAGCTGAGCCTTGATCTTGCATGTTGATGCAGTAGATGTGACATATCATTTATATATTTTATTCTAAAATTACCTGCTTTATAATAAAGCTTAATATATGTTGTACGCACAGCAAAGAAAAGTTAATTTGTTTATCTGCTGTATTAGTTCAAAGCTTGTGAAAATGATCTCATTCAGATGTCTCTTTTTTATTGTTCCGACCAAATTTTACATACATGCATTACTTTGGCATGACCTGCATGGCATATGCAGTATACCACTGTGTGCTTTAAAAAAAAAAACTGTGTGCTCTTTGTTGTTTTGTGTTCATTACTTCTGCTTTTTTTTCCCCAAGTATGAACACATACACACACATGCACACAAAGTGTGTTTGACATGGCAGTCAGGAGTCTCATTAGTGGCAGCGGAGGAGCCTTGCCTTCTGCTGTCAAGAGTGTGTGTCCCTGCCGCTCCTCACAACCGTCTCCTCCATGTCATGTCAGGCAAGGCTCTGATTCTCTGACGCTGATCTCTGTGAGGTGAGCTCAGAGACACACCCGGGCTGAGAGGGAGCAAGAAAGGGGGAGAGAAAGAGACCACAAGAAAGACCAAGAGGGACGAGGGAA
>JARVJO010000365.1:15725452-15744293 GCA_031762555.1 Cynodonichthys magdalenae
CTATCGATCTCCCGCTCCATTCTTCCCTCATTCGTGAACAAGACCCCGAGATACTTAAACTCCTCCACTTGGGGCAGAACATCCTCTCTGACCCAGAGAGAGCACCCTACCCTTTTTCGGCTCAAGACCATGGTCTCAGATTTGGAGGCACTGATCCTCATCCTGGCCGCTTCACACTCGGCTGCGAACCGCTCCAACGAGAGCTGGAGATCACGATCTGATGGAGCCAGTAAGACCACATCATCCGCAAAAAGCAAAGATGCTAAGATCACCAAAACGGATCCCCTTAACACCTTGGCTGCGCCTAGAAATTCTGTCCATAAAGGTTATGAACAGAATCGGTGACAAAGGGCAACCATGGCGGAGTCCAACTCTCACTGGAAACGAGTCCGACTTACTACCGGCAATTCGGACCAATCTCTGGCACCGGTCGTACAGTTACAGTTACAATGTGTCATAACTAATTTGTAAAATCTGAAACGATAAAACATAGGAGCATAGCATGCATTTGCTATTTTTGCAGCTTTAGAAGACAGTTATTAAACTTTTACAATAAAATGTTAAATATTTATTCAGGGCTGCACAGAATATCAAAGCTTCATCAGGTGTTGTTTTTAACCATCAGCAGTGTAGTGGTAATTACCTGAATTTGATTTTATTTTAGCACAACCTGTGCATTTAAAACTGCCTTCGCCTTTACTGCAGCTTATTGATTCCACAATGAAGCTCAGTTTAAATTTCATTTGAACATTCCAGGCCATCAAAGTCAAATAGGTTTCTGTGTGTTTGTGGTAACAAATGATGGTGTGAAATGAAGGGAAAACGAGACAGTCTGATGATCATGCACAGACTCATATTTTTAGAATATCCAGTCAAGGCACAGCCTATTGGGTGTCAAATAAAAGCACCTGTCTCCATGACAAAGTGCAGCCCATTCTCTGCACAGCCACGATCTACCAGACCCCATCCAGCATGTGTCTTTTTCTCCCACCAAACCTACTTTATACGCTGGACTTTGGAGGCCGGCTGTCCCTTTTATTTGCAGTTAATTTTTGCTGCCTTGGCCGAGGCTCTTCACCATGAATCTTCATTTCGCCACTGACACCCTTGAATGTGAATTCCTCATTTCCTGTCCTTTTATTTATATCTGTTGCCTGGTGATTTGATCATGCTGGGAATACAAGATTAGCAATTGCCTTGTCCTTGGTTTTCCCTCAAGGACATCTGCTCCAGAAATGTTATTGTTTGTGTTTCTTAACCCTTTGTTTCCTGGCATCTTTTAAAGCATTTGAGTTTTTTCTGTCTTTCTGTCTAAAATGCATTTATCCCTCACAGTTAAACCTGAGAACAGAAAGAGAACTAATAAAATCCTCTTGTTTTGCCTTCCCAACAGCAGCTCTTTTTGTTGTTGTTGTTTTTTTTGTGCATTCATGTGTTTAATCAAACGTGCCACGTCGTAGGACACATAATTAACTTGAGGTAAATGATTCATTATGGAATGAAATGTAGCACTCTGTCTAGGCAGTAACCCTGTGATTGCTCTAATTATTACTACAGACTAGCACTGTCATTTATTATAGCACAGCAAATGGATAAACTTGACAACAGTGTATTAACAGAATAGAACCAATTCATTTAGTGCATGTTAATACTCATGAGACTCATTCAAACTGAGGCTTTTGTTGTAAACATATAAACATGCACCCTTATTCATAAATGTTGGAGTGAAATGCATTTATAACACATATAATGCTGATTTTAAACATCTACTGTATCCACACAGATTTAATATTGAGCTCCTCTGGTTCTGTTGTGTTTTTTTTTTTGTTTTTTTTTCCCCCAACGTCGCCTGTCACATCACCTCTGCAGAAACGGTTTAGGTGTGTTCTATAATGTCACAGTCAGACCCTCTGGAGCCTTGCAGGAGCACCAGAATGTAAACACAGCCTTTCCCCCCCTATACACAGCTTTGTTTTAACTAGATCGTGGCTCCTGTTTCCAATTACCTGTAGCCCTCCTTAAACATACCATGCGGCAAAAATATTCACATAAATGCAGGGAAGACAGCCTATTTTGTTTATTTGTGTTTATTTTTTGTTTTTGAAGAAATGATCAGATTTTTCAGCATTTCCATTTGTTTTGTGCTTGTGATTTTTTTTTTATTTGCGTATTGGTCCCCCCCCCAACCCACACACACACTTTGCTTGTGTTGTTTTGTATCTCGAGAGCTGTCCTTGAGCTCAGCAGAACAAAGTCTGTTTTTAAACTTATTCTTGTGTTCGCATATTTATTCTTTTATTAAAACACAGCAATTTTGTTTTTCTCCAAATTATTTCCAAAAGCCTGCGCTTTATAGAGCAGCATCAGTGCGTTTTTTAACTCTGTGTTATTCCTCAAGGTGACTGTGTGTTAAAGCTGCCCCAGAAACACTAAAGAACATTTTTTTTTGTTGTTGTTTTTGTTTTTGTTATTCGAGATTAAGATCAATTTTCTGTTTTAACAGCAGTGTGACAGAACGGTAATAATGGGTTTTGGGAGGAGGGAGGAGAAACCTTAGCTTTATTTAATTGAGTCTGTGTTTTGGATTTGTGTACCAGTGAAAGGTCGGAGATAAAACAAAACTAAATAAAAAAAATGAATGCAGTCACTTTTTTAAAACACAATACAGATATTAAATTCCTTGTTTAGATCGTGCCATCTGTTCTGATTTTTGTATTTTTTTCTACCTCTTCTTTCTTATTTTTATAGATTGTCTGGTTTTTAATTCTCCTTTTTTCCCTTTCCTCACCTTCTCCTCCTCCTTATCCCCCGATCGTTCAGTCTTACGTTTGCAGGGTAATCACTCCCTTCAGCGTCAGCAGGGTGCAGGGTTATTGTCTCCTGTAATTAACCGGTTATCAAACAAGGACAATTCATTAAGGTACAATTAGGGGCTAATTCAGACGGGACACCTCGGTGTCAGGATTACGATGGAGGCATATGCTCTCTCCCTCTCAGCTTTGTTATTTTTAATTCAGACTGACCTGCAGCCTTTGACGGCTTTACCCGCTAATGAATTCACTCACTTTGAAATAATTAGACATCCTTAGGCATGGTAATTTGTTTAAAAGTATCTACCATTGCTCGACTCATTAGCAGTGTTAAATTAATTTGAAATTAAAGCTTCTGGGAGTAGTTTGGGTTATGGTGGGAGTACACATGCGAGAGGTGACGAGAAACATTTTTAAACAGATTTTATTTTGAAAATCTGCACTGCTTTAAAGTTTATTGTTTCCCATCCTTGTCTTGTCTCAAATAATCCAAACATGTATGATGAAAATGATAAGTAAGAATATTGTAAATAGAGATGAGTGATGGGATAACATCGGCTGTTTGAGCAAGAGATTATATCCGCCTTCAGCCCAGTTTGTTTGCTGTTCTATGTTTGTCTGTTTGTTTATTGACTGTATGTGTTAGCGGCTGCCAGCCTCTGTGCGTTCGGCAGCACATGAATGCCTAATGGTTATTCTACCGCACCTTTTTGAGAGAAGTGACCCTGCCCATGTTGCCACAGACAGTATCTCGTGGAGGATCAGCAATTACCCACTGCATTCGCTCACGCACAAACACACGCTCTCCTTCATATTAAAATGCTCCGGAGACGAGCTGAGATCTGAGTCTCCTTTATCGATTTAAGGGTGGACTTTCTGCAACTTGCTTTTGCTGCTTCAAAAAGTCAGTGGCGGCTCTATAGAGCCCGTGAGTGACATGTGATGACATTAACTTGAATTCCCTGTCTCCACGCATCATTTGAGGTTCATTCAGAGGGCTGGAGATTGCCTTTTTTGCTCACGCTGTTTTGACTTCATTTCTTTTTCCTCTGAATGATTTGCTGGGACATCAGCTCTGATTAAGAGATGAGCAACAGTCTTAATAGAGGAGAAGACTGAAAAGCGGTACACAAAGTGACAAACAGGGTCTCAGTCCTTGTTTACCTGCACTTCAGTTTTCAACTTCTTGTGTGCAATCTTTCTTGACATTTCATTTTGGTTTGAATTAGACTTTCCAAAAAGCAAATGATTCAAATGCATCAACATCATGCAAATGTTCAGTTCTCCTTGACCTGAAAATTGTGCAGTGAACGTATGTGAAATGTTTTTCATCACCACGGTGACTCCCAAAATTTCCTCCGCATCAGTCAGCGTGGAAGACAGTCTCATTCTAGCCTTTGGCATCAGCTTGTAATCAAACGTTGTTGTTGTTGTGTTTGCTCCTGCAGAGTTACAAGAGGAAAACAGAGGCTGCTAAGAAGGAGTACCTGAAAGCCTTGGCCGCCTACAGAGCCAGTCTGGTTTCCAAGGTAACAGCAGGGGTCACATCTTTGATATACATGGGTCAGCAGCAATATATGGGATAATAAATTAGACAGAATTCCTCTCGCTTTTATTTCAAGGGAAAGATCTGCAAACTGCACAAAGGGTTTTAGCATGCATGCATACTAAATGTATATATTTATGTATACATACATATTTACCAGGTAATATTTGTGAATGAGAGCCAATATGTATGTGCTTTAAAGAGAACAAAGTAAATTAGGCCTCTAACACACCCAATTTGTTTCCTGGGGAGAAATGAAAAGTAATAGTGCACATCTGTGTCTGAGCTTATCTGTGTGCACAAGTAAAAGCAGGAGTGGACATTACCTGTCATTTGCTGTCCTCCTGGTGCTTCGTTCTTCCCTGGTGGGCCACTAATGTGTTGTCTGAGGTTTGCTCACATTCACTGCTCTCTCTTTGATGCCCAGAGTATTAACATTCATCTATCAATGTTTGTTAAAAAAAAAAAAAAAAGAGAGAAACTAAGCGAAGCACACTGCGAATGGCTCATGTCTGCGAGGTTTTGACAATAGTTGCAACAGCACCAGAGCTGCTTCAGTCGGTGGGTGCGCAGGGTTTCATTTCAGTCTCCCTGCATTGTTCATCATATTCAACTCTAAATTGCATTAGCATATACCAAGCTCCTCCCCCTCGCCCTCCATCCCTCCTCCCCCCGAGCGCGACGCCACGCTTCCTCTCATGCTCATGGGCGGAAAACAAGCACCTTGATTAAGGCATGAATGGATAATTGATCAGCCTCTTCACTGCGACGTACATTCAACTCAAAAGACTATTCTCATCTCTTGTCTCTGCTTCGATTAGACATTCAAGGCATTCTATACAGAGGCTTGATTGATGCCAATGTGCTAGTAGTCAAAAACCTGACTGACAAAAATAAACCTGCAAACCATCTTTCACTCACATTCAGCAACCGAACTGAACCTCATCCTTCAAAATGACTTTCTTTTTTTTTAATCACAAATGAAGGAGCCTTTTTAGAGGGAATTGGAGTGGGTGGAATTGGAGGTAATTGGAGGATCATTTGAAGGATTTACATCCTCACTGTGCACCTGTTGCCCTTTTGTTTTGTAACACTTGTTAGTTTGTTAGAGAGGGAAAGAAAAAAGTATAAAAGAAAACGCTTGATTGCAATCTCCTATATGCCATTAGCCCTTCTTCTGTGTTCATTTGGATTCAAACCCCATAAGTTTAAAGAGAAACTCAGAAAATCATTTTATAAATCTTATTTTTTATTCTAATCTTCTTAAACAGATGACAATGAGAAATGCTTCCACACCACTGTTGAATATCCACTTAAAAATAAGCCTCAACATACCAAACCTATCATTTCACTCTCCCCTTCTCCCTTCACCTCATTTCTTCTGTATTTCATTTTCCACTTGACCCTGCAAATGGGCCTGTCCCTCTGCCTTATCCATTCCCTCATCCTGTCCCATTGATTATTTCAGCGATTCAGTTGGATGGATGTGAGCCATTACTAAATAGCAGACCCTCACACATCACCTCAGCCAGTCTGACAGATAATGAGAAACACTGGATATATTTCATACTTACACTTTTGAAAGAAAGCGAAACAGGAAAACTTGGAGAATGGATGTGTGCATAAGAGTGCTGAGGTGGACGGGCGGGGTTAATTAATAATTAAAGATAAATAAATAATGAGAGGAAGCTCAAAACCAGTCACTAAGCTGCAATGCATAACACATTTTAAAGTGCCTGTGACATCCATCCATCCATCCATCCATCCATCCATTATCTGTACCCGTTTCTTCCTTAAAGGGTCACGGGGGTCACTGGTGCCCATACCTGTGACATGCATATTCTTCAAATACAAATAGTCAAAGAAAGTTTCCTTATATTTAAGAAGCTTGGTTTATTACACAGGATTTTACCCATTTTGTCACATACCTGGAATATTTTCTTTTGAACTTGGCTTGGGAAAAGAGAAACAGGAAGTGGCATCAAAGGGGAACTCTTTAAGTAAAGGAACAGAGCATTTTTTTTGAAACGTTATTTGAACTCTGACTTAATCTCTATCTGATAAAATATTCAAAGGAAACATCAGATTATTCTCTACAGTCTGTGTTGTTAGCCATTGTAGCAATGCACTGTTCACATTCAGATACCCTACTTTGTCTTCACTTCCTGTTACTTTACATGCAAATATCTCATCAGCTGTTCATTTCAGTTATTAATGTTAGATTTCCAAAATGCATTCATATTATTACAAAAAAATAGATGTCACAGACACTTTAAGGTCTTTAGTAGAATTGCATAAATTAACAGTGTAGAATTTCACAAACACCATATTTTCACATCAATTAAAATTTTCTCAAAGGGATTCTTATGTCATGTTTATTTACCATAATATATGTAATTGTAGAAAAACATCAACTATTTTTGCTTTTTGCCTGCAATAAACTCTATTACTTTTAATTGTTGGAAAGATTGACCAACGAATTTCAACAAAATCCTGAAATGACAAGCAGCTCAAAGACAGACATTTTAATAAGCTTGTGTTTCTTTTGAAGCTGTTATTTTGTAGTCTTGTTAACAAAGCCTTAATAACAACTTCTGCATTGTTTTGATGCTGTTAATTAAGGCTGTCCACCATCTGAAAAAAAAAGAAAAAATGCACATCTACAGTTGCAGCTAATAGGAGCACTCTCAGTGTAAAATCCCTGCAACTGACTAAAACCACCCGTCACTGGCTAATTCCTGGAGCTAAAAGCAGCTGCAAGGGAAAGTGCACAAGTTTGGTTGCAGACAAAACAAAATATCTACTAAATGATTAGCGTTACTGACATTTTTAAAGACGTTTTCAAATTTTTTATGATTGGTGTAATTTCTGATGGTTTTTGTCACTCTTCCAGACGTATAATGACCCAGGGGAGACAAAATCAGCCCAAACAAGTCAGGCTTCTCCACATATGATGACAGCCAACACGCCCCTGTACAGTGTGCCACCTCCCCCCCAGCCGTCATCCCCATACCTGGGCCCCGGGCCCTTCCCTCTCACTGACCTGCAGAGTTACGCAGGACACGCCCCTCGCCACGCTCTGTCGCAGACGCTCAGCCAATCACCGATGCTGCCCAGCATTAGTGCCTCTCCACCTTCCTCCTTTCAGATCAGCCCACCACTGCACCCCCACCAGCAGCTCTCCCTGCACCAGAGCTCGCTCCTCAACCAGCCTATCCGCATGCAGCAGGTCCAGTCCCAGCCAATCATCTCCCACCAGATGGGGCTTCAGGCCTCTCTTCACTCCCCACCTCCAGGGCAGCAGGTACAGAAACAATCTCAAATCATGTGGCATTAAATGTTGCGACTTATAGATGGTTTAACTCTCTCTACTTTTATTACTTTTAGGGTTTTTCCCACCTTCAGTCAGATTACCAGAAGAGCATCGGAGGATCCCAGTCTCCAGGAGCCCCTGGCCCAGGTCCGGGTGCTGGAGTGGCTCAGACCCATGAGTGGGACGGTGAATACTGCAATCGGGAGTGTGGCAACCACTGCAGGTAAATTTGGACAGATTATCCAAATTATGTTTTAGCATTTGAAGTTGAGTCAGATTAATCTGCCTCAAACAGACACAACTGGAATATGCTGTTTGATTCTTTTCAGTAAATACAGTTATTTGATTTAAGAGTTTCTGGTTGCATGCTATCTAATCCAAGTCTTAAACTAAAATCTCCTTTAAAAAGATATATACAATACAATATGTGAGGAAAAGGTTAGAATACATTAAATAATTCATGACATGTTAAATTATTTATAAAATAATGTAACACCCATTGGAGACCCTCAGCTTCAAAAAGAGAAAAGCATAGGCAATTGTAATAAACAGTCTTAATAACCCCTAAAATATGTGTTTTCATCAGAAGGGCTCATAGAACCACACATTATGTTCACAAGTTATAAATACTGGATATTTTATGAACAGGTAAAAAAATAAAATCAAAATCATCTGTGACAACCAGACATTTAAAGTAGACATATCATGCTTTTAAATCCTTCTTTTTCACATTTAAATCATTCAGTTGAGGTCCATATAGAGTGGAACTGCAACGCCTTGGTCTGAATTCCTCCTTATTGTAACTCCACAAACCCCTCTTTCATCTCTCTTCTGAGGTGTGTCTCAGATCAGTTTGTTTTGAGGCTCTCTTTAAATCCAAACAAGGCGGTCCAGATCCCGTCTTCCCCTCCAGCTTCCAGAGTGGTCCATTCTAGTTTGATAGAGGGGGATTACAACTATATAAAGAGGTGTAAAGAGAAGTTAATTAAACGATGTCAACAAGGGAAGACTTGTCCACCCAGTCTTACATGTTGGAGTCAGAGTCTGACCCAGAGTCTGACCCAGCAGCACCGGGGGAAACTAATTTCAAATTTTCTCTTAGAGACTCTAAATACACAACGAAATTCATTTAACAGCTAAAAAAGTGGATTTTGCATGATATGTCCTCTTTAAAGTATTTACAATAAACCATACATACTGTACTGTATTATTGTTTTGTTTATTTCTTTACTTTTTTCCTATCTGTGTTTAGTCAATGTTTAATTTGTTGTTCTGCTTCTTTTTGCTTTGTTTTTTTCCCCTGTTGTTTTCCAGTGGCAACATGATAGGCAGGGACAAGCCACTCTACCTCACCTGAAACTGAAGATTTTACTCTGCTGACAAATACGACACCAAGGAGTCTACTCTCATCCCCCCGCCCCCTCCTCTCCCAGCCCCCCTTATGATGCACATTTAGATCCAGTGTACTCTTGACATAACATCTCATCCATACACACGTAGACATTCAGCCTCTCAAAAAAACGTCACCACCATCTTTCTTTCTCGGAGTAATTCTTATTTTTCTCAGTTCATAGATTCTGTGATTATTATTATTATTTTTTTGACTAGATGACTACTGTCTGTACCACTCATTGTATTAGCAGTCCCTCGCTGTTTAAATTTGCAAAGCACTTATGATGCATTTCCTCGTGCTCCTCCTGAGTTGTGTGTCTATAAGCCCCATCTGATACAGGTCAGACTGTAGAGCTCCTCTTGTGTGTCACCATCAAAAGTCCCCTCAGGGACCCCATCCAGCTTTAAGTAGAATGAAAAGAAAAAAAAAATTAAATATACTATCACAATTTCTGTCAATTTTTTTCTTTTTTTTAAATTTCTATTATTGTTGATGCTCGTCTTATTTATTTCTTGCTTGCAGAAATATTTTACTTTTATTGTCATTGTTATTTTGTTTTTATTCTTTTTTTTATCCTTTATTTGTATATTTTATTTTATTTTTTTGCCAAAAAAGTGATGGGCCCTGTAATGTAGAGAAAAAAATAACTCCTAGTATGTTCAGCGTAGGCCTTTGATGTTATGGTAGCTTTGCTTACGGGCCTGAAGAATTAACCGCAAATCTTGAGTGGGGATAGGAAAGAAAACTTTTTTTTTTATATTAAAGACCAGTTGAGGTCTACCAATCTGTCACAGTGTGATTGTAAATATCACTTTTATGGGATCAAATTTGAGATTGGAAGTCCAGCTAGATTTGTTTCTTCTTTAACAGTACCTGTATGTTACTGTATGTGTGTGAGTGTATGTCTGAACGTTAGAATGTACCACATTCATGACGTGAGCAGCTGAGTGTGTGTATGAATGTGTGTGCGTGTGCAGAGGGGTGCGAGTATCTCCGTGTTTGAGTCTTTCTCGTGAATTTTAACAGCCTTGTGCAGCTGGATTTCAGAAGGAGTATTTCACACTTTCATTCTTGCATTAAATCTGTGCTCACTGGTGTGTTTTTTTTTTTCCAATAAAGTTCAATCTCAAAACGAATACACAATATATGTCCTGCAGATCATTAAATGGAAAGAGCCAGGTGAGAAATCCAGAGCGAGAGATAGAAAAAGAAAACGCTGTGAGATAAAATGAGTTGTAAAAATTTTGGGTGATGGTCAGGGGAGGGGGGGGGAGGAAAAATTATTGCCTCAGAATGCCTACCCCGTCGTCGTCCCCCCCGCACATACACACACACGATTTTGTTTTATTATCTGACCATACCGTTGATGTTGTCTCCTAGACATGCAGAAGTGAAGAACTGCCGTACGTGAATGGAGCCATCACATCCACGTTAACAGTGACCTTCTTTGTTTTTTTTTTTTTTTTTTAAATATAGGTTTCTGGTTGGTGTTTGGTTGTGTTGATCTCATGTTTTTAACTTTTGTGTGATTAACAGAAATGCATTTTGCTGACAAAAAAAAAAACATCTTGTTTTTATCTCTTCTGTGTAGCAGAATTTCAGTTTTAGTTGCTGCAAGACAATAACATTTAAAGTTGTGTAAAAGAAAAAAATAAAATAATACCTGCCAACTGTAATTATTTTATTTGTAAAACCAGTATTGATAAATATTTGAAATGGTTATCAGTACTTTTTTTTTTTTTGCTAGTTGCTCATCAGCTGTTTGACAGGTTTTCTTATTTATGAAACAAAAATTAGATCACTTTTTGCTTCTTACAATGGAGGTGTATTTTTATTCTTATTTGACTTTTTTTTTGCTCTTTGCTTTGGTTTGATATATAATTATGATGATGATGATGATCACGACAATGATTTTTGTTATTTTTTTATATTTTGGATGCTGCCTTTTTCTTTCCTTGCCAGCAGCATCAGTTCCTGTCACAATGCTTCTTTTATTTCAAACCTGCATAATAAAGTTAAAAAAAAAAAGTTTAAAAGTGAACATGCCACATGTCTCTTTATTTCCCTGCAGGCTGATTTTCTTATTTTGTCTCCAATTAGATGATCACACGTTTTATTGAACACTTGATAATAGCTATCATCAAGATGCACAAACACCCCCAACTTACTCTCCTATACTTTACGTTTACACTTAAGGGGGTCACATTAGTAGCTTATATTTATATTTAGCCCTGTTGGCATTAACTAATTAACAGTGGATAGACAGAATGTTTAGCAGCCAGCTTGGATATTGCCAGTAAACTATCTTAACAGGAGAGCAGATGCGAGAAGACGTTTGCTTTGCTTGTGAAAGTAGTGCATCGTAGGCGTCTAGTGTCAGATAAAGAGAACAGAAAAATGCAATGTGCATACAAATTCAGGCAGCCGTCCAAGTGCTGGTTTTACCCCAATAGCACACAAGTCTTCTAGGAGACTTCACCAGAGAGGCAAGGAGAGATTGAAATGGAACTGTCACAATCCCTCCATTCAATGTTTTATTCATTTTACGCCCGCCTGCCGTCTCTTCTTCAGTTGCATTGAATTGGCAAATAGATCATTATTGGACGATTGGAAAACCTGCCACTTTGTGATATGACACATTATATGAAAATCTCAGTCATACATTCTTAATGCAGTGTCAGATAACAGGGGGTTTGGATGCTGCCACAGACACTGTCTTGTGTTCCTCCTGTCTTGCGTTTTAATGAATATCTTCTAATGAATATCCGAGTGTGTGGTTTTTTTTTCTTCTTTGAGTAGACGTTGCCCCCTCTTTGAGTTGTTGGCTTTGAAAAGTGGTATAGAAATGACAAATTCAACTTATTTTACCATACAGGAAAAACAAAAACACTGCACGCATGCACCCTGCCATCTATAGCTGCACAGGCCTTCATTGTCTGTAGTGACTCTGTAGTAAATACAGCAAGCAGAGACTATCAATTTGACAGTTCTGTCAGTGCCTTTAATCCCATTCCTCACCACTGAGCCAAAGCCATGAGGCCAACTGATGTGAAAAACACCAATTTAGAGTAGAAGATATCAACATTGTTGTGCAATGCAGTGATCCTACATTTTGCATAGGTTTTAAAAAGCCACATATTACATGAGGCATCGACTGTATACCACTAAGATTTCATTTTTTGTACCTAAATTAGAAAAACATATTGCAAGGCTTTAAACAAAATCTGTATGAAAATATGTGTATTTGTAAAGACACAATGTTCAAATGTTTTACATTTGCTTGCGTCAATGATAGTTCACACATTTATTAAAGTAACCACAAACCAGATGAGAAGGATATTACGCAGATTGTCGAAGTGAACCTTGAACTCTAACTACAAGCAAACCCCTGCAGTACCTGCAGCCTTCAGTCAGAACCTGTCAGTTGCAAACTTTGACGCTGCGATGGAGGAACAAACGGCAGGAAATGTGGGCGGTTTTAACAAGAAACGGGTTTCGTTTTTGTGCTCAGAATCACTTAAGGTTTCTTCTTTTATGCTGACTGCACAGCACATGATAAAATATTAAACAGTAGAATAAGTAAAATATACCATCATACATGGTTTTTATCTAATGTTAGTGTTGCTAAAAAGTAAAACGTCCAACTTTTTTCTGACAATTTGAACAATTATTTTTTCTTTTGAGTAAACCAGAATGTTTTTATCATAAATTATGTTCAGTTTGTGTACTCCTGCACAAAAACACCAAAATAAACAGAAGATGACAATCATAACACCTCAAGCATGTCATGTGGCATGAAACAAACTTGTGGTTTCACACCATCAATGTTCACCTTTTCCAACAAGTTTGCAACGTCAGTTTTTGCAACCATTAGTTATTGCTTGTGGCGACCAAGAACTGGTCAGTTCTTGTTTTTATATAAAAAAAAATTATAATAAATTAGGTTTTTAATTTGCTTTTATTTAAAAGTCAGGGTTTAGTCTTTTTTCGATTACTTATAAATGTCCCTGTGAATCATTGTGAAACATCAGGTGATTGAGAATTTCTCTCTATGACTGAGGTAAACCAAATTTGAATTTCTCAATATCAAATTGGCTTTAGGGTTGCACTTTTCTGAAGTCTTGGGCACTTTTTGCTCAAACAGATACTTAACATTCAAAACAGCACTTATGGACAACAACGGGCAACAGGAGCCTCCAAGCTTTAATGTGCTGTTCTCCTGCTTTTTGTTGATGTTCTCAAAAGGACAGTTATGGTTCTAAATCAAGTCTTTCTTAACTCTGTAAATATGCTCAAAACCCTGACAAACCCTGCATCAAACAGCACTGACAAAGACAAATGTGTTGAACTGAGACATTTCCATTAAAGAGCTAACTTAAAGCTAAAAAGTAAACCTCAATTTATTATGCAGGATCTGTAAATCAATAATAAATCACCTTACCAACATACATATTTTTTTTAAATTACACTTTTATATAATTAAATAATTTTAATATATTTTATTTTATGCAGACATGGTGAAATTTTTCCATTTTATGTAAAATCACACTCTTTTGCTTTTTTATGCACATGAGAAAGCTGCAGTTAAGAACATGAGGTCAACCACAAGAGACAGAATGATTTCTTAATCAGAAGTAAATTTCCCCTTGCACCTTCCCCCCATATTTGTCTGGATGTTTTATAGAACCGGAGTCTTCATCCTCACCGAGCCCATCGTGTTCACTGACTAAGAGCTAAAATAATAAAGCTGAACATTTCTCACATCTCAGCACTTCTTAAAATTTTTGACTCAAAGTCCAGATGAGTCAGAATGAGAACCGCACACATAACCATTTTCTCATCACCCCAGCAGTTGTCTGTGAAAAGCGGGTCTCGTTATGCTCTGGATCACCTCAGTCTGAAGCCACAGAAACACGGCCAGCCATACGTAGTCATTTTAGGTGTTTGTTAAACACCACAGCTGCTCTATTTGAGCAATATCGCCCACACATGCTGCACCTCAGATCCTCCAATAACTGCCTGATGGGGAGACTTTAAAAGAGAAACGCTGGCGTTATTGTGAAAAGGTTCAATTCCAGATGTCTGGGATTTAGGGATTGTTATGAAAATACAATGTAGTTAGAAGTTTGGTATTCAGCTCTGTCATGCACATGGCATGTAACACTGTTTGAATAAGCCTGAAGATGAGTTTGGGAAAGGATTCAACGAAATGTAGTGCAACATGTTGGCATGTTGTATAATAAGACAGTCCTACCATTTGGCTGGTAAAAAAAGGTCCTTGTTTTTTTTTTTTTTTTTTAAATCAGCTCCATAGCAACCAAGCTGTGGAACAAGCTTTGCCAATGTACAGTAAACATCACAATACATCTCTGTGACACGCTGCTTGTTTTTCCACTGATACCCTTTGCAAAAGTACTGCTAGATCCATTCACAAATATCCAGCCAAATAATGAACAATGTTTGATTTAGTTTACTTTTTGGTCAACCAGGAACTGAAATATGTGATCACCCTTCGTCTTTTTTCACCGACAGACCACACAATGTTTTCTGAACACAAAATAACTACACAGCACAAAAAGCTGATTTAGGAGGTTTACACAGATTTTGCATACTTGAAGGTGAAGCTTCATGTTTTTTTTAAGTGCTTCTTATTATATCAAAGAGGGCTAAGGAAGTTTCAGCCTGAAAGTAAACAACTGGTTTTGCAAAATATGTATAACTAATACATATTACCCCAACCCTTTTTTAGTATAAAATCAAGACACTTTTCTGACTCCCAACCAGGTCGTTTGAATGACTACCCTAAAAGCAAAAACTGAATCAAGCAGAAGAAATAAACGCAGAGTACCATGATCTCATGGCACTGCAACCAAAGAGCTCGCCTTCCGTGACACATTTTGGGTCACGCAGAACTGAATTTGTTGACCAAATTCTCTTCTGCATCTCTCTAAAAACTGTTCCATTTCTGGCAATTTCTTTCCAAAACATGATGAACCTAAACGATGTCATTACTGATTTGAGTTTGAACTCGCGAGCGAAGTTAAAGTGAAAACAAACTAGATTGCCTTGTTTGGTCGTTGTGAGCTCCATTGTGCCTGACGCATGCTGTGTCATACCCAAGTAATTTCTCTCTCTCATCAATTACAGTGGTTTTGTACCTGCTGAATCCAGAATGCTTCGTGCGTGATTGCAATTTTCAAATTTCAAATCTAATAAATCGCTCCATCTTTAAACGCTCTCACTTTCTATTTATGTCTGTGTGATAAACTTCTTTTTTCCTCCCGAGAGACGTTTGTTTTTCGTCAGATGCATCTGCATTCATTAGAATCAAATACACCAGAGTGTTTTCCCTCTCTTTGCTTTAGTTTCATCCCTGTCTGTGTCTCTTCTAAGTAATGATACTTTCTATCACTCTAAAGAGTTTTCAATCAGCCTCCCTGGTTTTAAAGAAATTGACTTCAAAGGCTTGGAGCAACTGAAAAATGAGGATTGAATTCTAACTTGGGATTAAATTTGATAGAAAAAAAATCATCCTGGTGTAAATCATTCTCAGAGAGCTGCAGGTGCCTTCACACAAACCGTGAAGAGGGTTACATCATGACAACTGGGTTTTATAAATGGATGCAAAAAAATGTTTTAACTTAGATTCTGTCAAAGCTGTGGTGCATTACCTGCAAATGAAATAAAAGATTGGACTTCATTTGCAACAAGACTAAAAAATGAGTAGAGATGAGAGATTTTATGCAACGATTCAAACGGTTTAGTGATTTTGCTTTGTTTTGATGGGTAAAAAAAATAATTAATTGTTCTATACAAGATAAACTTTATTACAAACGTGGTTTAGGACTTTGAACATGTAGAAGAAAAATAAACAAATATTTCATTTTACTTTTTTTTTTTTCCTTTTAATTCATGTTGACCAGATCAAGAAAATCTCAATAACTTTGTGAACACATTTGTTCACCTACAGAAAAACAGCTGAAGGGGCTGAGTTAACAACAGCAACGTTCATAAAAAAGCCACTTTGGATGAAGAAGTCCAACAATTTGTAAAGCTGTACAATATTGGAACAAGCAAACGTTGCGATTTTTTTCTAACCGTGCGATATATGTATATTAAAAATACAGGAATTTTCAACAAATGACTTGAATAACACTTTCAGGTATGCTGCCGTCTTAATGATGATGAACCTGCACTGATTTTACCTATTTTATGTGCGTGTTACAAGCATGTTTTTGTCTATTCTTGTTATCTTTTATTGTGTGCTTTTATTCTGCTGGGACCTGAGTATGTTTCCTTCTATCATGTGCAAACGTGAATTGTGTTTTACCAATAAACGAAGCTCCTCGTGGTCCTCCTCCACAGCTCGAGAATTCACCAGCAACAGTTCTCGGAAAAACGTTGCCCTTGTTGTCCCAGAAGTTTCACAACAAAATTCATCAAGTCGTAACCCACAACCGTTCAGTGCAATGACTTACGGTTTACATGTTGATTCAATACGTCGCAGGACCTGCGATGTGACTATTGTGCACACATACATTGCAATGTGATTCTCAAACTATAAATTGAGCAAATATAACTGGTGAGTGCTGTCAAATGTGACTTGTTTACATTGAGTGTGGACCCACATTTCTGAATGAAAACAAAATATCTGAAAACGTAATGCAGTAAATTTGTTTAAACTGCACCATATGATAACGTAATAAGTTCCTTAAACAAGGCAAAAGTACTTGTAATAAAATTTGATTTGAAAATAAAATAAAACTTTAATTCACCTTTTGTTAAAAGTCATTGTCATTTATCTTTTAACCACTTGGCGTTCAACATGGTTTCATGTGAAACTATCATGACACGTGAACAACTGGTTTTCATTTACTGTTAGTGGTTCAGAAAACATGTTGGCTATTCTTGAAATGCATCCTTTCAAGATAACTAACATGTCTGCAGTCTTAATCTGAACTCACCTCCCAATGAAAAAACATCACTGAAATCGTAGACTTTCAGTGTTTGTCTTCACATTCAAAATAGAATGAAAACTGACTAACAGCAGTTTCTTTAGTTGTTATTATTGAGTTAAATAAAGCATAAAATTAAATATAATCAGACCTGTTTGCATTATAAAAAGCCCGAGTAATGCTAACATGTTAGCAGCCCAGAAAAGAGCTCCCTCATCTAAACCGCTTTAATCTGAACCATTATTTTATAACAACACTGCGATTTAATTCTTCATTAGTTCCTTTAATTGCATTTGTTAACTACAAACCATGTAATGACTTAAATCCCTTTTTACTCTTATATCGACACACATACAGCTCGGGGCCTCCACTTCTTCTGCTTGTCAGCCTCTGATAACAAACACCGCAGAGGTTTCTGCAAAACACACATTTTCCTACATTTCTTTTGAAAAATGGATTATCAAATTAAAGGAAACTGCTCAATAACGGCTGCAGTGAGGAATGCTTCCCACTTAATTGAATTAGGGTTTTCATTTCGGTAATTTCTGTGTTTGTTTTTGGCAGCTGCCATCTGTTTGCCTGGGACCAGCTCTATTAATAAGCTATTCAGATTGAGAAAAGGGCTTTATTCCAGCAACTGTTTCTCACCTCCTCCCTCTCTTCCCTCTCTTTCTCTCTGTCTCTCTCTTTTTTTCTCTGCCCCCCCTTCCTGTCTCACTTCCGCACTCACTCAAACGATTGTCATGGAAATCATTAGAGGTGCCAAAGCGCAGACAAAAGAAGAAGCTTTAACACACACCTGAGCCAAAAAGAACAGAATTGTAGTCTAATTATGATGGGAACAATTAAGACTGTGCATATTTATTGATGGGGGACTTCACACAGGAGCATATGCTCATGAATACTGGAAAATAAAAAGGGTGGGCAGGGAGGGATGTGTCGTTGGATCTGATTGTCTGTACAAAGATGATGATACAAGGAAAATCATTTAAATGAAATGTGTACAACTGTTTCTTTTTTATTCTTATAGTTTTTCGCTTTGCTTACATCTGTCTGATGTCCATGTGCCTAAATCTTTTTGCAGAAAAAAAAGCCTTAAGTGCACTTGTCATCAACCTACATGAATCCCATTTTCTTTCTTTTTTTATTCTTCCTTGTTGACAGCTACAGACTCCTTTTCAACATTCCAAGAACAAGAAAGTCCAATCTGGGCTCAGCTCTGTATTCCGATCACACACCTCTCTCCTCCAGTAATACAAGTCTACTTTAAAATTCATAACTACATTTGGAAAGAATAAAAAGGTGCCCTGATGGAATATTTTCAAGGAGCTTATTTGAAGGAAAATACCATTCGCTTTGGAATATTTAATAACCTTAACCAAGTCGTTAAGACATACAGAAGTAATAACGTTTTTTTTTTTTTAATTGCTAAATAAATAAATCAAGTTACGTCTCAGCATGAAATGAGCAGCAATTCCTGCCTCTAGGAGAAGGATAAGAGAGGAATGGGAAAAAGTGAGGAAAAGGAGGGAATGAAGAGACAAAAAGACTGTGAGAATTCTTGTCAAAGTTAGAAAAGAGTCAGCTCAAGTCTCCTCTCATTTTCTGCTTTGCATTTCCTCTCCTCTTCTTCTGCCTTGGAGGCAGTTTGAATTGAATCAAACAACCTAGATTGATTAAGCTCGGATGAATGACTTTCCAATGACACAGGGATTCAGCGGCAGCCTCGGCCCATCCCTCTGTGCAGATTTGACATGGTTATTGAGGAGTTGATGTGAAAGTGATTGCACAGTTTGTTCCTCTGGATTCTGTGTAAGATTGAAA
>JARVJO010000365.1:15765906-15776912 GCA_031762555.1 Cynodonichthys magdalenae
CCTGTCCATGAAATAGCCTTGGAGTCAATTGTCCAATTACTTTTGGTCCCTTTAAAAACAGGGTGGCACATGTTAAAAAGCTGAAACTCCTAAACCCTTCATCCAATTTTAATGTGGATACTCTCAAATGAAAGCTGAATATCTGGACTTTATGTCCATGAACATTATATAACTATAACTTGAATATGTTTCAGTAAACAGGTAAAAAGACTAAATTTGTGTCAGTGTCCAAATATATATAGACCTAACTGTATACACAATATAAAGCCCTGGCAATGAACAAAAACTACCTGAGCAGATTTAAGGCTCTGTAAATTACTGATTAAAAGCAGAGGTGTAATCATCACCAATTATGACCAGATGCAGAAAACAAGACCAACAGAAACAAACAGCAGATGACATACAGTATACAGATCATGAACAACAAACCAAGATGGTCTAAAAGGAACCAGACACTGAACTGCAAAATACAAAAATAAAAAAGACCAAATAACTGAAACCATAAAACCCTAAAACTACAGGACAAAAATCTAACATCAGTGGCAATGATAGATATCAGGAGACCCCTTGATCTGTTAAATGACTTTAACAATAAAGCTTATTTTACTAAATCTACTTTATCCCAGAATGTGTACTTTGAACTTATACTACATTAATGAAAAGATGAGTACAAAAGTGCCGGAAGAGTCAACAAAAGCACTTTTTCCCCAGTTTGTCAATCACCCTCTCTTGTGCAAACCAGAACTTGTAAAACCACACAGAGAATTACATTCCTTAAGATTTCCAACTAAATCCTCCTGTAATCCTGGAGACTAATATCTGCACCATGTGCAAACATGGAAATAACTGATGGGATCAAGAACATCAAATCCTGTATTCAAATACAGGCCAAAATGTATTTTTCTTGTGTAAAACTTTCTGTGTTTGGGTTTCTCTGAGTCTCTTTACTGTTCCCACCTCCCCTAAAACCCAGCCGGTCGAGGCAGATGGCGGCCTGTCCTGAGCCTGGTTCTGTTGGAGGTTACTACCTGTTAAAAGGGAGTTTTCCCTTTCCACTGTCACCAATGTGCTGCTCAGGATGGTAGACTGTCATGAAGTGATGATTCAACACAATCTGCTGGCTTCCTTACATTAATTGTTTTTCTACAGTGCCCTGAAACAACATTTTGTGACTTTCTATGACTTTCTATAGGGCCCTATATAAATGAATATAAATGAATTGAATTGAATTGGATGGAAATTAATTAAACTGAATTCAATTGAAGTCTGAAGATCTTTTTTGTCAATGTGTATTTGTTATTTGATGATTACTTTTATCCAGCTGAGGAAAATACCTTTTAATTTATTTTGCCTTTATATGTACATATAGGCCCTGTGATGGACTTGCGACCTGTCCAGGGTGTACCCCGCCCCTCGCACTGTGACCCCCGTGACCCTGAAAGGAAGAAATGGGTATAGATAATGGATGGATAGAGGAATATATGAATTCAATTATAGAAATTAGGTGGTATATTACGCTTTTTTTCTGAACTCAGGATTTTTTTCCTGCTTTTGTTCTGATCATAGTGATCCTTAAACACTGAATCAAAAGATAAATAATGCTGCAATTAACCTGAATGCTCCTAACACAGTTATGTTAGGCTTGCTTGTCTTCATCAGAATACTGATAATGTGTTTGACAATTAATTGCTTTGTGCTGACCCATTTGTGACACTGTCATTGTCTGAGATATGAGTTATGGGCAGCATTGGAGAATGGCTGAAAAGGTAAAGGCCACTATTATAGACAATTCAAAATGACTTTAGTAATTATTTCTCCTTGACAGACCGCTGGCTTTTGTTGCAGTGGTTTATGGGAGTTTAATCAGTGGGTGCCCTTCATCTTGTCCAATACTTTGGCCAAGTGAGTGTTACATTCTTCTTTTGCATTTCAAAACACTCTGTACCAGCACTCAAACTAATAGGACGCATGGAAAGCACTCACACATGCACACACTGATCTTTTTGAAAGAACATACACACACTTAAACACATCGATTTGACCTCCATTCCCTCAGTCTTTGGTGTTCTTGTTCTCTTTACTTCTTTTATCCTCCACTTTTGCATAAATCTGTATGTTTGACTTTATTCATGTGTGACATTATAGTATGTAGCTGTATGTTTTCTTTGTTGGCACTTTTTTTCAGCAAGACCTTGGTTGCCCAGGTAACAGAAACCCCCCACCCCATATCATTCATGCACACATGTGAATACATGCAGAGTTTTGTTGTTCTGTATCTGTCTGTGTATATGTGTATGCGTAAGTGTGTGTACACTGGTGAATTGGGCACTGATTGATAATCGCTTTCTAATTGTTTCAAAGGGCCATCAAACTGAATATTTTACAAAACCCTAACAATTACAGTAGCATAAAAAATGTATTGTCATAGCAGCCTGATTTTTGTTTTAAAAGAGGGGAATTATTGACATATATATTTCTGCTCCCCACCAAAAAAAAAACACAAACTCATAAAAATGGACACAGCACTTATATTCTTACGTCTAACAAACACACAAGTCAAGTCGTAAATGTCACTAGAAGGAAATGAAGGCAGCTGTGCTTTCATGGTTTCATTTGGTCTGTTATATTTGTCTGACCCTCTCACGCCCTCTCTCATACGCACACATTGATTATTCCATTACCACTTTGTTTCAAGGTGTGACAGAAAGGTCAAACTGGACTCTGGTGAGTTCTTTACCTACGAACAGCCGTGCGCAACTTTAAATTAACGATGCAAAGATTCACAAACATTCGCACTCACCTGAGAGCTGGTCAAGTTCTGCCCTTTTCCAGCACTGCTGGCTGCTAAGCAACTGTGTGACCCACTGAAATCATGGGATTTAGTCAAACTCAATAGTGTACAAAACTATTTCCAGCTGTGCTACGTATGTGCAGCTGGGAACCCTTACCTCTAACAAAAACGCCTCACAAAAATTAAAGGTCTAGCATTTATTTGAAGGAATGCATATCGCCCGTCACCTATCAAACCAGAGTTATTATCTTATGTAGACAAATGAAGTTTCCGTAAAACCTAGAAATAATGTTTTGCAAACAGTTTTTTTTAATCAGTTTGCTGTGGGAGCCGTATTGAGTCAGGTTGACTCTAAATGTTACTTTCTACAAGTGTCAATAAAATTTGGCTAATATTCATGAGATATGTTGCTAATAGATACACAAACACACAAAAAGGACAAAAAGGTGATAAATGCCTCTTTCTTTAAGGTTTTTAACCTGATCCACGTGACTAGTTTTGATGACAACTTCAGTACACATCATCTATAAATGATGTCCTTGAAAACATTTTTGAATCATTATTACATTGTAAAACTGATGAAACAGAGCTAATTTTTATTTCACTTTGTGAGCTGCTCAAAATGATTAAACATGTTTGTTTCTAACAAAAAAATCCTTCCAACGGCAGTGTGACAGGCTAATATAGCTTCCTAACATATCGTGAAAGTACTTATCTGCAAGATTAAAGTATCACTGTTCCAGATATTTTAATGCAATGGAAGAGGTTTCACCTTGAATCCCAGTCAAGGCCCGTCTTTGATATGAATTTTACTGAGCACTGACAACCGCCTTGAGCACAGCAGGGGTGGTTGGTTGTTGCTGTGCTCATATAAAAAGGATCCAACCTTTAACACCGTACCGCTGCCAAGAATGAGTTGTGTTTCTTAGAATCTTGATAAAATGCCAATAAATAAATAAAATTAAATAAATAAATTTATCTGTAACTGCAGCTAAATGACTTAGCGGTAAACACTAATTCCTCACAGCAAGAAGGTTCCAGGCTCAAGCCCCGTAATGAGCCTGGGGTCTGTTTTTTGTGGAGTTTGCATGTTCCCCTCGTGCTTGTGTGGGTTTTCTCCATGGTACTCTGATTCCCTCCCACAGTCCAAAAAAACCTTCATGTTTAGGCAGCCTTCAAGCTTGGGCTTCGGCCTCCCTTGAAAAAAGAGATCTGTGAACTCAATAGGATTTGCCTGATTAAATAAGGATCAAATAAAAAAAAATAAGACTTTATGACATTTATGTTTCTGAGCATTTTTTTACAATAGCTAAGTACAATCAACAACTTGAAAACTGCACTTGGAGAGCTCAATATCATAAAGTGTTTCAACAAAACTATTCCTACTTTGTTTTCATCTTAAAACTCCAAAGGTTCATATATCACTATCTTTAGATAGGCATCAGCCACAGGTGCCATCTTCAGGTCAGACACACACAAACACAAGCAAAGGAATGTCAAAACATAAAAAAGGAGAAGACCTAAAGTGTATGCAGGCACACACACACATGCATAAAAGTGATCCCCTCATGTTAGCCTCTCTAGTCGCCTCGCTTCTCTATCAAATCCGTGGGGGGGGGGGGGGGGACCGACCCATGAAATGATTCCTGACATGACAGATTACAGAGCAGCACTGGTTGAGTCGTCTCATTTCAACCCTTTTTCCTGCATGACTGTAAGGCAGCAGGTTTTAAAGTATAAAAGTCACTAATTGGGAGCTTTTTTATCCTGCTGCTTAGATATTTGTAGGATCAATTTGTTTTGTAGCTAAATCCAATACTGTCCAGGTCAAAACTAGAAACAGGACAATGAAAGAAAAAAAAAACAAAATCACAAAACTCATTCAGTTTCTTTCCCTCATGAAAAAAAAAACTTACCTTCAAGAATGACTTCTTTGCCTGTTTTTTTTAGCGCTTGAACAGCCTCGTCATGTGTGGCCTCTCGTAAATCATAACCATTGACAGACAATATGGCATCACCAACATAAAGTGCTTCAGTCTGATCAGCAGCCAGCCCTTTAAAGATTTTGGAGATGAGGATGGGCATCTTGTTTTCCTTTCCTCCTGTATAACAACAAAGAGAAACAGGTTTAGTTTTGCATGGTAATTGTTGCACAGTGGATTTACATATTTGACACCTACATTGGAGTCTTTTTTTTTTTTTACTCAATCACAAAATTTATAGTCAGTGATGGTGTGTTATGATGCTGGTGTCTCTGCATTAGAGGATGACATTATTGATCCACAAAAGAAGAAAATAAAGTTGCAACTTAGTAAGGGCAAATCTGGGAAAAGCTTCCATTCAACACAACTCTTTTTACATTTAGGCTTCTAAATCAAGGTAATTTACAAGGACAAGCACAGACAGCAGCAATTAACCTCCTTGTACTAATTTCTACAGCTTCCTATAATGCCCTTTCCTTCCTTCTTTCTCTCGTTGTCATTAAATAAAGGTCAACTAGTAAGGCAAGGTGTTTCCTTGCTGGTGAAATCCACTCTTCATGAGGAATTTCATTAATCAAAAAAGACGGCCGTCCAACATTCAAATGAGAAATATCTCATATTGGTAAAGATACTAGCATTTTTACAAGTACTTGTATTTGTACAAGTGCCATACCCGGAACCAATAGCGATATTGGTATTGATACTCATTTCAATGTGTTACAGTTTACATTTCAAGTTAAAAGTTAGTTCGTTCCATGTTTAAGAAGATTTATACAAGTTGAAAAAAAATGTTAAAATTTTGACAGTGCATGATGTTATATTTGATTTGATCTAATCAGAGGGGCTGTAGACATATAAAAATTTTGTTCTTAAAGTTAACAGTATCGATACTTGGTATTGACAAGTACCCAAACTGAAGTACTCGATTTGAGAAAAACTATTATCAGGACACTACTAATTCAAATAATGATAAACAATTGAAAAGGAATAGAAAAAGCCATCTATAGTTTCAAGTTTTCAGCACCAAGCAGAGGTGGGGATGTGCAGTGAGGAGAAACACTGGCTCAACTTTAACTTATGACATCACTTCATGTAGGAATTTCTTTGTGGGTGGGGTGTGTGTAGTTCCATTACACACCCACAGTAACTCAGTCAGATTAAGTTAAAGGGAGACTTTATCTTCAATATTTTTCATCTAATGTGCAGTAATACACAGGCTTCACTGAAATCTTTTGTTACTTAGACTTTGATGTTGCAAATTGAATGAATGGTTCACCAGATCATCCTGGTTGAAAGGGCCAGACAACATGAACACTCATACCTGCAGTTAGTATGAATGAAGAGTGAACCTTTCATGTAGGATTTTGAACTCGGGAAGCAAACCAAGACATAAAATTATAACTAATAACGGAATATGCAAAGTGCCACGAAGCATTTTATATCAAAGAAAGAACATATATTTCTAAAGCTTCTATTGTAACTCTTTCACAATTTTACACGTTTAATACCACTCTGAACCTGAGGAAAAATATGCATATTTCATATAATAGCGAATGTCCACTTTTCAATTAGACCTAAGGCTAATAGGTGTTCTTTGCTATAACTGCATCTAATATGGAACAATATTGTAAGTACAGATGGTCTATGCTTAAAAGAAGCACTTCACAGCTGCAGTGTGGGAACATTTTGGGCTTGATCCAAATGAGAAAAAGTGAGTTATGTACTCCTGTGCCAAACAATAAAAATAAATTTCACTTTTTTGTTCCGTAAGGAACGATGGAATGAAATTCATAAATACTTTACTGCATCTCCAGTCGAGTACTTAAATTCATCTATCTATTTATCCATCAAAAATTCAATGGGTACTAGAAACAAGGAGCTGATAGGTTAAAGAAAAAATAATCACAGAGTTTTTCAGAAGTTTATTTGATAATTCAATGGGCTAACAACCTTCTGTGAAATGGAAAATGATGTAAAATCTGTGTCCTGGATCTGCAGCACATCTCTGAGCTCAATAAAATGAGACGGCAATAAAAATCTTGAAGAACTGATAAAAAGTCAGCTCCTTCAACCTCTGTTTCAACTGAAGCATCAGCAGCAGTGATAGAACAGCAGAGCAGTAAATAGAGCTCTTGAATGCAGGGTGGTGTAGAGACATCACAGACCAAACAATCTATACATATCTACTCAAAGGAGCAAGTCGCTCCTCTGTCTCGTACTGCTCCCCTTCCTTGTGCTGACCTTTGGAAGATACTGCTTCATTAAATTATCTGGACAATTTTGTGTCATTTCCATAAATATTTTTCATGAGGATGTCTGGGATTCAATCCTATTGGAGTGAAGTTGTGGATGGATGGATGGATGGATGGATGGATGGATGGATGGATTTTTTAAACACATAATGCAGGTGTTTTGCTCATTTCTGTACTTGACAAATACAGTTATTTGTTGCTAGTTTTAAGTTGTACCAATAATTACATTTCCTACCAGATTAGGTTTATAGCAGTTTCAATGATGAAAATAGAGTCTGTGCAGTTTGGAAAATCACTTTAAATTATTTGACCCCATTTTTCACAAACCATTCACCCCAATCAAAGCTCTCATAGCTAGTTTTAGGATTAAATTCAAATACCTTCCAGTCACAAGTAGTTCCTCTAACCTCCAGGTTACCTTTGCCCCCAATTTGCACCATCACACATTTTGCAAATTACATTACCTTGTAATCTTCTTTTATTGCACGGAAACTTCACAGAACTACAACTGCTGCTCTACAAACTGCAGATACCATCACATGGGGTTTGAAGCTTTAATAAAAGCTTTAGCTATCAGGCAGGGGGATTCCATCTGTTTCATTTAAAGAATTTACAGCAAAATGTAAAAATGTTCAAAATGCCCAAAACATAAATTACTATGGCATAAACACTATACAAACATCATACTGTCACTCAGCCTAAACCCAAGCAAAAACAAAATATTCATAGCAAACTAAAACCTAAATGGCAAAAGAGCTTGACATTGTAACATAATGTCCAGGGGTGGATATGACTATAAGAGATTTAGATGTATTAAATTTGACAGGTTTGGTTCATCTTATGCTGCACATCCTCCTTAACCACATGCATTCGTCTTCCTCTAAACAAGTAGAAAAACAAGTCTTGCTCCTTTGAGTCAGTCAGAGAACGACAGCGTCACTGGTGTCAGAGTGACAAGGTGATGTCATTCATGTCAAAATAATTTAACATCAGCTCCGAATGGATGTGGTGTACTTTAAAAAAAAAAAAGCAGCTAAAAGAGATAAACAACTCGAGAAACCCATTTTCCAACTACGACTTTCACATTTTGTCATCCTCTTGTCACATCTACTTTCAGGTTTACCTCCCAGAACCAAACACCATTTACCGACATGACTGTTGAATAAACATCTTTGACAAACTGTAGCAAAAATAACCATTAGCATGTCTGCCACTCCAACACAGCTCTTTTTCCCTTTCCTACTTTTCCTACTCTGACTTTTCATGTCAGATACTTCAGCACCCTCCAGCTGGCGGCCTGTCACTTAGCTGACAGGTGGGTGGCAGTGGGGGAGAAGAGGTGGGGCCACTCATGCTACTCATGGCAGGTAAATGAATGGTACTGACACACACAGTACTGACATGTGCCTAATTAGGTAATTTTGTGCTAACGGTGCGTTTGTTGGGGGGAAACTCCTGTCAAAGATTTTAGCACAGTCAGCACTTCATCTAACTTTATTAGCCAAATTTGTTACAGTCCTAACGAACAATGAAGCAAGCAACTGACAAAAAAAAAAACAACTTCAAAGCAATTTTAAATCCTTCTTTTTCACATTTAAATTATTTAGTTGGGGGTCTATATAAAGTGGAACTGCAATGTGTTGGTCTGAATTTCACACCCTGCCTGGCCTCCAGCTTCCAGACTGTTTTATTCTAATTTGATTGAAATTGTCTATTTAGCGGCACAGAAATGTTTTATTTACAACTTCATTAAAATGTGTCAACAAGGGAGGACTTGTCCATCCAGCCTTACATGTTGGAGCCAGAGTCTGACCCAGAGTCTGAGGAGAATGAAGTATGAAGAGAATGACGATAAAATTATAGTTGATAATTCCAGACGAGAAAGGAGCGAGAACGTGTTGTTCAAGCAGCATCCCATCACTTCTTTACCTTATTAGTCGGTGTTAACAACTTATTGAACCCGCTATGTAGGGGGATAGTCTGAAGCCAGTGTATGGGAGTGATACTTACTAATAACAGCCATTTAATGGGTTGATGGCATTTGAAGCGGGTGAGCACACTCACACACCCAAACAAGAACAAAGACATTATTGTCCACTTTCGCCTTTCAGAGGTGCGGCAAAAATAACATGGATTATATAACAAAAGAGTTTGGGAAGCAAAGAAGAAGTTGTTGGATCTGATAAAAAAAAGCTAAACAAAAAAATGCCTGCGATAGTTTCAAATATAAAATGTGCTTTTTACAATTATTTTAGTAAAGATTTCTACATTTTCTGTCACTTTTATTGTGAAAACCCCACAAACCATATAATTAGGAGGTCTGCAAGCCCCTTTTAACTGTATGTATTTATTTATTTTTTTTTTATTTTCACTTAGGTAAGTGGGCATATCCAGAGACCACAAGTCTGGCTTCCCAGCCTCCCCTCTTAAATTTAGGCATGCAAGTAAAGGTTGCCTCCATGCTCTTCTGGAAGCCAGGGTGGGCTCCCTAAAATTAACACTAGTGGAGTACTCCACTCCCAGCCACATAGCTTTCATCTTTAGTCAATGACAACTGACTGATGCAGACTGCTCCACTCAGCTGTTCACAGTGTGGTGTCAGAGAGGCCACAACAACTTCTGTCTTCTTTCATTTGCATTGCCCTGCTTCAATCTGACACGTTTTCCTCTCCCCCACCCCACACACATTTCCTGATTTCTCGTTTAACTTCTTTGGCTCACTCCATGTCCCATCAAGTTTATAATATGCTTTTTGTGATTGTATTCCTTTTTTTTATTGTTGTTATTCTCTTTCTCCAGTCCAGCATGAGAACAGGCAGCACTGTAGCATTGTCAAGCCAACAGGCTGTTAGTTATGACTTTGTTTTAATAACATGTTGTCTCAACTAGAGGACTTCGCTTTTTTTTTTTTTTTATGTGTCATCGGGGCCTTGCTCTGCTCTGAAAATAGATGAAAAACGAACTGAACACATCACAAACCTCTTCAACAATTAGCCATCTCTGCAACATGACAACGATGCAATTTTACAATCATCCATCAAATCCTGTGCTTCAGCCGGGAAGTCAAGTGTTTACCTGTGAACACAAACGTGCCAGGAGAGGAAGGGTGTGTGTGTGTGGGGGGGGGACTACAACTTTCACATGCATGTTCAAACACATACTGCATATAGCCAAGATAAAAGAAAACATCTCTTATCACACCTTTTACTGCATAGTTGGGATTGTGCACATGTTGCAACCAAATGTATCTGGTGCTACAGTATCACAACTTCACTGTAGGTCAAAACAACACAGTTAACTACCGACACAACTGACTTAACACAAACTGTATTATGAAAGGAGCCTGATATACAAAGAAATGATACGGTTGATGTAAATCCTTGGTGCACCTGTAAACTGGAGCTAAATAAAAGCTGTAAACTACCGTAGCTGCCTTCAGAAATCAATGTGATTTTTTTAAACCACTATCCGTTTGACAGCACAATCATTTGATCTTTTATATTTACATTGCTTCTCACTGCTTATCCATCCATTCTGATTGCACCACAAAGATAATGGTCTGGTAATGTAGGCTGAGGCAACAGGATGATGAAAAGGCTTTTATCAGCAGTGCTCAGCTACACAACACAGATATGCTAGCCTGGCTTGTAAGCCTGAGAGGTCATGACCTCTTCTTATGGACAGGTTATAGGAGCAACATCAATGTAACCTTGATGTGCAGTAAGTCTGCACATGAACTGTAAGTCACAACTGCACACCTGAAAGCAACTTTAACTAGAAAAATTGCATTTCCTGCGAAAATGCAAGTGTGAATGCCTGTTGCTGAAAACTTTAGCTGAAAGTTGCCTAATTTAAGCTGAAATCAACTGCAAGGAGAATAAATTTCATAAAGTAACGGAAAAAGCATTAAAAAGCAGAAAAAAGCCGAAGAACAGCAGAAAAAAGTAGAATTTTAGCTGAAATAGCAGAAAAAAGCTAAAA
>JARVJO010000365.1:15777964-15789782 GCA_031762555.1 Cynodonichthys magdalenae
CGAGTTAGATGCCGAAAAACGTACGGAAGAAAAAATGATCTCAATAGTGTGAATGCCATATAGGCATTCACACTGATGAGGAACTTTACCTTTTTTAGCCAAAAGAAAGTTGTTTGTAGAAACTGCAGTTAGTTGATTTCAGTCATTTAGCTTTTACTCATAATGCTGAACCAAATCTATCGATCAAACATCTAGTACTATAAACAAATTGTATGTACACCTCAAGTAACATAAAAAAGATAATCTGAAGGTTTGTTGTTATTATTTTTCTCAGAATTAATCAATAAAATAATAATAATTTGGGTCAAATTAAAAAACTTTTTAATATTCTATCCTTTCAGTCCATAGGGATATGGAACATGGATCAGCTGATCTGTTTTAATTGGCTGACCACTTGTAAAAACAAACCCTCAGACATGTTTAATAAAATATCATGTAGAAAAACGATGATGCAGCAGCAGCTGCTACAACCACCTGACTATAATACGTTTTCTTAGGCAATAATGCTCTTCTATTGTTTTTGTTATGCATATAACTTCTTTTAAGAGTTGGTAAATACTGTAGGTTATTTAGATTAAGCAATGTTTGATATATTTTGTTAAATGATAAAAAAAAAGCTGACATTTTTTTTAAACTATCAATAGCTGCCCTGATTTCTAAGATCATCGGTCATAAAACTTTACTTGCACTTAAAATGCACTTAAATAACCCTTTATTCATTTATTGTTACATGAAACCACCAGTTAATTGGCTTGTTTGCATTTTCTAACAAAGATTATATGCTATTATATGCTAATGACATTGAATATCAACACAACTACAATTCATGTTTTTGTCTATCTGGCCTCAGTCAGAAAGTGTGTTTAGTTTGTGACAGATGCAGGAGTTAAATGTGTTGGCTTTAGTTTGAATGTTTCTCATTGTGGCTGAAGTGTCAAACCTTCAGCTCCACTAAAATGGTTTTCTGCTGAGGTGAGAGAAGATCTCATGTGCTGTAAAAACAAAATACGAATTTAATTAAACTCTTGATTCGAGCCATTTTGTCTTCAAAACTTCTAAAGTTAAACGTACTGTTTCTCCTTCCTCTTGTTTTTTTTTTAAACTTGACTAAAGTTAGCGAACTTAAGTCCTCGTTGACTGACTGCTCCCGAACTCTGAGTCCAAACGTGGACCAGCACCCCGCTGACTGAACCAGCTCGCGCTCGAGACATTTCTTACCTTTGATACTAATCCCGAGTCCCCCCACGTCCTGCTTGGTAACCCGCACCGTGCGCTTCACATTGGTGATGGTTTCCGGAACCGGGGACGAGCTGAGGTTCGGGGGGTCCCCGTTGACAGCACCTGCGGGACTCGGGCTGGGCTTCGCCGACTCCTCGGCGCCCTCGCCCGGGTTGACGGTGAGCGTGTCCTCGGTGAGCGTGGCCAACACACGGACCCAGCGGTCCACGCTCAGCCGGAGTTCCAGGAGTCCCGTTTTCTGCGCCTTCATCGCGGCAGCCATGTTCAACGCATTCCTGGAATAACTCTAGACGGGCTGGCAGTCCTGTAAAGAGGGGGTGGAGGGCTGGGGAAGGGGGCATGCAGAGGCGCGCGCGCACACACGCACACTCTCCCTTTACTTCCTCTCCTTCTAAAGAGCGTCACCCAGAAGCAAACAGTAAACTTAATACATGGGATAACGATTAATGTTGACACACACAAAGTCCAAAGACTTCTATCTGAGTAAATCAGTTATGTGGTCATTTATTTATTTAACTAAAGTAACTGGCTTCAGACCATAGATCCAATTTGAACTTTCCCCAACAGGACACATTAAAGCTCATGAATATCCAGATGTTCCGTCATGAGGAAAATAGCATCAACATGCTTCCAGTGGCTCATGTCAGGCATGAAATCTACAAGGTGTCCTCACATCCAGTGCCTGAATAAAAGAAAAAACTCAATCAAGCGGAACAAATGTTCAAATTTATAACAGCTGATTCAAGAAATTGCTCAAAATCCATGGTAGGCTTTGATTAAAAGCTGATACGAGTGGATCTCGTTTAAGTTCGATCAAAACACTGGGCAGAACTTAAGCACAAGATTGGGAAGTTCTGCAAACATGAGCTCAAATGGATATTTCAGTAAGTCAGTAAGTGTAGGATTTTCAGGCAAATAACTTGAATCGGTATTTGAGAACTTTGTTTCATGAGCAGTTCAGTAAAGCGAGAGTTTTGCATTAACAAAAGCCTAACTCTTAACTTTGTGTTATGACTCTTGGTTTTTGTCTAAAACTGTATTTTTTGGATTTCTTGCTTTTCAGATTGATAAAAATCTATGCAAAACTAATGAAAATGTTGAAATTTGTTGTTACTGAATTAGCCATTTCTTTTTTTTAAGTCTTGACTCTGCATAAACATTAATAACAATTTCACTTTGTTTTAGCAAAACGTCCACAAGTCTCTTACACAAACTGATTGGACAGCCTGTCATCCTACAGCACTTCAGCTGTGTGTGTGGCAGCCTGACTTCCATTTGCTTCACAGCAGGTGAAACAGCAAGGAAGTTCCAGGACCCAATAATAGAAAACACCCTTCTGGGTGGGCTGGTGAGGGGCTTCTTTTCCTTTGGGAAAAACAAGTTTGGTGCAGTGACTGAATATTGCTTTAAAGCCTGAACAAAGTACTTACAGACATCTGTTGATCCTTATAATACAAAAACAATTAATCTGGTTGACACACAAACGTTACTCCTGTTTATATATAAATATTGAGTTTAATGTTTTCCACGTTGCATATTAATTTTACAATTTCATATTAAATACAAATATGCATTTCTTGCCGCCATTGATCAGAATTCACAGGTAGCGCAATTTTAATTTTGAAATTGTTTTTTGTGTTTTGTCTCCATCTAGCGGCCACTTTACTACATTACTTCAACACCAAACTCAAACTGCACTGCATATAATTCTGATCCAGGTTCAAATCTTATTTCAATCAATTCACATATTATAATACAAGCATTTCACATATAGTATGCAAAATGTAAAACTTTCTACCAAAGCATCAAATCTTCTCTTTTTTACAAATCCCCATCCTAAGCAACCATTTTTACAATATTTGCAAAACATAAATCAGCATTTAAACATTATATGAGGATTTTACACTAAAGCAATATGAAGTAAGCATGTTTGATAAATGCAAAATGTACTTTATTTGCAAAAAATAACAATGAGAGTTTGTTTTAATCCTAATAACAGTAATGCAACATTGAAACTAAACATGTATTGTTTTTTGTTTTTTTGGTAGGTTTTTATTTAATTTAGATATGTCATTTAAAAAAATGGTTGGCCAAAGAATAAATATATTTTCATTGTGTCACTTGACTGATTTACCACCACAATCTGTCTATGGATTATATGCACCACAGTTGTTAAGTTCATATCTATATGGTTCATAGAATTTCTAAGGCTAAAAACAAACAAGCAAACAAAAAAAAAAACCCAAAACATTAAGAACTGTTAAAATAAAACAATACATGTAGATTGTTTTAATTGGAAAATTGTTTTATTAAAAAAAATACTTTAATTCCAATATGTTGAAGCTATTTTACATTTTTATGTTTTTAGTTAACTCCTATTTTATGTTGTGAAAACTATAGGTCAGGTTGTTGCTGCGCCCCCTGGTGGTCATAGACAATTTGACATGTCTTCACATTTATTAATTTCTATTGTTAGAGGGTTGCATTGTTTACCACAAACAGTTCAACAACAAAGGAATTAAAGCTTCAACAGCAGCACTTGACTTAAGTGGTGCATCTACCTAATGATGTTTTGTATTATGACAAAAGGTTTGACCATCTGACCTCCTGTCTATACATCTGTCAGTTTATTACTTTGTGATTTGACTGGCAGGTGGCCAATACGCTTTCTAAACCTTAGTGAGGGGAGCAGGAGGATTTGATCTGCTTTAGGAATAATTCCTCTCACAAAACAAACAAATGTTATTTGATTGTTTTGTTTAAGACTGAAATATTTGTTTTTCGAATAATATTTATTTTCTGTTTGACTCAAGGTCATTGGACTTAAATTTAGGTGATGAGTGATGACTTATAAATTTATCATCAAATTGTTTGTTTATTTTTTATATGAAACTAATTTAAACATAAAAACCTTGCCAGTCTTTTGTTCATATCAGATCCAGTTTCTGTAAAGTAGAGAACATCTAAGATTTTAAAGCATTAATAAACATTAGCATCTTCCCTTTGAGGCTAAACTTGTACTTAGATGTGTTACAAATATTTTAGTTTTTAAGAAATTGTAAATACTTTTCATAAATGTTTAGTTTTATGTTTCATTTCTTCACAGAGATTCTTAAGATATGACTTTTATTCATAACCTTGTAAGCAACAAAGAAAAATAAAGCAAGCTGTAGACTTTTATGATTTGAAAACTTTGTTTAATATTGTACATTTTTAAATATCTAAATGGTTTGAAATGTGTATTTTAATTATAATAAAGTAAACCAAGTACAACAATACAATAAATAGAACCAGCAATTCTGAATACAGGACAGCTGGGACACCTTTATCTTTAGTTGTGCTTTTTTTTTTTTTTTCAATCAGCCACATATATGCATGTCTCAACTCCCCAAAGACAGAGAACATTTGGGGTGGCCTGCTGATTAGTTTCAACATCCCTTCTGCGTCCTTTTGCCTCCCCCTGCTCCTTCCATCCTCCAAACATCTCTGCTAGGTTCTATCCATCCCTCGCTTATCTGTGCAGGACAACAGCTTCACTGGTCCACCATATGGGTCAGTGTCTGGATGGTTGGTTGCCCCCTCCCTATAGCCTGTTTGTGTGTGTGTTTAATGTGTGTCATTGTGTGTGTGTGAGTCAAGCCTGTGCTGACTGTTTAGTCTCCCCCACCTGTTCTTCTGTACCAACAGACCAGACCTCTTATCTGCAGGCCCTTCACCACAGGCTGGTGGACAGACAGATAACAGACTAAAAAAAAACAGACTGAGCTACATGTGGCTGTAAGGTTTGGCTAAACTTCAGAGTCAAACTGCTTTGTCAGTCTCAACAGGCTTTTTGTTTCAGTCTATACAACTACATCTGACACACGTCATCAAATCAAAGCAAAATCCCTCAAAATCTATCCAAAGTGGTGTTAGATGATTGCAAAGTTTATTTTTATCAAATAAATTTAGGATCATGTCATTTTTAGTCATAGCATTTGGAAAAAGCATCGCCAAAAGTGGCCGGAGATCATCAGTGAGGCAAAAGACAAACAGATGGTTAAACTGAGAAACAGACAAACAGATGAGCAGACAATAATTGATTAAAATATGGCATAATTTATTCCTGAAATATGAAAAACAGGGTGTGCTACGAACAGACAGACAGGCCGTTTTGCCTCTCAAACACCCGAGGACACGAGATAATAATGAAGGAGAACTTGGAGGGGGGATAATGAGAGGTCAAACAGAAGAATAAGTCTCAGGCTTGTACACCTGTGGCCCACCTTCTGCCATCTAAACTGCTCCTCAACTGCATTTTTAAACCCCACAGTCTTCGGTTACTCATTATAACCTACTGAATAATGTAAAGGTATATGCATGGGAGATCCAAGAGGACGACAGGTGACAGGAATGAGGGTTAGAAGGATCTACATAATAGGGCTATCTCTCACTCCATCTGCTCATGTCTTTATAATCGTCCCCTCCTCCTTCTTTATGCTGATCTATCTGCCTGACATAACCCCATCAGCAACCCCCTCCGACAATCAAGCCCCCTCTAATATCATGCTCATGCAAGGAAAACTAGGCATACGTGTATTTGCTATTGCACGCTGGTCTGTCTTTATCTGTGCATTTCAGTGGCCGTTTGCATGATCTGACGTGAGCAGTTTGCAGCCTCAGGAGAATTAACCAGGCGTCTGCCACCTGACCCTGTTGACTCCCACCATCCTGCGCTCAGCTGATACGCGTGCCTTGTGGCCCTGACATGAGGAGGACAAAAAAAAAAAAAGTGAGGAGTGGGAGGACTACAGGGACGGAAAGAACAGCAGGCAATGAATGATTATGACTGTGACTAGGGCCATCTTGCTGGCCTCAGTATAACAACCCCCACCCCCACCCCTTCTCTCCCCTCATGCACCCGACCTCAACCTCCACCCTGGCCTTGGCCCTGGCTCTGGCTCCCGCAGGAACGAGTGATCTGGCTCAGGTCGGTGTGGGTTGAAGTGTCACCACCAGGCAGGGTCTGCTCAGTCAGCTGTTGGGGATGACTGGAGGAGAGGAGAGGACAGGATACCGGGAGAACAACAAGAGGAGCACGCAGTGGAGAAAAAAAAAAAAAAAAAAGTTAAAATATTAAAGCTGAAAAGAAATCCTGAAAATATAATTGATAAATAGAGGAAAATTGTGTAAAAACAACAGACGGGGCGGCAATAAAAGCACACGGAAGAGAAAGATAATATTGGAAAGAGCGAAACAATGGCAAAAAAGGAACAGGTTTTGCGGAGGTGTCGTATCTGCCAGGCCTTATGCAACCTACGGAGCACACGCAGATGGCACGACTGCTGGGAAAGTAGGGTAAACAGTCCCAGCTAATGACTTGCCCTCTTTTGACTTTGAGCAGTGCACTAAAGGAACATAGAATTGGAGACAACATCCCCAAATGAGAACTTTAGAATCTGTCAGGTCAATCACTGTGTAGTTTGGCGCAGAAGTGAACACGGTTAAACAATACCCTGGGCTCATATAATCAAGCAGTTATTGCAATGTGTTGGCACTGTTGGATGACTTCAAGGGAGCTCCTCTTTAAGCTCAACAGTATAGAATGTGACAAAGTCCTGCACACATTTGAGTTTTTTCCCCCCATTCTTTTATAAGATCTGTTAGACAATACTGCTGGTGATTGGTCAAAAATTATAACAGGGGTGTCACAGTTTATAAGGAAAACTTAAACAAGAAGAAGCTTTTTGTTTTGTCTTTATCATGTGGCACAGACAGGTAATTATGTGATAAACCGATGATAATAGTGAGTCCAAGTGATTTAAATTGACATTATGTTTGTGTTTTACCCTGATTGGGGAAAGTTTATAAAGCAATAAGACAGTGTTACATGTCAAAAAAAAAATAATAATCTTTGCAACACCTATATGTTGCGGACAGTCATTCATTCAGCTCACAGGTCAGGTCAGCTTATTTGCTGTGTAACAGGCCTGTTGGTGTGATTAAAGAGACTGTGACAAAGACGCTCAAAGGCAACAAAAGGGGGCAATGGCCAGCTGTCACACAGAAGGACCGTAGTGGCCTCTGAAAATCCCACCATCGTCTGAGCTGGTTTCTTCATTGACTTCAGCCTCCTGCTAACTGACTTCTTGTTTCTTTGTTAAACTGTCTCATAGCTGGTTGATGAGATGAGTTACATGAGACACTGTTGTCAAAATCAAAGATTTTTTTTTATTTGATTCAATGAATAAATGATGACTAAACACTGAAATGATGATAATTGTGCTTAAATCTCAAAAAGCATCACGAAGTCCTTAAGAAAAAAGGAATGCATTTCCCATATTGACATGTAATCATAGAATAACTCAATAGTCAAACTAGATGGAATGCTCTTTTACTTTTTGATACATTTTTCTGTTCAATGTTAGAGCAACTGGGAGCTCGGAAGCAGTTTTCTTGCAAAAATGTAAAACTCAGTGTCACAAGTTAGTTGATTAAAATGGATAGAGTAAAGTGTCCAGAGTGAGTTACATCAATAACTTTAAAATCTAAAAAATATGTTTTACTGATTGCAAAAGCAGTTTACTACAGCACAAAGTTCTTTTTTTTATTCTAATCTTCTATCAATGGGTGCACCTGCATAGAATTACAGAATCACCACTTTCCTGTGGCATAATGAGAATTTAAAATGACAAACGAGACAAATTAAACACATTTTTTATATCCTCTAAAATAAATCTTATTTCATGTTTGAAATTTGTACACACCACTTATTTAAAATAACATATAATCTCTGTAAAACGCAGCCACACACAAACATACAGTATATTGCATGAAGTGTTTAAATGTTAAACATAACCTATTGGCTTCTGCTTTTTAATTAATTAATGTTAGTTAAAAATGTACAAATTAAACTGTCATACAAAGAAACGTTTGAAGCAACAATCCGATCCTATTTTTGAAGTCAACAACACACGATAAGCACCAACACCTCACTGTGTCTCAGTGATTATTAAATTCAAACTATAGATGACCCCGAACCTCATCCTCACATCTAGCCAATTAGCATTGCCCTTACTTGAATCATAAAAAGGGAAATTTCACAGAGAGTCAGTGGCTGATAGCTCTTCAACACTTCTGTGGCAGGAGAGTTAGGTAATGACTCCTGCCTGCCACGGTGGACTTTAATTTGTTATTGTAGCAGAGCAGCTGTGCGGCATGCTGCAGATAGCAGGTGGCAGCCTGGCAGGAGTGGAGGATGGGGGAGCTGGAGGGGAAGGAGGAGGAAGAGGAGGAGGAGGGGGAGGACAGGAGCATGTGGCATATGTGGGTGGCTGTAGGAGGGGAGGATGAAGAGATGGCAGCATAGATGTGCGTGTGTACTGAGGGGGGTGTTGCAGCTCACAGTCTTCAGCATCCAAATATTATGCTTGTAAAGAAGAATAACACGTGAGACTCTGGATGAAGTCCAGATCCAGCCTAACTGTGTGGGCTTTGGGGTCCTGGCTAACTCTCAAACTGAACAGATGACGCAGTTTTTGTTTTATACCAAATCATTTGGTAGTTAAACATTTAAAGTGTCAACACTTTTGTTTATATATGTTATCGTCACCCCCTCAGGGTACTGAACCTTTTCAAGTAAAATTCCTCAATTTCAACCACTTGAGGGTTCTTGGAGGAGGTTGGGTTTTAGATTTAGGACACACAGAATAAAATCAATAAGCCAACAAGTTCAGGTCATTACATTCTTTGCTCAAAGCAGTCTGGTGTGAGGATTACAGCGCTGAGTCTCATTATTGTTCCCCCCTTTGGAGTAAATCATTACTGAGACACAGTTGCCCCGCTGTAAAAGAGCATTATTGGGCTTCTACATTTAGCACCACCCACACAAATATTATCTATTGTGTTCAAGGAAAAAAAGATAGCTGATGCCTAGTGTTGAATCGGATTGATTGTAGACCGTGTTTCATTCCTTTTTTTTCTTTTTCAGTTTTTTCTTTCTAGATCTGAAGTGTTTTAAAGACGTAGAAGTGAGTGAGAGGAAAAAGGACTCAAGACGATCGCAAATCATTCAGCCAAGATAAAAAAAACATAAATAAGGAAAAGCATGGTTGGAATGCCGAGCAACACAACCAGTAAGTGACTTTTCTTTTTTTTTCTCAACTTCAGTAAAACAGACATGTAGATATTTACTGGTGTGTGTCTGTTATTTGCTTATGTTGTTGGCTTGAAACTTACAGGTTTCCATGAAGAAAAGCCTAATGTGTTTCAGTTCAAGAGATGCATTTTTCAGGCAGCTATTGAAAGTGTAGCACATACTGGACCTTTATCTTACAGAGATGACTATCAAAGCAACAAAAATAAAAAAAATAAAAATAATTTCTGATGTATCAAATCATTATAATGAGCAAACAAAACCCCTGCCAGCCCTTTGTCTGCTAAGATCTTACGCTCATTAAGATCCATTAAGTTGTGAGAATGAACTATGCATAACACAAACTCTATTAGACACATTATCCTAGATATAGCGCCCACAAGACAGCTATTGTGCTCCCATTTGAGTGAAAAGCAGCTTGGGTCTATGTGTCTTTTCAGTGGAGGATTTGAAGCCCTTAATCCACCGAGCTAAGTTTTTTTTTTGCCATCTGGAGTTTACAGCCTTTCAAGACAAAAACACCAGGCGGTGTGAAACCAGGATGGAACTGCTGCATGATGCCAGGGAGATTTTTTTAATTCCTTTCTGCCTGCTTTACATCAGAAGTCAATGGTACAGTCCCACGCAATACAAGCAGGGTCAGCAGGGCCTGGGGCTTTTACAGTGGAGTGACTGGATCATGTAATAATGTTTGCTAAGTGCGGTTTTGATGAGGAAAGATATGTTTAAAAATAGATTCATGGAGTCCACATGTCAGTAGGTTTGAATAACTATATGTGTTTAAATGAGATTTTAAACAGGGACTGTGAGGTCACTGGGACCTGAAGCCCAAACTTAGCCTTGTGTTACATGACTCCCCCAGAGAACTCTTAACCTACAGATTAACTATAATAACAAACCCATGACTGTAATGGTTATGATGTTGTCATGATGATGTTGACAATAATGATGAAGGTGCAATGTCCAGCAGAGAGCAGCAGAGTGTGCACTGTAATACAGAACAATAATTTACCATTTTTGGAAAATTTAGCTCCAGCTATAAATAACAATAATAAAAAAAAACATAAAAGATGTTATTGTCTTCTTTTGATTCTATTTAGTTGGAGTAAATTGATGCAGAAAGCTTAAATAGCCTGCTGGGAAGTGTGAATGCGCTTTGCTCACTAGGAGAAAATGTGTTAAACGGCTTGTAGTCTCAACATTGCAACACCAGTCAATCATTTCCATTTCTCCTTGATTCAATTAGCTCTACTCAAAAACATGTGGATAATTTGGAACCTCCGATAATTTTTCCCTTTGCCTCCTCTCTTCTCTTCTTTGGGGTGGGTAATAGACTCAGATTCCAATCCTCTGACATTAAAAGGGGAAATAAACGACAAAAGGAGCCCTGCAGGTTTGCATTAGAGCCTTAATTGGTTTTGGCTTGAGTGGGCTGTCAACGTTGCCAGACGTGGGCCCTTTTGTGTTTTGCCATGTGGTAGAATTTCTCCATCCTGGAGGTAGAGATGTGCCTTTAGATCTATTCTGAATCACCCCAACACCGTTTCTTAAGGAGAGGCATGTGTCTGTATTCATGTGAATGTATGTATAAGTTCAGTTTGAAACCCCTGTACTGTATGTATTGCTGTGTGTCATGCCTGGGTTTAGCTGTGTTTTTGTCAAATCAGAGCCTTTGGCTGTGTATTTGTGCGTGTCAGGCTGGGAGCCCAGTCTCCTTCTCACTCCCTCTGGTCTATGCGTGGGTCTTTTCCACCATCACTACCACCTGTTAGTGTTTTACTCAGGCCCCAGGGCTACAAGGACTGCAGAACCTTCCAGATTTGCTCATCAAGCCCATCAGATCAGCTCCTTCACCTAAAAACTGGCTCCTATTTCCTATCGCTGGACCAATTCCTTGTACTTTATAGCTGAGTCAAGACTGTGTGCAGCTGAATTAGTTCAAGCTGAGTTTCATTAATGACTCATGAGTGGCAATGTTTTATTCACTGTGCTGCACTGCTGGAGCTCATTTCTGTTTGCAAGGTCAGTCCTGACTTATCAAGCTACTTTGGTGCCCAATGGTCCACATGTGCTGACCACAACCGAGACAATCATCCTCTCTTTGAGTAATAAACTTTATCCAAATATAAACTCAAATTGCATGTGTCATTTGAAATAATGAGTCTGTATAGTGAAAATTGTTTTCAAAGATTTGAAAGACCCATTTACTGATGCATTTCCTACTCTGACAGGAAATTAAAATAAGTGGGCCAAATTACTGCAGCCTTTTATCGAGTTTAATTGTTCTGAATCCCATCATCAGTTGTCTTTTTTTTTGTTTTTTTGAATTCTGACAGGACCTGTCATGTTGCAGGTTTAGAAAGACTTTCTATTTAAAGTTCTGTTTCCAATTTATCATACTGTGTATCTCTATCTTTCACTTGAGACACTGTGGCAACCTGAAAC
>JARVJO010000365.1:15794150-15820007 GCA_031762555.1 Cynodonichthys magdalenae
CGTCAGAACTTATTCGACTCATGTGTTTCCATCTCTCCTTTTGCGCATTAACTCTTTTTCGAAAAACCAAAAACCACTTTAAGCGAGCGAATAAACTTTTTTGCGCATTAGAGGAAGTTTATTTGAATCAGGCCGTTTCCATTCACCTTTTCTGATGCGAAATTTCAAAATGCGAATTAAGAAACGTTGATGGAAACACGGCTACAGCTGCACCTGAGCACCGCTAACAAACAATAACTGAGCTCTACTTGGTATTACCTGCACAGAAACAGCATTTTAACACATTCTCTTATAAACATTGAAAAATAGTAAACGTACGACTGACTAAATGTGAAATAAATAATACAGAAATACTATTAAAAGCAAAAATAAGAGAGTTTTACTCAATGATGAGTTGTGGTGAGTAGCTGGCATCTTGAATTCTGAACTTTCCTATTTTCTGACAAGGAATTCCCATGCAAAATAACATGCATTTTGGGAGATGTAGTTAATGGTCGGTGTTGGCTTAAGCAGATTATTTTAAGACACACTGTGCTATCCAAACAAATTGCTTAGTTACTTAAAGCCAACAGCCTGTCCCTCTTGGTGGACCAGACCAGAGGCCTTGAGTTTGACACATGTGGTTTAGGCAATGAAGAATTAACTGTTTCTCAAAAAGAAAATCTGGCTTAGCAAAATCTAGACTCAACATGAAAATAGTGTCACACGTTCCCAGCTTTATAACACTGACCTCAACTTCATTCTATTGGAGATGTTTTGACACATGAATTCTGGAAAAGGTCTGAGAATGTGCAGAGACTCAGATCTGGACTTTCTCTGCAGCTGCCTGCTTACAAGTGTGCTTCAAATCGGGAAATCTTTCTCTGGGAATGAATTCTTGAAACAAGAAAAACTTGCATTGCCCTCACAGAGTGGCCCTAACACAAACTCCGGACACTGCTTTGGTCTGCGATGCAAAAATATTAGTTTCACAGTAATAGTCTTGAAATTATTCTTATTCATTTCCCCTTTTAAGGCATGGACATGCAGCTTAGGTTCACATGAGGCAACATATTGAGCAACAAGTTAGCTGTGTAAATCACATTGTTTTCTTCACACTGATGCAAATAGTGGATGAGGTTTTCAGTCTTTTTTGTATTGACTTTTTTTCTTCTATTGTATTAATTGCATTTTAGTGGATTAGCTGCACATATTGATTAGTACATGAAAAAATTAAGCAGCAACCCCTATCAGCAGACACACATCTGATGTAAGTTCTCTAAAGGAGCTCTTTTATTGCCCATTTCAGTAATTTTGGGCAAGTTTTATGATCTTCAGAACCAAAATAATGTTTCAAAACAGGCTAGTACCACATAACAACAAACATTAAGATAGCAGGGGAAAAAAGCACAAATATAAACCTCATGCGTTGTATATAGGGAATAAAAATGTCAGCCATCCTTTTAGCATTAATAGAGAATGACATATTTGTGAAAATGATAGCATGCGTCTTCCTCTACACCAGCGTCAAATCAAACGTGTGGTTTGGATTGAGTTCCAAGTACCATACTCTGCCTACCAATGCAAATCAAAACTGAGTTTTGTGTCTGACCACAAGAGTGGAGCTATCGCTACATCACATACAATTCTATTTTGAAAATGGGTGGTTTCTGCAGCGTTTCAAAGCTAAAACTGAATCAGCAGTGCTTCTAATATTTCAGCTTTGGGTTCCAAAAATGTGGGATCAGTGTAGATGCCACACATAAATGCAGCATGATCGTGTGTTTTTAAAAATGGAAAATCACATTTGAAACACATTAGTGTAATGCAACAGGATTCAACAAAGAAGGTGATTCAAAAGCTGCAATTTACTGCTACCTGAACAGTCTCAGGGATAAAATGTGAGGGCAGGGATCTGCACCATTTGAGTAAAATTAAGAAAAATCTATAGGTTTTTAGTACTGAATAGCTGGATTGGTCATCAAGTTTGCCATATGGTTTGTTTTACAGAAATATCTGAGTTCTATCAGTGAAACATCAAATAATTATATGTGGCATTTAAGGAAACAAAGTCAACATCAAATTTCACCCGGTCAAATTAGTTACTTGCAAAACCAATAAGTAAACAGAGAATTCACTTTTAAACTGTCACCACACCTTTAACCAACACATTTATCCAGTAAGACTTGCTGTTTAATCCAGAAACATTTGGTGGTTATTTAAGTATAAAGCAAGGAGTTTGTTTTTTTTTCTTGTCTCTATAAGGAAATAGAAATAGAAGCAAATGTGTGCCTGCAGAATGTGCTTGTGGGTGGGATGTTCTAGAAACTTAATAACCCTCCAAGACTCTTTAATTTACACTTGCCAGAAGCAACATATACAGTAAATTTACACGGTCTGTTTTTTCTTCGCATGACCCATCATGCATCTGTTCCTGCACACAGAGAAAATAGCACTCACTTTACCCTTAATTAGTACCAATAAGCATCATATTTGATGTCAGTGATATTATTTCTTTTACAGTAAACAATCTTCCAGACAGATGAAAACCTGGAAAATGACGTGTCCCTTTTGGATAAATGTGCTGCAGAAGATGTAATGGTAAGTGCAGCCTTGTGAAATCAGACAGGAAAATCTGTGGCTGCATCAGATTAGGAAACATCAAGAGTCTGAACATTGATCAGATGGAGGCAAAGAGGGGAAGAAGAGCGAGAGATGGGAAACATCCTGATAATTTAGAAACAGAGCAATAATAGGATTTGGCAAATCAGATAGCAGATAAATTAAATGAAGACATCTGCCTATATGAAAATTTTGAGAGTTATGGCAAACCATTAATGTATAAAGTATTAGTCATTTTTGCTGCATGTTTAGTCACAAGAATTCTCAGATTATATACATTTTTGCTGTTACTGTACATGTAACCTCAAAAAAACAACATTTCTAAGTGTTTTTTGTGGTTCAGGTGTAGGTGGCTTTAAAACTACACACAGGAAATGTCTTCTTTTGTTTTGAATATTTTTTGTGGTAATATATCTTCATAAATGTTAAAAATATAAAAAAAAATATTGAGGCTAGTTTGAGTTTGGCCTCGGAATAAGCAGCTCAAAGATACAAACATGATCGTCAAGTGTGTGTGCTAAATAAAAAAAAAAACTTTTAGTTCTATAAAGCTGAGGTTGAAAAAAAAGCTGCACTTTTTCATTGTTAATAAAGATCCTTGCCACCATTTTACAGAGATTTTTACGGCGTCAAATATCCAAGTGAAATGCTATCGCCAAAATTACACTTTCAAATTCCTAAGAGGGAGTTAAAAAGAAATGTTCTCACCATGTGTTGGATCGCCTTTAGAAGATGAATCTAACATTCTACTTAACAATCTTGATGCAAAAGGGGAGTTCCTTTAATGGACATTTCTTCTTTATGCATTATATTGGAAAGCTGCTTGTAAAAAATGTGCACAGTATTTGGGACACTCATAAAAAAAAGTTAATGTCTCTATAGCGATGCTACTTGACGTGCAAGAGCTTGGGACTCAGAGGACCTGAGGGGAAATTGCATGTAGCTGCCACAGCACTAATTTATTTTTCAAAATAGTCATCTGTTTAATTTTGTTTTGCTTTAAACCATCAGATTTGAATCAGATGGTTATATGAAAACAGTTCAAGTTAATTACATTTTTCACAATTACAGTTTCACAGTTTGGATAGTCATGCCAGGAGCTCTCTCTCTTTCTTTCACTCTTTCTGAGCTTAGCATCTTATTCTAACAGTTCTCCATCTCCATGTCAAAAGAATAATACATGACATGATGGAAAAGCTTTACCAATCTTTGTACAGTAAGTCAAAAAAAAAATAAAAAAGGATGAAATACCTATTTTTAAACTATTCTACTGTTTTTTTTTTCCCAAAAAAAATCTCTATAGTAATTTGTGTCCTGCTTTACTCATCTTGAAATCCCCTTATATGTTTAAAAAGAAAACTGTTTACTTTTTCTAAAAGAGGAAGTTCGGGAAGGGAGCGTGTGAACTGACACAAATGAAGCATACTTTCTTATTCTTTCGCTCTCTCATGCCTTATCGTTTGCACACACATATACACACATTCACACACAGGCAAACAGCTGAAAGAGGTCAGTGTTGCTACAGTAAAAGAAAAAAAAAAGGGAACATGGCCCACTGATTTTCCATTACATTATAATGCTGTATTACTTTCTGTTTTTTCGCAGTGCAGACTTAAAACCATTTTATATTTATATTCTTTTTTTAGAAAATCATTTTCAAACGTTGCCTGATTAGAAAAACAATGTTTTGTTAGGATAGGACATTTTGATTTTACAGTTACCATAACTGCCGTCTTCATTTATGCTCAGATGATTTGAAGTTTCTCACATACATGTGTAATGGGTCTACAGTGTTTTTTTTTTATGTACAACACACAATAGTGGTTTGAATAGCAGCCAGTATCTGTTCAGTTCTTCTGTTCACGGTCTGCTTTGTCTTATGGGATTCTTTTTTTTCCTGGTGGGAGATTGATCCAGACAGCTCTCACTAGTTTGTGTTGTTACAGATGTTTGGCATGCATGCATGCAGTCAGCCCCAGAGGGACCTGGTGAACCCCCGCTGACTAATACAAATGATGGAGTTTACATCACACAGACCCTGTGGCTGAACAAACATGAAAACTATGTTTTTTATAGAAATGACAAATGCCATTTGCACACGATGCATTGAAAATTCTCTCATCATTCTGATGATTCAACTTGCTCATAGTCTGTCATTGTTTTAATTTATTCTCAGGAACTACAATTCAAAGAAGTTTTAGTGTCTGGATGCTGACAAATATGTTTACTTGGATAATATAGCTAGTTCAAAATGAGTGTAAAAACTGGTCTTTTTTTTTGTCTGTCCCTGGTGTCTACCAAATTCAGTGTGCTAAAATGACATGTTGGTTACTGTATGTATGCAGATGCAAGCCTTCTGCCTTCTTTTCCACCCCCTTCCTTCTCAACCACCTGGCCCTGCTGACTGACCAGATGCACCCTGAATAGAGCAAGCCTTGTAAGAGGAGAGAAAAGGAGACAGAAGACGTTGATGTACAATGTAGATTTTTACAATATGTGGTAAAAATAAACTCCACACTAAACCATTTTGTGACTGAAAGGAGACATTTGATACTATCTCAGCTGAAGGTTTTAATGTAATTGTTTGTCTAGAGCAGTAACAAAACATGAATTACATGTTTCTAGACAAATGAATGGGAGTGGTAGCACCTCATCCTAATTAAATTGTTTTGAAATGATGACATTTGGGGACCTATTGTCTCACTGATTATATTCTCTTACTTATTGGTTGTCTAATTAAAACCAGATTAATGCCTCATTGTGTGAATACTGAATTATCATCCAGAATCACAAATGAACACTATTTATTCATTTTGTGGATATCTATAATTTCTTCTTTCAGTCACAAAATTATTTCTTGTGGAATTAATTTTTACCACATATTGTAATAATCAATCAAGTTTCTTTTAGCTTTACCAACTCAGTTTCAACTAACTTTATCCGCAAATTTCATCGAAGCCATTCAGCACTCAGCATTGCATTTTTGCAGAAAAACATTCTCGAGATTAACTAACGGGAGGGAATAATGACCAGGATTTATAGATGTGTGCAAGCTACCCGATCTCAGCCGGGTGGCTATTATCTTGACCTGCATTGTCTCTGCCACTTGTGCACATGGCCGGGCATAAATCAGACGGTGATTTAGGTTTAACTTGGGGGTTTATAGGGAGCATAAGAGCAAAGAGGAGAGCAAAATAACTCATTCAAGCTCCTGGAGTGTCCCCCTCATTGGTTTGGCTGCATTAAGGAAGTGAGACAAAAGAGGACTTCAATGAAAGAAGCTGAATAGGGAGGTGGGGTGATTAGAATAAAACATTTTAAAGGGAGATCCCCACTTCTCTTGTATGAGGTAGAGGGGAGGGTGAAAGGGAGTGGGCCTCGCTTTAACGTCACACAGGCAGATGCACACACGTATGATTGTCTCCTTTGGCACAGCCTCTTGTTTAGCCTTTAGGTGCCAAAGCAATTAGTTATGTTAATTGCAGGGTCCATCGCCGGTGAATGCAGGTTGAATAGGGCCAGTCAGCAGCGGATGGTTGGCCAGGATCCATGCCGTGAGTGGGCGGTGAGGCTCTGGACGTGGAGAGGGGGGCCGTGACGTTGCCTGCGCACTCGACCCATGAAAACAGGAGGAGACAGCGTGTGGGAAAACAGAGGAGGAGCCTGAGCTGAAAGGAAGAGAGGCTGGGAAAGGAGAGAGACTCAGAGCCGGAGAGAAACAGCACGCGAGAGGAGACAAAACCAGCAACAACAACAACAACAAGAAAACAAGAGAATCAACAGAAATAGATCGAGAGATAGAGGCAGAACAGGGTGACAGGAAGAGATTCACTTCCGATCAGTCTAAAGAGCAGAAAAAAGGCAGGAGGGAAGTGAAGTGTGTGAGTGTGTGTGCGCGCTGCAGTGTTTGCTGGTCTGCTCGGTTATCCGTCTCCATCTGGGTGCCATCTGTGTCTCTGGCTTTGGCCTTCGCCACACTGGAGCTCCCATATGTGGGAATGCAAACACATGCCTGACATATGAAGGCGTGGAGTCTCAGAAAAGGACAAAAAAAGCAGAGGATATAGGAAGGCAAAACTCTGCCACTGCAGCTGACTTTCTTCAAGAACTGAAGAGCGGACTCTGCTAGAGTGGAGGTAGGAGCAAGTGGCTTCAGCCTGGATTTCTTTTGAATTTCTTGGGGTATATTTTTCAATGTGTAGGTATAATTTAGCTCCATATAAGGGTGAGTGAAAGTGTGTGTGGTCTTAGTGTGTGTGTCTGTGTGTGTGTGTGTTTCATCCTGTAATTCCCAGAGCTGCTCTGTACTGTACAGATGGTGCTTCATCCTCTCATCTTTATCTCTTCATCCTTCTCAGCTCAGGTAAGAGGGATGCCTTCCTCAGAAAAAACTTCTGCCATATGCTCAAAAATAATAATGTCTACAAACAAAACTGGATCTTGAACATTTATCAAGTTATTTTTTTTCTAAGGCATTTTCCTAAACTACTTAATTGCTTTAATTTAGGTTATCCTTTAACTTTTATCACTCATCACGCCTTTTTTAACCAACTCATTTATGTATTTAGTTGAAAGTGAGATCATATGTGTTGCTGTTTCCTAAAATAATTAGGATCCTATATGGTAATTCCACATTTACAACAAGATTTCTCCCTCAAATCCTAAGCTTTAGTAAGAGAGAAACTATATATGAAGCCATCGTTTACAGATTTTCACCATTCTCGTCCTCCTGTGGCTTTTGTTGAAAAGCTTAATCTACCCAGTATTGTCATGATATATGATCAACCAGATGAATAGATTTACTGGATTTGAGTGTTAGTGGGGCTCATCCCCTGTCATCTGCCTATTGCTCAGAAAGTAATCAGTTTCCTTCCACATGGCAAACAGAGCAGAAGAAAGTAGGTAAAGCAGACATGCTCATCTGTTGTACAGTAACCCACACATATGGGAAGAGGAGGGAAACTGCTGTCTGACTTTCATGCTGCGTCTACATGTTAAACTCTGACATTGATAAAAACCCGCTGTAAGACGTCAAACTGTAGTAATGCTGTTTATCTTCTTCACATTGCCTATCTACTGAGTTGATGCCAAAGAAATTGTTGTCGTGTTTTTGAGCATGGGATGACAGGGATAACGTGAAAGGAGTAGATGTGTGAGAAAGAACCAGAGGACAGACAGGGAGACCTGGTCAACATCACGCCAGGCTGGTCCAGGGCAGACCTTTAGGAAGATAGGAGCGACTAACTGTCGGCTGCACAGTCTTAAAGCAGAGACCTCTGCCTGGTGTTCTGGATTCTGTCATGTGCCCGACATCTGGCTCTGTGCTGCATCTATTCAAGTCTGAATAAAAAATTGTGCAAAAGACTTTCCCGTTTTTTTATTCAAAAGTTGCGATTTTTATAGCACTATGGAGTATGTTTAGCTGTAGAATTGTTTCTTATCATCCATTTGATAAGTGTACACTCAACGTAAGGGAGGGAGTACATCTCCATATGTGCACCAGGTGTTTTGCAGACATTATGTCTGCTGAGCCTACAAGGTTTCTGGTCTTACTGCTTTACTTTCCAAGCACTCCAGCTGTGAGTTTCTGTGCTAAAAGTGTTGGAATAAATGGAGAATCAGAACACAAATGACCCCTGTGCCTTTTTTTTCTGAAGAATTCATCACAGATACCCCCTTCTCCAGTTTATCATGTATGCATACAGAACAGAGCAGCTGTTTGTAGAGTTTGCTGCAGGAAGTGCTCTATTAGTTCCAGTGGCAAGGGCATGGACATCTAGCCTCAGGGATTCTGTCAGAGGTTGTGCAGTCGGATGTGTGTGCATGCATGTATGTTCTTGCATATGGGCATGAAAGTGTTGGTCATTTATTTTTTCAGCAGAAATCTCTCACTTGGCAACGTCTTGAATGATTGTTTCATCATGGTGAGAGGTGTACATGAGTCAATGAGCACCTGCACTCGCCTCATCTCTGTTCTTACAAACCCATTAACATCATAGCCTTTTCTCTTTGTGCTAAGTGCACGAGTCAGGGGTCTCTTGCAGTGGTTTACTGACCCTTTGCCAGCCTGGAAGACCTGCTCAGTGACCCAAAGAAAGAGCTTTATTTACTGGTCTAGTGTGATCTGAGAGCAACAGCAACACATGCTTAAAAGGTTCAGTCGAGTTCCTAATCCGTCACTTCAGCTCTGATTACGAGGGGTGAAAAGTCATCCAAAAAATAGTCCAAAGCAGATAAGATGTTTGCAGGACCATCATAATTCTGTTTGTTTAGCACGATTAACTATCATTTCTTAGTAATTTCACTGTTACTGACACTATTGCTTAGTTTTCCAGTCCTTAACACAAACATACGGATTACTAATTGTTGTGGGATCTGGTGCAATAAGATGCTTTAACATTTACTGGAAAAAAACTAAAATTTTTCCAGTGCAAACCACAAAAGACTACAGCTGATACTCAGAAGGATTACAGGTAAAACCATGTATGTACTGTGTTGTGAGGTGTGTGGGTGGACAAGAAATGGGCAGTGTTGCTTCTCTCCATCTCTGTCAAAGTCATTTTGTTCTTACTTCCCCCCTCTCATCACCAGAGACCATGCACACATCTTGCTTTGGATGATTTGATTCAAGTTTAAATCTTGAAGTCCCATCAGCATTTTAATCATATTGAATTTTTTGTTGGTGCAGAAATCACTTCATGATTTTGTGACTGTTATCAGGACACACAGCGCTCTTAGACAGACTTACAGTCAACAGTATGCAGTGATAACACCTTAACACACGCACTATACAAACACACTCATCCTTTGCAGTTATCTGTGTCATTCTCCACATTGTTTTGAACACAGCTGGTCTCTTTGTTTTACTTATCTGTCTCTCTCAGTGGTTGTTGGGCTCTATTCTTCCATACAGCTGGGCTCTAAGCTCGCCCACAGCTTTGTTTATGTACTCTGAACTCTACCCACTGCTCTGCCTTTCATTCGTTGCATCACCAAAACTAGAATGCAACCGTTCCAAAAAAAAGCAATATATATATTGTTGGTTTGTTTTTGGAGATTTTCCTCCATTCTTTGCTTGTGCGCTTGATACGCCTTTTTTTGTGTGTTGGTGCAATATAGCTTCTGTTGCCTTTATTTACATCGTGATATTATTAAAAAATACCTTATAAATTTACTACTTGCTTGGCAAACAACATAAAAAGTGAAAGAGGAAGATCTCCAACGGAAATGCTGTGACTCCAGCCTTTGCCTACTAGACTATTAAATGCTAAAATGTTTAAAATTTGGTTGTCTTCAGTGTGGTGACAAGGACATCTGGTTGGACCTGAGCCCAGTCAGTTGGGCTTTTAAAGCTTGTTCCACCTGGTCTAATATGTGTTAGTTTTGTTTTTTCATGTCAGAGGCTTATACTATGTTTTATGGACTACTGTAACTCACTAGCTCAGTGTGTGTGAGTATGTGTGTATTAGCATAGACTTGGGGAAAACATTATTTTGCTTGGCTTCAGTTTAAGTTTATTGTCTGGGTTTATAATATACAGGAGCCTTGTCTTAATCCTCCAGACAGACACACTTATATATAATCATCTGTTTGTGTCAGAAGAGCTCTGGAACTTGGCTCCAACTTTATCTTTGCTGTTTTATGAAATCTGTCAAATGAACTGAAAATTGTGTTTAAAGGCTGACTGTTTTTTTGTTTGGTGGTTTTAGTTAACAATTAATGCTAAAGCTAAACATGTAGTTACAGAGAGAGAGAGAGAGAATGGGTTTTTAACCAGACCTGAAAACTTGAACATCCTTCCTTTCCTTTAGAAAATATGCTTTGCATGACTGAGAATCTACACCAGCGTGTTTTAAGGTGATGTACAGTCCTCTGAAAAGAAGAAGTTGCTGTGAGGAATTTTGATTTGAAAGTGTAATTGATAATTGAATTGACTGATAAGTGATTGAGCGTACAGGTGCCTTCAGCAGGCTTTTACTCAGACGTGTCAGTACTGCTTTAGGGATAACTGTCCTGTAACTGTATTCTCTTCAAACACAGCAGAACAAGGGGGATTCTATAGGTCAGTTTAACAAAATATATTTTTTTTATTTTGGCAATGTTTCTAGTTAAAAGACTGTGATTTCAATGCTTTTAATTCAAAACGTTCCATTAAAAAGTGTTAGCCTTGGTAATATAATTTCCAAGTATCTAACTTGTAAATTTTTGTGAATTTTTACCATTCCCATCCAGTTGCTCTTCTCCCCGCAGTGTGACCTCATTTAAATGTGGACTCCGTTCCATTTCAAAGTCCAACATCTGCCAAAGTTCTTCTCCCTCCATCATCACATCACTGTACCTCTTTTTACTGCTCATTCTTAGTTTTATAGCCAGCGTCTGTCTGTCTTGCCGTCCCTTCTTTCGTTTTCTTTTTTCTGCTTGCCACTAAGTACATTTCCATCTGTGGTTCCTTTTTGCACTATGTGGCATGCTGGATAGCTGCAGTGTTTTTGTAATTATCTCACTGACAGAGAAGGTTATGCAAGGGCTTCTCTCACCATTACTCTGTCATGGGGACATGTGAGGAATTTATCTCAGGAATATTTCTTTTTTTTTTCAAATGCTCTCAAAGAAGCCCCCCAATATTTTCATCTCTGTTTATTATCTTCCAGAGTTGTCTATTCCTCCCCTTTATGTTCCGTATATTTTGCTCTTGCTTTGCCTTTACTGTCAACCTTGCCACCTCCCCATTGCTCCCCATCCTAGCAGAGTGAGGAGCAGAGTGTTGACATTGGGTTTTATCCAAATATGTAGTCTACAGGGCTGGAAGGTGGTAATGAGAGCCAAGAAAAACAGCCTGACTCTGAATCCGACAACCAAGCTTGTCTTCCTGACGAAACCAAATGAAAACAGTATTTTCTCTCCTTGTTATTTCCTCCCATCGACCATCTTTACCTCCCATTTTATGCCCCCCCACCCCCCTCCAGCTCTGGCGCCTCTAAATCAATGACTAATTTCTTTGTTCCTGATAAAACCTAGTTTAAACTTTAGCAAGCACTTTAAACATTTCACTGCAATAACAGTTGAAACTTAATTTAAATGTTGCTTAAATGGGGCCTAAATTTTCTGGAGTTTATTGTTTTGAAATATAATTTGAAACTAACAAAAGCAAATACGTGTGCTTTTCAATAACTTTAAAAAGGCAAGCCATTTTCTTTTAGCTTTATTGTTATGACAGTATATATTTGATAGCAACAGTTAAGAATGTGTTATTCCCTAGAGAGCATCGACTGAACGAAGTAGCCAAGAACTCCTATTTTAGAAATGCCATAGTCATTCAACCTGTTGTTTACCTTTTAGGATATGATAACTGACATTGCAAGTGATCACACGTGCACTGTTGAAATTAATTTAAATGGATGTGGTTGTTTTGGTTGCTGTGTTCATCTCTGCGCTGTGAGTGTGTGGGTGGAGGTCAGGAGGGAGCTCTGGATAGAGGAACAGATGTGAGCTGTATTGTGACTGTGTGTGTGGACGGACTGGGACCAGGTGCAGCCTTTGTCTCCCCAGCATTTAAGTCCACTCGCTCCACATTCAGCTGCCTCGTGCCACCCCTTCCCTCCGCACTCCCCCCTCCTCCTTCCTCGGCAAGGCAGAAATGTGTATTGGTGTGTGTGTGTGTACGTGGGCTGGGGCTGCCTTGGCCTGAAGGAGAAGGCTCCAGCAGTCCCTTATGCCCCCACCCCACCCCCCTCCTCCCTCACAGGTGACTGTTGGAGGTCCCAGCTGGCTTGCTCTTGGCTGATTAGATCCATATGGTACAGGAGGAGGAAAGAAAGCTTGGTTAATGTTCAAATCAATTGCTGTTGTCTGTTCTTCAAGTTGATTATTATCATTTTTGTTTGTATGTGAATATTATTAAGTATTGTCAAATAGTGTACATTGAAAATGTTTATTAGACTTGATTTTAAGTCTTTAAAAACATCACAACTTTTTATTAAAAGGTGGTTCCTCTTTTGTACTTACTATAGTTACACTTCTGACTGTGTTTATTACTATAACTTAGGGGATAGCTGTTTTTTATATTTTAGCATCTATCTTATAATCCAGATCTTAACTTTAGGGGAAGATTATTGTATTGCCTAATAGGGCTGCCGCAATTAGTTGACTATTTAATAGTCAACATAATTGTGACTAGTCAATTTGGTAAAGAAAAATATTTATTTTTATGTTGTTTAAGCCAGTCCCTTATCCTTATTTTACTCAGTCGTTTACACTTTATGCTACACAGTTAAATAATTGTTTGTTTCAACAAGCTGCATATTTTATTAAAGGTTTAATGAACTATGAACTTAATTGTCTTTATTTTTAGTTAGCATATAGCTAAAATCTAATGGTTATATAATAGCAGCTAGATTCTGGTGCGATAAGCTGTATGTTTTATACTCAATTAACGTATGATCCGATTAGTCGACTAATCAAAAAAAATAATCTGTGATTAGTCAACTATAAAAATAATCGTTTGTGGCAGCCCTATTGCCCACATATTTTATTGTCGTTCATAGTAAGAAGCCACAGCACTTGGAATAAATACCAATTCCCTACAGTCATACTGATATTGACAACAATGACACTGCAATGAAGGGATGTTGCACATTCCTACTAAACACTCTACTAAACTTGATCAACACATTTACCACAGTTTGCTGTGTTTCTACAACTTTAAAGGTGAATTTAGAGCTGTTGCATGTCTAAATGTGTTTGTAGATGTTAACCTGAAGTCATACAGAATCATTCCATTCCACATCCCTTGATTTTTGTTTATTCTCAGTGATAAATTAGCCATGCCTGTGTTGCATCTTCCCTCACCTCATCTGTATGACAGGGCAGAGATAGCAGAGAGCACACCAGGCCAACATGAATGTCTCACAGCTGCCAGACCTTCACAGAGTTTAGATTTAAGAGTTAAAACAAGAGCTTAATAAACCCTAACACAGAACACATGTATTTAAACATCACATCAAGTGTGATTTATGTCAGCCGACACAAAGTAAGTTGTTCACCTTCTTGTGTTACATTGGAAATAAATCAAAGGTCTTGGAGAATTATCTATTCAATTCTGATTTTTATGCATTGGCGTTTTGTAGCGGTCCAGCTAAAGTAGACATTTTTCTTTTCTCTGTCTTCTACTTGTTTTTGCCTTATTTTGAATCATTGCCTGCGGAAGCAAAGTCAATTAAAGCTGGCTGAATGTCTTAATGCAGACGAGCGTCATCTGAAGCTGAACAAACAAGGAACACCTGGCTAGCAACAGTCATCACCATAGATGCATTTTTACTTTTCCATCGCTCCAATAAACAGCTGTTTTAGACAGCAAACACTTGAAGCCAAGCAACTTACACGTTTACATTAATTAATGTTAGAGATCCTTGAGAAGAGAGGGAGGAAGAACAAAAAGTAGGACAAACCTTTATGTTAAGGTCAACAACCGATGTCAGAAGTACTTTGAAAAGGTTGAATCGTCACAGTTTCTATGTTTAAGATTAAAATTCTATGTTTAAATTGTATCCACTTTTATTTCAAAGATAAGTTATACATTGTGAGCATTTTGATAAAATCCTACCCATGTGTAATGAAGAGCTTTGTGCATTTTCTCTTTGTTTCATTACAGCAAGGATGACAGGTGGCATTTAAACCAAACACCCCACATCCTCCTCTAAGCCAATATTCACCCGAGTTAACGTTGGACCACTTTGTGCACTCTCTGCGTGTGTGTTTTGTGGTTTGCAGTGACAGCCACCTCCCTTGAAAGTCTTGTGACTATATCTAATGGACTCAGGTGCTTGGAAAGCCAGATGAAGTCATCCAGCTATGTATGCCGTCTAATTGACAAGCAGAGGCAATTCTCTGTGGGCTGTCAGCAATACATGCTCACACACCTGATGTCTCCTGTTTTGGCCATTACCTCTGGCGCGACCGACGACAGACTCTGCCACATCTTAAGATTGTGTGAACACAGCTGCAACCTAATTTTTCAGTTCCCTGCCAGAATAGATCACAAAATAAGTGATTGTTGTCATCCATTTTAATTAAGTGGCATTCTGTGTAGCTGTCAATCAATTGCATTTGGCTTTTATAAAGATAAAACTTCATTTGAATTATAAAATATCGTCCATTTTCTGTAGAAGACCCGCAAATGTGTCAAATAAAGAAGCTACAAGTAGATTTTAGCTCAAGTTGAATACCAGAATCTTAGTTCTTGTGTGTGTGTTTGTGTGTGTACAAAAATTGTTTGCATGGTAACAGTGTTGACTCTAAGGCCATATGCCCCGTTGATTCTCTTATTGAGATGTCAGTCTAATTTCCTGGCCATACGGACAGAGTGTGCAGAGCTTTGGAACCGGTGTGTGTGTACGTGCCGCAGGCTGCTTCCTGCGGTGCACTGGCAGACCGCATGTGTGGTGGGTATGGCAATCCAAATGTCTGCGTAGATCCCTCCTTCCTGCCCCCTGTGTTGGTGAACAGGTGGAGCGATGGCAGGCAGGCTAGAGGGTTGAGAGAGAAAGGAAGGGAAATGTTGAAAAGGTTGAAGAGGACTGCAAAAGCAAAAAAAGGGAGAACAGTCAAAGCTGTATAATGAGTTGTAGATTTGACAGATGAGTTGCACGGGGCATACTCAAGAGAGTTTGCGGATAGGACACAAAAGGCAAACAGGGCTGAGAGATATGTTAAATTTGTAACAAGGGTACGGGCTCATTTTTAGATTGCTTTCTTTTATTTAGTCATTTAATATTCCTCTGCACTTTTTATCCAATAATTATTAAGTATTTTGTTTTGTGCAAACAAAAATACCATGTATTTATTCAACAGAATTCTTTAACATTCCCTTTGCATTACTTATTGATAAACCCTCCATTTTAACCTTTTATAAACTAGAACCCTATATAGCTCAAGGCCATCGAGAGTTCATAGCTGTGAAAAAGATATAAAGGGCACTTTTGAACTCTCAAAACCATGAAACTGCATTTTAAAAGCTGCTTTCTTCTGACCTATGACCTTTGAGACCATGCTTGTCTATTAATCGTCAATTCTTGAAGCAGTTAGAAAAGTCTGATCCACTCTAAATGGAGACAGGACCAAGCTTTCATGGATCTCCGGGAGACAAAGGCAGCTTCTGATCCCACATCTCCCCACTACCACACCCCCGTGGCGCTTTCTCCAAACCCCTTATCTGGTGGTCTCATTCAACGTCAATAGCATATTGAGGAGTTGCATTTAACATTCAAAAGCTTTGCCGATCTTGTTAGTAAAGCGTGAAATAGCTCCGTCCCATTCTCTCTATGTGTCTCATTTCTTTCTTTGCCCCTCTATTTGCTGGGGTTCTCAATGAGGGGGCATTCTACTCCCACACAATAGACTTCTTCAGCATTTCTTCTGTTATTGATCTGAATGGGTGAAAGAGGCTAAACTTTAGACATCTGGTTCTTTGATGGGGGCAGGGCAGTTGATGCCATGGCAGTATGTGTTGCATGATGTGAAGTGGGTTTGGGTGTGATGGGGAGGTGTCACACTTGGTTTTCTTTTGCTGCTAAAGACCTAAAAGCTTTTGCATTAATTTAATTTAGTGAGCTGATAGTTAAGCTGGTCTTCTTTTGTTTGTTTGTTACTCTTTTTGTTAGAATGGTTTTATCTGAATTTACATTTGTGTGTGCTGCTTAATCGTTAATAAAATATGCATAATCTTTTATGTCTACGTTCAGCCAAGTCATTATGAGACATATTTATTTAAAGGGGACATATCACACAAAATCCACTTTTTTAGCCATTAAATGCTTTTTGTTGTGTACTTGTAGTCTTTGGGAGTGCAGAAAATTGGAATTTAGTCTTTCCAGGTGCTGCAAAAATATCTTTATATTTCATTTAAGTCATATTTTTCAACCTGTTCAGTTTTCTTTATTTTATATGACATTGTCTGAACTATTACATCACAGTATTTGCAACAGAACTGACAAAAGGTCTGAAGTTACCAACAACAATTTGGTCATCTTTATTCTCCTCCAGCTCTGGGTCAGACTCTGGCTCCAGCATGTAAGGTTGAATGGACACGATTTCTGTTGTTGACATCTTTTAATCAGCTTGTGAATAAAATGTTCCTGCGCCGCTATGTAGTCACAAGCCATGTTTCCATCCAATTTTAATTTTAATTTTAAGTGAATTTTTAAAAATTCGCAAAAAGGAAATAAATGATAAATGCGACTCAGACGTGTTTCCATCAACTGGCTTGTTGCGAATCGACCAGGCTACGCAAAGTGTAATTAATTACATCAGACGCATGTCTGTAGTAAACAGGAAGTAGGAGTCGCAAACTCGCAGGGAATACACATCCCAGGACAATGGAGAGAAGTTATCAGGAACATGTTGCTACTATCGGGAAAGTTGTACTCATTCTGTCATATCAACTAGTTTTGGTGATGTTACTGCTGTCTGGAGACGTAGAAAAAGAAATGCAATTCTCTTCACGTTACGGGAATAACTGAGTAGACGCCGAAGAAAAGCCTTTAAAAGCCTGATATGTCTCTTTTAATGTCTTGACTAAAAGACAATTTTTTAAAAGTTTTCTGACCCAATACTAACTTTTTGCTTTCTTCTGCAGACAGCAGAGAGAAGAAGAGCCCTGCCATGCCCGGTTCGCCTGTGGATGCTAAGACTTATTCCAGATCAGCCCCCAGCAGCAGCTCCAGCTCCACTATGCCACCCCTGCCCTCTGTCAACCCCAGTGGCCCTCGACCAGCCTCATTTTCCACAACAGCATGTAAGACCAATTCCAAAGTCACTATAAATTTAATTGTTTACTTGTCCATGTTAATAAGCCCGTCATATTTATTTTTTACAACCTAAAATCGCTAGCCATTTTAAACTTGTCACTTCTTTCTAAAAATTGCTTCACAGTGTTGTGTTGGAAGAAAAATTAGCCTCAGACAGACAGATGGAATTACCTGTTGAACATCTAGTCGCAGCCATCAGAATTGATTCTAATTTCAGCTCTCTTTATCTCACCTCCACTCCCTCAGTGTCCAATGGGAATCATCATTCTCCACCAACCCTGAATGCAGTGCCATCTCCACCACAGCGTTACAGCAACGGACCATCCTCCTCCTCATCCTCATCACTAGCTAATCAACAGCTGCCGGCCACCTGTGGGGCTCGCCAGCTGAGCAAGCTGAAACGTTTCCTGACCACGCTGCAGCAGTTTGGCAACGACATCTCTCCTGAGATTGGAGACAGCGTCAGAAGCCTAGTTCTGGCCCTTGTGGTAAATTCTTTGATGTTTAAAGAAGAGAAGGAAGATCGGCAGTGTTTGTAGAAATTCAACCATTCTTTGCTTTCATAACCTTCCCTTTGCCTGTCTCCTAGAATTCAACAGTTACCATTGAGGAGTTTCACACACGTCTTCAGGAGGCCACCAACTTTCCCCTACGACCCTTTGTTATTCCTTTTCTCAAGGTAAATATGACCTCTCTGTGGGATAGGCTCCAGCCTGGCTTCTCTGAACAGGATTAGCTGTGTTACAGAAAATGGATGATTGAATGGAGTGTTTGCAGAAAACAAAGCAACCTTTAATCATTAGGTTTTGTGTAGTTTTTGATAAATGAATAGATTTTTTTATTAATTGTTTACCAGTCAAATTTCCCTTTCAACTTTACAAGCAGAAGATGAGTGTGTGTTGAACAATCTCTTGAGGCCCTTTGTACTGGGAGAGTTTGCAACACTATACTTTTTAGGAGCTCACCTCAGTAAATCAGCCCATAAATCTTCACTGAGTTGTACCTCTGTACTTTAAACACTCAAAATGTGTTTTTCCACACTTACTTCTTACTTACCCTTGGAGGCCCTCCATCTGTCTGTCTGAGGCTGAGACAAGAATCCTCTGTTCACCTTTTTTCCACTAACTTATTGCACAGTTGTGTGCTCTCCCCAACCTAATCCCAACTTTGTAAGCATAAGAAAGAGATGGGACAGATGGGATGAAATCTGTGGGGAAGTGGAAAAGAGAAAGAGGTGGGTAAAAAGGGGGAGAAGGAAAAATGGGAACTCGGAAGTGTGAAACATGCCTATAAAGTGTTCCCTTCTCTTTTTATGGTCTCCAGTGCGCCATATGGAGCCGCTGTCCCTTTTTAAACGAGCATTCAGCTTCCAAGGCGCCGCCAATCCAGCATCCGCCCCACTGAACCCCAGAGAGACCTACACTCAACTGACACACAGCACATGTGTCTGCTAGCTGGGGCCCCAGGGAAAGACTGGGGGGGAAAAAGACATGCAAAGGAGCATGGGAGACGGGGAATGGGTGTTGTAGAAGAGTAAACTACAGAGCAAAGGTTTAGGCACCTTTAAGGGGGACGTGCAAGAAATATCATGAGCTTCAATGAACAGAACCATAAAGGAAAATCTGAGACTCAGAGAAAAAGAAGTGTAGTTTTACAAAATCCTCAAACAATGGTTAAAAGTGCTCTATCATAAGATGAGGTCAGTCCTAAAATGAGAAGGGTATGGTTATTTATTTGGTTGCTTACCAAGACAGAGTGGAGGGGGTGAGGAAGTGAAGTAATTGCAAACACACTGGAGTCTGTTCCTAATTAGGGAAATGCAGGGAACAAAAGCAAGATGGAAAGATTTGACAGACAGACACAGTTAAATATGTACATAAGTATATAAAAATGAAGAGGGGAGGGTGAAGAATAGAGTTTGTGCATCATTTGTTTGAAGTGTTTTGAAGCCTTGGTACCATCGTGCATCCTTTTACTGTAACGGACATATTATGCTCAGCAGTTGTTCTGTGTGAAATCCTAGAAACCAACACCAGTGGCAGCTTTCCCATTTTTGTTTGAATTAGGAAAGCCACAGCCTCTATGGAAGCAGCCACCAAGCAACACCCAAACCAAAGTCAAGCTCCCTGTGTAAAAATATTTTTTCTTCTTTAGAGCACAGATATGCACTGTTACTTTTAAGACAAATTTATGGTAACCACTTTTTAGAACCAATGTGTAGATACAGTATACGCACCATTGTATTTATACATTTTACTCAGCTGCATTAAAGCTTTACATTTATGAACATTCAATTAATTCAAAGTTAATAATGTGGTTATGTACAAGATGCTAGCATTTTTCTAGGAGGTTTTCCTCTCCGTATTGTTTTTCTGTTACGTCATCCACATTGCATTTGTTTTTTTTGTTTTTTGAAGTTTTTTGAAGTTTTGAAAAAAATAAAGTTCCACTCTTTTAGATCAGACTCTTGTAGTGCTTCACATCAATATAGCTGAGTTCTGTTTCATACCTTTTTTGTTTCAGCAAAGCTTGCTTCATTTCTGAAAACTCACATCAGTGCAGATTGTGGTGGCTTGATTATCGATCTTTGTAGCCATTTTGCAGAACTGTTTTTTGAAAGCGTATCATTTGTTGCATCATATTAGCAGTTTTAACCATTTTAAGTTGTTTGGGTCCGTGGGACCCATTTTCTTTTTTTATTATAGCAAAACATTTAGAAGTAATTATTTTTTCAACCTAAGACACTTGGGCCTTGGGTAATTTTCTGTGAAGAACATAATTCAGAAAAAAGATATTTGATCACTAACTGCTCCTTAAGGGGCCTAAAGCCCTGGTCCCATAAGAAGAGGTGTTGTTTTGGGGTTAGGTTTAGGATGAAGGTGTGAATTAAGTTTAGTTCAGGTTTAGGATAGAGGTCAGAGTTAGACTTTATAAATGAATGAAAAATGAGTGGAAGTCAATGCAGTGTGTGTGTTTGCATGTTTTTGCTAGCTGGTGAGGACAATTTTTGATAATTTTCCTGGTACACACAGCCTTGTGGGGACCCAATGTACTTTATGGGGACAAAAGCCCAGTCCCCACTGGTAGAAATACTATTGGTGGGTCAAAGGGTTAAGTTTAAGACTAACGTGTGAATTGAGTTTAAGTACTGGGGTGGTTAGGTTTAGGGTAAGGGGTCAGGGTTAGGCTATAGAAATGGCCAGTAAATGAATGGAAGTCAAGACAAAGTCCTCATGAGGATAAAAGAACAAATGTGTATGTTTGTACTTGTTTTTGTTAACTATTTAGGATCGTTTCTGGTATACACACCTACTTTGTCAAGACCAGTAGTCCTAATGGGGACGAAAGACTGGTCCTAATATAGTGGAACTCCATTTTTGGGTTTGGTTTAGGACTAAGGTGTGAATTGAGTTTAGGTTAGGTTTAGGGTCAGAAATGTACCTGTGAGGTTAGCTTTAGGGTTGGTGGTCAGGGTTAGGCTGTAGAAATTACTGGAAATGAGTGGATGTCAATGAACGGTTCTAATAAGGATAGAAATACAAACCTGTGTGTGTGTGTTGTGTTTCTGGACAAAGTTGAATAGATACCTCACAGTTGACACCTGCACATTTCCACTCTTTTTACTCTCTATGTTACAGGAACAAATAGACAAAAGGTTATGTGAGGGAGGGGAGTAAATATATATATTTTCTGATTTTGTTGCTTATCAGAACAGGTCAACATGACAAAAAATATTCTGCAGAAACTGCCTTGTAAATGATTTTTGGAGAGACAAATTAAAGATAACAGAGGAGGAGGTCTCAGAATGTGAGGTCATGTCTGAAATGGAAGAGTCTGATCTAAACGAGTGGTACCTTTTTTCATAAAATTTGTTCTTTAAAAGTTAAAAGGCAAAAATCCACCATATGTATTGTTTAAGGTTAAAGTGTTTTTAATGTAAAAAAGTTTTTGTTGATTTCAAACAATGAAGTGCAGTGGGTCCACCAGATCTGCAAACAGTGGCTGTTTAACTAAAATATAAACAGCTTACAAGAGTTAAGTTCAATTGAATAATTTGTACAAATAAATATATATTTTTGTTTCATTGATAGGCAAATCTTCCCCTGCTGCAGAGGGAGCTACTCCACTGTGCACGGGCAGCCAAGCAGACCCCAGCTCAGTACCTGTCCCAGCACGAGCACCTCCTGCTAAGCACCACTCTGACCTCTTCTCCAGACTCCTCTGAGCTCCTGATGGAGCCTCCTGAGCCAGGCACCAAGAGACACAGCCCCAGCAGGTTAAATAACTGTACCAAAAAACTGCTATTATCAGTAAAAAAAAGCTACCATGAGTTGGTAAAATGATTCATAAATCTAGTCTTTAAGTGTGATGTGATGTCTCCTGTACAGAGTTAAAGAGAACGGTTTCCATGAACGCCCACCAGTAACTTTGGAGCCTGCAGCGAAAAGGATTTGCACCATCAGCCCTGCTCCTCGACACAGCCCTGCCCACCCACTGCCCCTCACTGCCCAGCTTCACCCGACCCCGCCACCCCTACAACACTACGCTCTGGATGACATCGCCGCGCCGCACATCTTGCACCGAGAGCACAGCCAACGTGTGCTGGAGATCCGTGAGCTAAAGGACAGGCCCAGACCGCCTGGTAGGTGATGAATGTAAAGTTTCTGCATCACTGGCAATCAAATAAAAGTTGGACTGTTAGAAAATAATACTTTAAGAGGACAATACCAAACATGAAAGGTACAGGTTATGACAGTTATGAACATCTAGTGGTCAAGTGGAAAATAACCATTTCAAACGCTACCATCAAAAGCTTGTATTTAGATCTGCCAGACCTTGAGATTTTCTTTATCTATATTTCTGTATCTGTTACCCATCTTTCAAATTGAGTCCAATTTTGGAAGAATTCAGTCTTTTTGGTGCATTTTATCTACATGTTAGTCACTAAATCCTCTGTCATAAGGCTCATTTGAGGCAGGTAAGACAATGAATAGGCTGCTAAACTTCAGTAACAAACCCCAGATATCAGCAACTAGTGACTGTTGATATTTCTAAGCAACTTATTAAATAAACAACCTTAAAGTCACTGAAAATACGCAGACCTGACAGCACGGCTATTGAGCTTTCCTTTTTTCTATCCCACTTAGTTATATAAAAGCTAACTGGGCAAATGGCTTCAGATGTAATAAAACATAATAATTGATTCAGCAAAATTCTGAAATATTTATAGATAAGCAAAAATCCTTTTGGCACCTTTTTATAATCTTGCAGTTACTTAAAAAGGCTCCTTCACAGTAGCAGAATTTTAAGTAGTAAAAAGTGCGTTTTAGAAATGACCACTAAAACAGATGCACACGCAGCATACAGCGTTCTAAACACAATAATGGGTGGTCTGTGTGTTTGTGTGCCCTGGTTCAATATATCTCTGGAGTCCAGATATGCATATAAACAGAGTCATACTGTCCGGGCAGAAAGTTGGTTCTACTCTGGTGTATATCTGCCCTTCATTTGGGGCTTGTCAGCACTCAGTGGAAACAGCAGTAGCTCATAGACACACACACACACACCAGGGTCATGCGCGCACAGGCACATACACACCTTGATGTGTTCAGGGTAGAGGTGCTGCTTTTACGAGGCCTTAGTCTGTCTGACAGCCTCCCACCCGCCTGCCACCACTTAACTCGCAAGCACACACACACACACACACACAAACACATCAGTCCACACACTCTTCGCTTTGAACTGATGAACACTGATGAGAACCAGAAGTAGGGAAGATACTGTACTGGGAAAGCAACTGTGCGTGTGGTAATGATTCTTTTTGTTTGCTCTTTCTCACCAAGATTTTAAAAAAAAATCGTTGTTTCCATCTTAGCTCACTATTTGTGTGTGTCTTAATGCCGATTCTGTGTTTGGGAACATGGCATCAAGATGTTTTTAGCTTCTGCATAAGTACTTCCCAGTATGTGCAAACTATTATTTCACTTCAGTGGATAATTAGATATTGCTTAAGTCCTGCAGTGATTGGAATCAGACAGTTGTGTGTGTGTGTGTGTGTGTGTGTGTTTCAGTGATCCACAGTGAGTGTCAGGCCGGCTGGTTGTGTTTAGAAGTGGAGCCACTCCACTCAGCCTGAGTGTCTCCCTACTGGAATGCTGTGAGCTCCAGGAGGGGAGGTGCTCTGGGAGAAGTGTGTGTCTGTTTGTGTGTGTGGTTGACAGCTGACTTCCAGATGTGTGCAGAGAGTCTGGTTTGCATCACAGGCTTCCCCTTTTCCCTTTCACTCCACTTTTGTTGCTTACTGTCCCAGGCAACTTCTGTATCTTATTTTCTTGCGCAGTAACATCACATCATTCCTGTCACATTTTAAATAAAGGAGTTGCCTTTTTAGATTTTTAGGTGATGGTTCTGTAGGAACAAAGTTTATACCAGATTGGATTGGGCTCTAAATTTGTTCTCAATGAAGAGGTTATTTAAAAGTAAGGAGGCACCAGAAAACATATCTTTCACTTGCTCACTGCCACTTGTGGCTTCTTCTACATCCAAAGGAATGTTAATCACATTCTCTGTGTTGTGTGTGTTTTAATCAGGCACTAATGGGGGCTACCGTGAGGAGCCGGTGGACCACAGACTTACTGACAGAGAGTGGGCTGATGAATGGAGGCATCTGGATCATGTAAGTCCACAGACAGGCACCACTAGTGCTAATGGTTTGTGATAGAGAAGGAATGTAATTTGTTTTACTACTGGGGTCTTTAGCAGGAGGGTTTCAGCTTTTCACAACTTGAAGGTAATGATAAATGGCATCTCTTCCTGACAAAACATCCTACGTGTGTGATTTGTAAATGTTTTTTTTTATAAATAGTTATATGTAATAAGTGGAGTGAAGCCTTTTTTTCAATCTGTAAATGTTTTTCTTCGTCTTGTAGGTGTTAAACTGTATTGTGGACATGGTGGAAAAAACACGAAGGTCAGTGAGCGTGCTCAGACGATGCCAGGAGGCAGATCGGGAAGAACTAAACTACTGGAGACGCCGTTCAAGTGAGCCGGAAGACCCACGCAAAGGAGGCTCCGGCTCGGCTCCGTTTTCCAAGACACACAGCCCCCCCACAGCAGAGTCGGGTGTGTACCTTTTACATTTAATAAACTTGTGTGTGTTGTACGAGGTGGAAAGCGTTTTGTTGTCTTCTCGTTGTTGTTTCCGTAGCCCGAGTGTCTGCTGTGCAGTGATTTGTGCATAACATTAACTCAAACCAGAACAGAGGAGTTTCTGCTCTTTACTCATGACACCATCTAGTGGCCTTGAGTGGAATTGCACCTGTAAAGTCACATGTCGGTGTGTTAGAGAGTCCTTCCACAGTTAGTCCCCCAGTCTGCTGTGTACTGGCACTGTTCTCTCTGTGTGCCAGCCTTGCCGTCCCCCTGCTGCTCCATAGTCACAAACAGGTGCCAGGACTGGCCTCCGCCATATCGGCCACAGAAGGGCCGTCCTGCCATCCTGCCGGCTCAGAGACCCAGAGCTGGCTGACTCGCCAGAGCACCATCTGGGCCCACAGCCGGAAAGCCTGCCTGGGCTCAGGCCACAGGAGTGGGGGTGTATATGAAGGCTTGTTGGAAGAGAGGACATTTAAATGAAGGGAAGGAAGGACAGAAGTGAGGAGACCTGATGTGAGAAATGGGTAAGGAAGCGAGCCAGTCAGCAGCGTTGGAGAGACTGAGGCTCCAAGCGACGCAGAAGTGAACAGAAACTCGGGGAAAGAAATCTGACAGAACAGTCAGAATATTGACACATCATGTTGGTCTGCAGTTTTCTCTGAGCCAAACACATTCCTTTCTGAAGCTGTCACATCTCAGATCAGTCCAAGAATTTGACAACCAACAATTATGTTGGTTGTGTGCCTTAAAAAATGCAAACGTGTTTGCATCTGTGACTAAATTAACTACTTGATGAAAAAGTTTGTTCATACCTTTGAGGCTTTTTAGTCTTAATTAAGCTGCCAGTCTGAAAGATGGACATTATTTAAAAAAAAATCTTTCTTTGTTAATCCTGGCTGGTGTTTATCCTCTTTGTTTGTGTCTTTCCCACAGACTCCCAGCGTGATTTTGCACCACGGCCAGGCTCAGCATACGTTACAGATGAGATCTGGAGAAAAGCTGGTAAAAAAAAAAACTCATGTTTTAATTACTGCCAAAAATATATATTTTTCTCTTTTTTTATACAAAAAAAAAATCACTGATTTATCAAACCACTGTATGCTAGGCACATACAGTTGTGGTCAAAAGTTTACATACACTTAATAATACACATAATGTCATGGCTGTCTTGAGTTTCCAATAAGTTATACAACTCTTATTCTTATGTGATAGAGTGATCAGAACACATACTTGTTTGTCACAAAAAACATTCATAAAGTTTGGTTCTTTCATAAATTTATTATGGGTCTGCTGAAAA
>JARVJO010000365.1:15822389-15849132 GCA_031762555.1 Cynodonichthys magdalenae
CGCCCCCCCCCCCCCCGCCGCAGGGCAGGCCTGGTGACTAGTACGGATAGAAGAACAAAATGATGCAATTTCTGTCAATCAGCTGCGACAGCGATGCCGATTTCGGCAGTTCAGATGCTGGCTGCTTAAACTGTCCTAATTTGTTTATGTGCAAACAACGAAAATGACCACATAACCGTACGGACAATTTTTGAAAATCAGTTTATCTTTGTGTGCACAGCTTGCAAAACTGTTTTTTTTTTCCTCTTTCACTGTGCACTTCATTTTGTTGTCCACTTTCGCCCACGTCGACTCCATTTACCACCTTGACACCCGCCCCCATGAGTACACTTGTAAAATAAAGAAGTGTCAAAGTACAGCTCTAAAACAGGTTGAACACACCTGCAGCAAAACGTCAGGTGATGACTTTGTGACTATATTTAGAGAAAAGTTGTCGCACATTTTTTAAACACATTCAAAACTCAGGAGCCGATCGTGCACCTCTGACTCATGCAAGGAAGCTGAGACGTTTGGAAGACATTTAGCTGCTCAGTGAGAAACCACCTAAAGGCAGAACATCTAATCTTTGCAGCATGAACACTTTGCAAACACTATACAAGAAAGCTATTATACTTTTTGATTCTCAATAACTACACAGTTTGAGAGATGTTTTAGTTCAAACTGATCTGTCTTACTGATATAAATTCTTTTCATCCTGTTTTAGAGACTCAGTAGTTTCATCTGCACCACATTCATCCTCATAATAAAATGTTCCTTCAGAGTGACAGATCACACACTTGATTTATGAAGCTGTCACCCTTTCTGAAACAGAAAACTCAAAGTTTTCTTCATCCTAGTGCTGAGAAAAGTTCTAGTAAACCCACTTTTTTGGAACTGACCCCAGAATATGAGTTCACATCTTGTGTTTACTTGTTTGTGAATCCCACAGCTTGACAGTTAGAAAAACAAAATCAGCAATGCGGTTTAAATATATAGTTTTTAAAAGACGTTTGTTCATGGAGGGAGGAAAAGAACACACATCAGATTGTGGAAAAAAAAACAACACACAAAACCTTTTTATTTTCTTCTTCTTCTTTTTAGTGTTGCTGGAATTGTGGCCGTAAAGCCAGCGAGACCTGCAGCGGCTGCAACGCGGCTCGCTACTGCGGGTCCTTCTGCCAGCACAAAGACTGGGAAAGACATCACCTGATCTGCAGCCCGGGACTTCAGGCTCAGCCCAAACCGGTCTCTGCCATCACTGCAAGCAGAGTAGCTGCTGTTACCTCAGCAGCAGCGGCTGGAATGTCTCCTGTCGGTCTAGTTGGGGTCAAAGCTTCTGACAGCGTGCCTTCAGTCTCCAGTCCAAATGGAGAGAAGGCGTCAGTTGCTTCTCGCTCCTCCACTCCATCCACCCCTGCCTCAGCGTCTGAGACCAACGGACATTAGGATGAGAGGGATTTCAGTGGTTCACACTTCATCCATCCTCTTTGTTAACAGGGAAGAGTTGAATCAGCAGCATGAGGAAACTATTTGTGGGTGAAGTTAGGATAACAGATTTTTTCATCAGACTCTGGCAGATAAAGAAAGACAGACTATGGAAGACTGTTTTGAGTGATACATCAACTGGGACTTTGGTTTTGGCAGAGAACAAAGGAACCGGTTCTGTAAGCATCCATTGGATGAACAGATCTCCATAACAGATGGAAACGTGTTTCTTGTCGTCCAAAAGCCCAAATCCTGGATCTGTGAGGGCTGGAAAGAAACTCATGATTGATCTCGGTTTATCTCTGTCTGCAGAAAGTTCTGAAAGTAATGCATATAACTCCCGCACCCACAAACCAATGTCACTCACTTTGTTGTGTGTAACTTTAGGACCTGGAGGTTAGTGTTGTAAACAGTGTAATGTTACCAGCCCCAAAGCGTCTGTCTTTGTTGTTTAGGAAAACTCCGACAGTAAACTACCTGGGACTGATCTCTGCAGCTCTCCGTGTACAGAAATATTTGGTCGCCAACGTGTTGTCAGATTTTCATGTGTGTGTGTGTGAATGAGTCGAACGTTGTGCTGTCGGTAATTTTTGTAAAGCATATGATTATTTTTGTTAAAGCAATATTAAAAAGAAGTGTTCGGGTCTTTCAAGCTGTTTCTGCGTCACCAAAGTTTTTTGTTTGCTCAAGAGAGTCGTTGTCACTTCCTGTTTGTGTTTTTGTGAACAAGAGATTATTATATGATAAAATCTTTTTTAATAGGTTTTATTGGGAATTCTGGTCATTATTTCTGATCGTCACAAACAACAGAAGGGGTTTGTTCATGTAGAAGCACAGAAACATGCAGTTATGACTTTTATTCTGGGTCAAGTTTCATTTTGACTTTCCTCACGTCCACAGCTGCGGATGACAAGCTCTAAATCTTTCATCACCGCTGTTTAATAAGAAAATATCTGTTAGAATCTGTTTTAACACTTCAGAATTTGTTCATAACCAGAAAAATCTCATCGGTGCCTGTACCATAGTAGTGCAGGTCCAGAATCAGTCACACACAAAATCTCAGGAGATAAACTTTATTTGTTTGTACAGATCTTTCTTTTTATTTTTTGCCCCAGTTTAGGTACTTTGATTTATCATACCCTGCTGTTACAACTGAGATGTTCCTGTTTTTGTTTGTTGTAAGAAAATGTGCAAAAGATTATGAGAATACCTTTATTTTGAGCCACACCCCCTTTCATTCTTTAAACCTGCTTTTTTGTTATGAGGCATATCTTCATATGAAAAGCTTATCTCGACATGAAATATGGAATAAAGAAGTAGAATTACTTCAGACATGTTTTTTTTGTTTTATTTTGTCTTTCTTTCCTCTTTTATTTTTTTGAGAAAGTAAGAATCTATTTTTTTATTAACAGTCAAGGTGAGTAGTTTATTTTGTTTGTATCAATGTGACTTTGTGATGGAGTTGCCACCTGTCCCTGTGGTTTAAAACATGAAAACATTTTAATGATAGTTTGGTTCACAAGTCTCTGTTCCTGTTATTTTGTGGATCAGAAGCTGGAAAGTTAAGGAATAATCTAATGACAATTTTTTCTTTGCCTAATAGCTTTTAGTGACACCTTTATGGTGTTAAAATACAACTACTTTTTAGTCAAAGCAAGTTATCTTTGGCACCTTTCTTCTAAGAATTAACAAGAATGAGAACAAAATGTCTCGCCGGCTGCTGAAAACATTGCCTAAAGATTTGCATAAAAACAGTTCTTTGATAAATTGTGTTACGTGTCGACAAAGAATAGATTTATTCTGAGATTTTAGGAGCTTTTTTTATGCCTGAATGATTCAGAGGCCAAAGTGAAAGCTCTTAAAAACAACTAAAAACACTTTGAAAATGGTTGGATGTAAGAATAAAAAAACAGCCAAAATCCAGCAATACTTGTTGCAAGGACTTCAAATGGAGAAAATTGCTGAATAAGGCTTTTTTTCAACTACAAGAGTCTGGATCCTGGGAGGAAAAAGGTAAAAAAACAAAAATTTCTCATCATTTTTGAACACTGCAATTAAGTATATAGATTTTCTTTTATAAATGCAATTTAATTTTATCTTCACACAACATGTCAAGTTTTTTTGGGGAAAATTTTGTTGAAGCTTAAATGCCATTTGTGCCATTTTTAAAACAACTCTGATTGCTTAAAATCGTCTCACAAAAAGTCACAGAACTGAATATAAGGAACTGAGGTTCTACCAATAAAAACACACCAGTCTCTAAATTTTGCATCCTTTTGTTCCTCTAATGGTATGAATCATTCAGTTGCTTCTTATTAAATATGCAAAAAGAGACACCTCTGATTTCCAGCATGCACAGTTTTGGATCCTTTTTGTGAGAAGGAGTTCCCTTGAACAAAGTCTGAAACACATCCCATTTAAAATGTACGTTTTTTCACCAAAATATCTGTTTAAATATTAAAAAAATACTTTTTTTTAATCAAAAATATATTGTTGTTAAATGACTTGAAAAGGATCTTTACCCATTGTCACGGTTTGCATAGGAAAATAAAGAAAACAAAAAACAGCTAGTAATATCACATGTTACCACAGGGTGGCAGTACAAACTATATCTTGAGAAGTGAAGTACTGCAAATATTTAATGCACTGGAAAAAAACAAATGAACATTGCAAGAAAAATGAAAAAGCATGGACTTTACACATTAAAATAATTTTGAGTTTTATGAATATCAGCCAGTTCTCCATTCAAATTAAATGGTGTGTTAAAATGTAAACTAATACGCTAAAATAAAAATAAAGAAAGAAAGAAAACGTGCTGTGGGCGTTACTGTGCTGTGAGACTGAGTCTAAAAATCACTGGATCTTTACTGGGGAAATGAAAGAAAAAATCACAGGATGAAAAAAAACCAGATATTTTAAAGAGTTAATTTTTGGGAGTTTGAGAATTCTGCTTGACATTTTCATCTGAACTGTCAGAGCACTAACATCCAGAAGTGTTTCTGGGGGCAGGGCCCATCTATGGCATAGGCATTATAGGCAAGCGCTAAGGGCGCCATCTATTTAGGGGGTGCCACAAATGGGGGACGAAAAAAATAGATTTTACAACTTTTTATTAGAGTATAGATGATTTAATCTGTAAATTGATCTCTGGTTTATGAAGGCAACTTGTTCTGTAGGTTTCTCAGTCTGCTTTGTTACTACAGGAGGTTTTATAGTGCAGAGGATGTTTCATGATAACATTATCATATGATGCAGTCGTATAGAAAACAAAATAAGGACAATGGAAGTTTCACTTGTGATCTCAGATAAAGTTCAGTTAAAGCCTGGTTTTCAGTGTTCTTACCTTCATAAAATACTGATTTTATGTAATTTTGTTAAACCCAAGATTTTAGTAAAATGCTCTTCAAATTGCTGGAAAATGCATGATTTTGAGTTTATATATTTTGAGATGTAGATTTAATTGGGTATGTAAAGTGGCAGTGAGGTTAGAAAATTGCACATAGGTTGTCAAAATTGTTTAGGGCCAGCCCTGTTGGGGGGACCTGTGGACCCTAACATGCCAACAAAATCCCTTTTACATCATAACAGTCACTGAAGAAATATAAACCTAGCATACAGTTAAATACTTCCTGGTAACAATAAAATGAAGTAAAAACATTGTGAAAAAATGCAATATCTAATATACAATCATTGCATTCATCTCAATGACCTTCAATCTTTTAGAAAGATCACTGTCAGTGTCTGTTTCAGCTGCGTTTCGGGTAAATAAAATGGTGATAAAATGGTAATGCAGATCATTAACTGGTGCAAAAAAGAAACATGAGTCACCTGTTTACTGGAGAAAAAAAATAGTTGGATTGATGCATTTGTTTTTCCCTGGAGATGTTAAATGGATTGAGCAAGGACACAACAAAAGTTTCAAAATTTACTTTATTTCAAACTGATTGTTTTTTTTTTTTTTAGTTTCTGTTCATTTTGATGTTCACTTCACTTTAAGCTATTTTGTGTTCTTTTCATTTTGTTTTATTCTGTTCTATGTTGCCAATATAATTTTTCAGTTCATCCTCGTTGAGCCAAAAGTTTACTCAGCGCAGAAGTGCAGTCAGCAAACAGTGACATTTGTGTTTATATTCATTTTTCGCTTTGTGGTGATGAGCAATGTGTCTCACTGGGCTGCATGAAACTGCAGGCAAAAGTTGATCAAAATATTTGACAGATTGTGTTGATTGTCTGCAGTAATTAGGTGCCAGACTTCAGCCCCATCTTCTACTAATGAAAGACTAATTAAAGCTACTTTAGTCTGCCCTCGTTTCTAAGACTTCTAATAATCTGATCCCTAAAAATGCACAAAACTGCAAATCAAATAAAAAAAAATAACTACCCTTTTTTCCCACACTTTTTTCTCTTATATAATATATGAGTGTGTGAATATTTTCTAGATTCTTACATCAAGAGGGCTGAGAAGTCACAACAAATGAGTCATTTCAGTAATAATCCCTGAAAAAGATGTGGTAACTGCGGAGTTTTTTTCTTTTCTTTTTCTTTTGTATGTATCCAGTATGTTACAGTGTAACTGGTTCATATTTTGAGTCATCAATCTTTTATGCAATAGTGGAATGTTTCCTTTATAACAACACAAAACAAAACAAAACAAAAAAATCAAATAATGTATGATCATTTTGGGGCCGTGGGTGATGAACATCATGAGTGAAGGACTCAGATGCAAAGATAAGGACAATTATGGAACAAATAAGTCCAACAGGAAGGATGAATCTGCAAAGAGCTGTATTTTAAAAAAGCAAAGAAAAAAAAACATGTTTTTCTAAAAATGTGTGCTGAGAAATAAGGCTGAGGAAATGAGTGTCATCAAAACAAATTGTCAAAAGGCTGCTGTTTCAACAAAGCCACCACCTCCATTTGAGAACTCTAATTGTGTCAGGATCTTTATTTTTGCTGTATTCCTTTTAGGTTATGATTTTTTAAAATATTTTTTGGTGGATTGTGTTCAGTTCTGAACCTTATGTTTTCATTTTTGCACCATCAGTCACTTCTTCTCAGTCAGCCTGGCACGTCTGTCTCACCTGCTCCCTGTGTCACAGCTGCAGCCACTTCGCCCATCGACCCCTGTTCTTTTAGTTCATCGGCTTTACTTCACCTAGTTTGCTTTTCATGCCACTTCTGGAACTTGTGCCCATCTATATTTCCATGCACCTGCTCAAGTGTCCTTGTGTCGCCTCAAACTAAATTTCTTATTAAAGGCAACCAAGTTAAACATCATCTTAAATGTTGTTTTCACCATTTTACCTTTTTGCTTATTGCATCTTTAAAGCAGAGATCCAGTCAGGTGTGATGTGGTCAGCTTTTGCGGTGTACTGTAAAATACATAAAGCCTTTGAAAAATGATTCATTCTGGTCATGCACAGCTGTCACTATCTAATGTTACAAACTGTCACAGTTCTCACATTCAGACATGGTGAAATCTTGTCAGGATGATGAAACCCCATCTGTCTGTTTCACATCACACCCATTTTTTTTCACCTCCAGCGAAATTAACAAATGATTTTAGACAGCGTGCACTCATAAACAGCTTTCTTCAAGGCTATGAGTGATTTGCTTTGACACACAGTGTACGCTGCTGCTGCTGAGCTTGAGCTACAGCACACATCACATAAAACTGAACAAACACAAACAATTATTAAAACGATGCGAGCGATGAGGTCTTGAAGCGGGTGCTCGCAGGGTAATAAGTTCTAATATTTGTGTAGCGAACCTCAAGTCTGAATGCGTTTCTAAGAAGACAAGGACAAGTGAGTCAGTGTTTCAGAGACACGCTGCCCTCTAAGCATGTTACCTCCCACACAACCCAAGTCCCAGTTAGAAAGAAACAGATACTGAGCCATGAAATAGGACAACAGCTGTTGCTTTTATCACCTTTGGCCCCCGACTTTGGATTTTTGAGAAGATTTTCTTTAGCTGATCAGAAGCACATATTAAGACTGTGGCGATGGACCGTTCTACGAGGTGACTTTATTTTTTATATCACATATTTTTGTTTCTTCTTAAATAAATATTTCCACATCAAGCAATAATCCCCACTTATTTTTATATTAAATACTGTTTATGTAAATTCATATATTGTGCAATTAAATAATAAATCTCTCAGATGGTGAAAAGCACACTGACGGGTAATGTGTTCACCCATCTGTTGCTGCAGTGGTGTTCGTTCATGCTTCTCTGCCACAGTCAGAGCATCAACTCGATGAAGCGACTCAGATCTTGACTGTTCTCAAGTTCTTGCTTTTCCTCCTCACAAGGAAGTAACCAAGGTGAGGGGAGGGATAAAGGCCATAAAGAACCTATCTGGACACCAGATGTCATGCGGTCACCTTTGCCCCGGCTGCTGGCTTTTTGAAGAGATGTCCTGTGTGGCATCCACAGAGCCAAGGACACTCGCCTGAAAGAGAACTTAAAAGGATCTATTTTTTTCCTCCTGCTCTGCTGCTAGAGAAGAAAAACACAGATGTGCTGCAGTTGTGGCGAGAACTCTAATTTAAAATAAGTAAGCAAGGTTTTAACCTTGACTTTTCCTCGGTGTCCCTTTTTTTTCCTGACACAAAGAAATACCGCCATCAGGGAATAAAAAAAAAACGGTGGAATCAAGAAACAAAGACAGGATTTAAGATCTAAAAACATCCAATAAGAATCAAATAGTCAAAAAGACCTGTGGTATCTTATTGAAATAAAGCAACAGCAGCACAAATCTGTAGAGACTCGGGAAAACTCTCTCCTTGAAGGAAAACTGCATTCCGCTGTGGTTTTAGTCATTTTTCTTCCACGACAAACACAAAAACCTTGTACTCTCCACAAAAATGAAAAAAAAAAAAAAAGACTGAGTCAGTCCCTGCTGAATCCCTAAAATAGACAATAAATCATGTGTATTCACAGAATTTGGGTACAAGAAAGCATTACAAAAGGTTGTGGTTATGAAGGACATTAAAACCTGGTGTTTTGCAAAAAAACAACAACAAAAAAACAAAAACAACATACATATACTAAAAACACTCTGATCATGTGATGATCCCTAAACTGAATGATTGCATAAGATGACATCACATGTTTTTAATTACACTTAATTTACAGTGTTATCAATATTCCTACTTAATTTAGCTAAAAAAAAAGTCAATATTATTTTGTATCAAAATGCTCATTTAACATCAGGGAAACCTATAAGACTGAACTGGTCTAGAAAAAATATTATTATTTTATCATAATGTTCTAAAAATCAAAGAGTGAAATCCAATACAAAAACAAATTATGTTTTCAATCAATCTCATGCGTTTTTACTGAAAGGCCTGTTTATAATCCTTTGTTTTCACTGATATTGTGTCTCTTGTGGTGACACTTTAATGTTTTTTTGGAATTAATGAGGACTGATGAAGCTTACTGCGCAGTGTTGACACACATCTTTTGATCCTCATTTCCTCTGGGTGTATATTCTGCCCTTCCAAAACACAGCCTGCCTGAGAGGAAAGATGAGAACGCTTCCATTTGCTTGTATTAATCATGTCATCAAATAGTCCAGCCCCAACAATCAGAGCGATAATTTGCCAGCCTCTTTTTGGTGCACGCTTGTGTGTGTGTGTGTGTGTGTGTGTGTGTGAGTTTGCAAAACTGGGGTGAACAATCTAAACAACTTCAGGAATTATTTCCATCATCTCACACTCATTGTAAGGAAAAATATGGTCTTTCATTGATATTCAGAGCTTGTCATATACTCAGAATGCAGGGGGACAAAGAGAGACATGTTTTGATATTTTTGTGTGGCAATAGTTCAGTTAAAATAAATACACAGAGCATCTCAATTCTTAGTGCGTACACAACAGTGCACCACTTGTGCTTGTCCCACTGCAGAGGCTAAAACCTGAGTCTGTTCAGTAAAAAACACTGTAGTGGTCCAGATTAGGGCTGGGCAATATGGCTGAGAAATGTGTCACAATATAAGTGTTTCATATCAGTAGATATCAGTTATTATTGTTTAGGTTTTTTTTTTGTTTTACTTAGTTGAAATAAGGACCAGGAGAAGAACGAATGATTGATCCTGCCATCTTCATGATGTGACCTTTCCTCTTTTATCTAAAATTTCCTCTGGAGCTGCTGCACTCATTTTTTAAATTTCACTCCATGTTGTTCTTTTTTATTTTTAGGCAGTTATGAGGCACGGTGGCAAAACATGAAACTGCTGCTGCACGTTACTTAACAGATTGTTGCTAGTTGACCAAAGAGTGAGTGAGTTAGTTGATGCCATCAGAGGTCGAGCGGCTAAATCCTTTTCTCTGCCTACATTTCCCAGAATGCCGTGCAGTTCTGGATAAGACATATTTTCTATTGGCAGATATATATTGTTATTACATTATTGCTCAACTCTAGTCCAGATGGCATGACACTTTTTTCTTTGCATTAATGTTTATTTTACCTTTAGTGCTTTTTTTTCTTGTTAAATTGTTGAAACAAAACAAAAAATGTGCTGTAGAATAAAAACTTGACTGAACGCAACCTTTAACAAAAAAAGATGAAATGAATCCATAAATCTGCATCTTGCTCTCACACTGTAGATAATCTTGGTCCCGCAGGAATCCATTTTGATTTCCAGAGCAATGGGGATACAGTTCAATGCAAACAAACTGATCCTCAACAGAACCAGTTTGTGCATATTTATTATTTCCAGTTGAGTAGAGCTTTGTTAGGAAAAATGCAAGTGCAGTACATAATTAAACATATTTAGTTACATTTTACCTTAAAATAGTTTCCAACTACTGACTTTACATTTTAGAAGCACACCAAATTTGCTAATCTTTGTTTCTGTTGTGTGTGGTAAATAAAATAATCATAAAGTGCTGATTCTGAAGTTGGTCTAAAAATGAAGCATGACTCATTTGTTCTGGAGATATAATTGCTGTCTGTAGGACTGATGCATTTGTTTTCACTGGAGAAGCTAATTGGACTCAAAAAGGACACAACCAAACATCCATGTTACTTCTGTGATATGAATTCCCTGCATATTTTTTGGTGCAGACCTTTTTATTTTTTGTTCTTGTGTCTTTGTTTTAATTCTGTTCTGGGTTATTTTTAAGTGCATCATTCTTGTGCCAAAAGTCTGCTCAGAATAGAAGTGAATTCTGCAAACAGTGACAGTTGTGTTTGTGTTTATCTGCCAGTTTGTGGGAGACTTTTTACATTTTTCTTGTGTAAAAAGCAAGGCGTCTTGCTGTGTACTGCGCTACGTCTTGTTTTCAGCTAAGACTAAACACAATATACAGCAAAATGCTTGATTGATTGGGCTGGATGTCTGAATGTGCCAGCTCTTTCTTCAAGCTGGAGGCAGAGTAATTGATACCACTTTAGAGTTTGTCCTTGTTCTCAAGGCTTCTAATACATTAACGCCTAAAAATATGCAATGTGAAGAAAAAAAAACATCTCTTTTATTCCTCACTTTTATGCTACTCTTTATGCTCAGACAGAGATGGATGGTGTGTGTGAAGACACTGCAGCATGCCGAGAGAGCCTTTACCAATTTTTACCTCTTTAGAGCCGCTGATGAAACCCAGCTGCACAGTTACCGAGTGGATGTATCTTTTCCTTGGTTGTTAGCAAAACTTCTGCAACATTCCCGAGTGCAGACCTTTTATAGTTGAAGGTGGGTCTGAATTTTGGCTGTAAGATAACAATAGTTTGATTATGTTGCAGGAAAGTTTAATTCTGACTTTAGGTGTTACATTTTTGGATTTGGTTGGATTAAAAAGAAAAAAAAAACTTTGCATTTCTCACGAGACTTACATTAAATAAATATGTATTTATTGCCCTCACTATACAGATGAAATCCACCAACAGAAAGATTGGATGATGGTGTTTTGATGATGCTACCTCTCTGATAAAGCCCTGTCATAGGAAAGCATACGGTTAGATGGAAGAGTTAGGAAAGTTGATTAGAAGCAATGACTGTAATAATGCAGCCTCTGAAATGAGTCATTGGGGATTATTATTCCAATATGATTGTCTAATCTTGTGCATGTGGCTCAGGTGTCATTTTGTTGGTGAGGGTTTAGGCTTAAATAGAGGGGGTAGCAAGTCTTGCATCACTGAGAAGAGTTAACAAATTACAATTATTCAAAATAAAATTGTATTTGGATATATTTCAGTATTGAAGAAATATGTGAAAGTAAGTTGATTATTGTGAAAATGTTGGAGAGAGTTTGGAAGATTTGGCTGGTCAATAAGAGTGGCTGCTGGGACCTAAAAAACCCTTCAGAATAGGGATTTTGTGCATTCTTTGCTTGTTTAATGAGGTTTCTCTGTGACTAATCGCTGCCTCAGGACTCCCGTTTTAATTCAGTCTACGCACATTATCAACACAGAGAGGTGAGAGGAGATGGTTGACTTCTTCAGCTGACACATGTTGACAGAGTAAATTACTAAAGCACGACTGAAACTGAATAACAGTTACCCTGCTTTGAGAAACCACGTTTTTCTCAGGTCTAATATAAACTTTTTACACTTGGTTTTGTTAATTTTTTCCCATCACTATTTATTTTAAAGGAGACATTTGATGATTTTAAATCTTTTTCACATTTAAATTGTTCAATTGGGATCTATATAAAGTGGAACTGCTTTCCGCTAAATTCTTCCTTATTGTAACTCCACAAGCCCCTCCTTCATCACTTTGCTGAGGTTTGTCTCAGATCAACTCATTTAGATGCTGTCTCTTTAAAACCAAACAAGGCGTTCTACAGACACACACCCAGCTTCCAGAGCAGTCCATATTAGTTTTGATAGAGACATGTGTGACTATATACACTCTAAAAAATGAAATGTTGGATTTATTTAACCATGTTATGTCAACTAGTTCCACTTAACTGAGTTGAGTAAATTCAAAGCAATATACCAGTTTTTTAACCAAAGAACATGAGTATGTTGCTTTGAATTTACTTAACTCAGTTAAGTGGAACCAGTTGACAGAAACTTTTTATTTACAAACTGATTTAAAGATGTCAACAAGGGAAGACTTGTCCATCCAGTCTTACATGTTTAGGCACTTTCCTCTGTCTAGTTAGGTTCAGACATAAAAAGAAAATAATTAATTTGCCTTTGGCATGTATGTCTTTAAAGTGATTTTGTTTTGTGTTTGTATCATGATTTACAGTAAGACCAGGATAATTATGGTTAATACACAACATTAGAATTAATTTTAAACCATACAACTCTCTTTTTTCCCCTCTTTTGTTAACTTCTGGTGAAAGCTGTCAGATCTTCTAGTTTCTCACTGGGTTTAATAGTCGTTTAGAAAAGATCAGGAAGAATACATTCCATGTTTAAACCATTTGTTTTTTTCTGCTGTGGCTGTAACTCTATATAGAGCCTTAAATGAAGCTCTATGATGATTTTTTGCTTTAGATTCAGAGGATAAATATCTTTCAGTGACTGCTTTCTCAAATGTAAACTGATTTTGCATTTCTATTTGATAAATTAAATAAAAATATCCTGACTTTGTTATGTAGAGCTGCTTTGAATCTGTGCTGAACTGCATTTACTTTAGACAGAATTGGATTCAATATTTTAATATTTTTGCTATGCTATGCTATTTTTTTAATGCCAGACTTATTTTTTTATGTTTATCACCTTAAGCTAGTTTTGAATTGATGGTATTTTAATATAAATTAGCTAAAAAAAATGATAAGGGTCCCTACAAATCAGTCACTATCATAAATAGAAGAAAAGATGTTTTAAAGAAGCAAAATGTAATTAAAAAATATTGTCAAACACTAAATGTTTTTTCAAACAAACACTTAGAATCATTAACACTTTTATTATTGTTGGTTTTCAGTCATTCAGGGGTGTTGACTAAACCAAAGGAGAACAGAAATATTATTATACAATACAGTTTGTGAATTCTGAAAATACAGAAACCACACAATGATCAAAATATAACATAAAGCAGAAATTCATCTTTTTATAACTTATTATTGACATTATTATTATTCTAAAAGAATTTGCTCTTATGCACATTTATGAAGACATATTTACATTTGAGGATTAAAATATTGGCTCACCGATGACTGAGAAAATGTAAAACTCGTATAATAACCAAACACTTGTACATTTAGCAATAGATAAAAAGCGGGGTAATAATACTTATTTTTGCATTCTCTGCACATGACAAAAGGACAGCTTAATGAAAGCAAAACCATGCTTTTATATCATACAGTATTTACACCAACATGCATGTTTAAGAAGCAGTTATGCTTCATATATTAACATCCTTATTGTTGTTTTTCATGATAATTATACCCAACTGCTGAAACCCCACCACCCTAAAACTCTGCTAATATTGTTATTTCACTGCAAATGAGTTGGTTCTAAAAGCCTTGTGTGGTTTTGGTTGCTCTTGATTAGCATAATATCAAGCAAACACTGAGAGAGAAAATATTACAAGTGAGATAATATGAGAAAATTCACAATATGTCTTTTGCATTTCACATAAACAGACACTTTGAATCTACAGTCCATAGAATGCAGCAATGTCTTTTTGTACAAAATAAAATGAGTGGTCAGAAACTGGAACAATAAAACTCTTTGTACCATACATATACCTTTTTAATTCTTCTGTGTATGTGTGTGTGTGTGTGTGTCAGAGTGCAAATGGGTAGGTGGGATGATGCGCCAGGGCGTCTCAGTCCGTGTGACTGTGTAGGCTGTGGATGTGACAGTCGGGTTTCAGTTGTTAGTCATAATCCACCAGGAAGCTGAGGAAACACACATACGGAGAGGAAAACAAAATGAAGCCCGTCGTTGTTTAAGTCATGTTCAACAAAGTTTATAGCAATAAAAATCTAAAAAGAAAAACTAGTTAATGTGTCATTTAATTTAACCAGCATATAGTAAAAATGTTAGAAATGTACACCTCAAAGAAGAGGAACAATTAAACTCTGTTGCAACAAGTGTGTGAGTTAAATTCACAAAAAAATGTAGGCAAATGCTTGACACTTTTAAGTAGATGCGACACACACACACGCCCACACACACACACACATATATATATATATGAGCTTGTCTGAAGTTTCGTGTTTGTTCAGCTAAACACAAGTCATCAAGCAGGAATACATTTTTTAACCATGTTTTCAACATTTACAGGTTATTTATTAGTAATTTTAGTATTCAGTTACTTATTTACTAAAAATGTAAATCTAGAGATAATATCAGTTATGTCATGAAAATTCTAAAAGAAAACCTAAAAAACAAAGTCAGAAATGTGTTCATATAAAGACATGCCCTTAAACCAACTTCCTCTTTAAGTTAAAAAAAAAAAAGACGTGTTTTATGAAGCATCGTCAGCTGATTATTGGCTACCAAGACTCATGTCCTTTTGAACACCTGCCAGCTGGTGCAAAGCTTTTTTTTTTCCAGAAAAAAAAATAAATAAATGAAGGCAGTTTTCTGGTGACCTTTCAGCACAATAAATAATATCTCACAGCACCTTCAGAAGTTGTGTTTTATTTACTTTTCTATTATTGCCTCTAGGGTCGGACCTGCCCTGCTTCTTAGATGTGGATCTCATGAACCACCATCCTTCATCAAAAGGAGTGCAATGTGGCTGCAAAAGACACGTCAGCAGTACCACTTTTGAAGCAGTTTAAGAACTTTTTTTTTCATCAAAAAAAAAAAAACAGCATTTTTAAAAGATCTGAACTCAAATCACATGCAAGGACTTTCATTTGACTTTTACATATATCTTTATTTAGTTATGTGTTGCATTTTATCCAGTTTACTAAAATATTGCCTATATCTAACATTTAATTTATTCTTCTTTGAAAAACTTTTTATTTAAAATCCACAAAAAGCTGGATTTGTTGTATTGTTCAGGGAGGCCTTCTGAAATCATGTGATTCTTACAAACAATTACAACGATAAGAGCTTCTTTTGAATACAGCAGAACAGTTAATTATGTTTTTTTTTTTCTTTTTGTTTGTTTTGTTTTGAGTTTTTTATTTGTCTGTCTGGAGCAGAAAGCATGAGTTCATGAGAGTCACAGATGTGGAAGTCAACAAGCATGTAAAAAAGTAACCTAGCAACGAGCAAAACGTACACAGCCCACACAGCTAAATCATCATCATCATGGCAATGCATCCCTGTTAGCAGGGAGGCAGATATAATAACCAGGGCTGCTGCTTTCTGAGGTACATGTGGTTCGGTGTCGCCAACAACAAATTAATCAAATGTCAAGATGAGAGAGTCACGACAGTGGCCTGAGCTTCGAGTGGCAGTGAATCATACAACTCTGCTGAGTGCTGAGGAGTCGATGTGATAATGAGCAGAATGTGTGCATGCGTCATGTGGAAGTCACTACACCAGATATAAAACTGTCCTATCACAGTTTTTGTCGTTTAGAAATTAGGGTGTGCAGAAAGCCGTGTGTTTATAACTGTTGAATTACAGAAAAGCCTTTTTTTGTTTTTCAGTAAAAAACTGGAAAGTTGATCAAATTAATAGAAAGAGACATAAAATGTTTTATTTAAAACTTGCAAAAACTGTCCATCTAACCAAGTTTTCAAATTATATATCCAGCCAAACAGTCTTTTTGATCTTGTTTTGAGACTGATTTACGAAACAAAATCAGTATGTGTAAGCATGGGCGTAACGGACGTGGGGTACGCGTGGGACACGTCCCCCACACTTTCCGTATCTGTGCCCTCTGTGCCCCGCACTTTTTTCAACCATCACAACTAATCTGCTATTAAGATGCGGTAACGTGTTTTTCCGAGCCGTCTTTACACGCACCATGAGAACGCGGGTGTACACCTGTGGGAGGTGTGCAGAGCTGCACCGTGTGGGTCAGACACAGCTGCGGACTGGCTGTCTGTGAGTTCTGGAGGATCACAAAACGGCCGGTGTTCTGTCGGGTCAGGTGGGTATTATGCAGCCACCTGTGTTTTTGTTCTTTTACTCCATAAAATGCTGCTGGGTACCAACACAGCCGCCTTTGTGGCAGCTGGTGTATGAAACTAACGTTCAATGCGAGCGGCCCCTCCCAAATTAAAAAACAGAAAGAATAAGAAAGATGAGCTGGAAAAATTAGCAAACATGTTAAAAAGTAAAGTGAACAAAAGCTGGGGGCAGTGCAAGATGCAGCCAAATGTGCTAAATAAACATATTTTCTGTGATGAAAGGGCTGAGGTCAGCGTGATAAATCAGCTGGGCCAGTGATGACACGGACCGGGACACAGACCCAGCAGAGATAGATCCAGGTTAGCAGCTCTGCCTACACACAGTCCTTCATCCCAGACTTGGTTTATGAGTTAAAATGAAAAGCTGCTTATTTAATAATCTTTTGGAAACTTATTTGTTTTTTATTTAGAGGTTACATGATGTCTTGTCAGTTTTGGTTATATAGGTCCATCAGTAATTTTAGGTGATTATCATAATTACACCTGTTTATTGGGTAAAATTATTAATATTCTTGCTTTAAACATGTAGTTGAGTGTCAGCACTGCTTGGCACAATGTCATGTGCTATAAATAAAACTTAATCAAAAATAGAAAAAAATGTAAAACGGAACTCTAAACTCGTTTAATAATTTATCATATTAATTTCTTCATCTCAGCCACAGCAGTGAGTTTAAAACCAGGATGATTCAAACGTGGACTAGTTGATGAACCTGTCTCAAAAATCGTTATGAAATCAAGTCTTTATTTATGTTGGTAAAAATATGTTCTGTTAAAAACCTCCAGAATACAGGAAACAGCATCTACTTCCATCAAAATTTCCTGGGGGAGAACCCCCAGACCCCCACACCAGTGTGCCCCTCACACATTACAATGCTTCTGATGGCCATGAATAGCAGCAAAGACGAGTATAGGAACACTTATGTAAAAGAACTAAAGTCTGTCTCCTGGTGCTGTACTGTGTGTGTTGTGTTTTCAACTACTACGGAGAGGTGTGGTTGAATGCAAGATGATAAATGATAGAAAAAAACCTTCCATAGACCTCTGAAAAATTTGTCCCCCTCACTTCTGAGATGGTGATTACGCCCCTGTGTGTAAGACTAATAATCTTGTTATCAGAACGTGTAAGATTGCACTTAGTAAGATTCTTGAAATAAGAAAAATTAGAATCAAAGCACATTTCAAGAATTATACCAAGTAAAATTTCCTTACTCCATTGGCAGATTTTTTTTTCACTTAATTTGAGTCAAATTTTCAATCTAACAAGATAAATAATCTTACAAGTTCTAATACGATTTTTAAACTTACACATTCTGTTCTTGTTTAGTAAATCAGTTTCATAACAAGATCAAAAAACTTTTTGGCTGGATATAGGATTTTAAAACTTGGTTAAATGGACATTTTAAGCACTTGCAAAACACTAATCCTAACCTGGGAGCAACATGGTGGAAACAACTTCAGCATCCTCCAGCATGTCAATGACGCAGCGCTGGAAATCCTTGCTGCTGTTGGACTGAAGATAACTATAGAGACATGAAAAAAACAAATAAAAAATATCACTTGTCAAAAAAAATGGATCAAACATAATGCATCTGCATTGTTCTCTCTGTATTCTGTGTATATCAACTCAAATTTCCTTATAAGCACATTTAAAAGTGCAAAAAGCAAAAATAAATCATTAAATCATGCTTTAGACAGAAACTGCAGTGTTTTATAAGTCAACACAAAACTTTAAAGAGCTTAACTTGTTTTTGACCCCAGCTACATTTGACCCAGCTGACCACCATAGAAATGTAGACAACTTAGAAGCATTTAAGGATCACCTTTGTGACTGTGTGTGTATTTTGTGTGTGAACAGACAGAAATGAGCCATCTGCTCGTCTTTGCTGGTGGGGAACGTTTCCATCAAGAAGTACAAAAATGCCAAACAGTCTGCCAATATCTAATGCTGTACTAACCTCATCCAGGAGATGCGGTCTTGCCAGAACTCATACATTATGTAACACGACTTTCCCGGGAACTTCTGAACAGACACACTGACAGAGCAAAGAAAAGTAGATTGGGGCAGGAAGAAAAAAAAAATGACAGCAACTGTGAACTATGAAAAAAGTTTTTTTATACTTTAGAGGATTATCATTATCCTGTGTAGGGGAAAGAAAAGACATAAGACTTTGAGAAAAATGATGTTTTGTTTTCACAAGAAAAAAAAACATGTAACTTTATGAAACTGCTAAATTATTTCTATAAAACTAAAATTTATCAGGTTGTTTGCAGTTTGTGAAACCACAAAACAGCTGATAAACAATCCTTTCATTCTCTGCGTCAGTTTGGGCCGAGCTGACAATTCAGGCCCTGTGATTCAGCACCGTTCATCGCTTAAGAAGGTGCCACAGCAGCAGAATCTGACACAGTGTTCTAAAGATCTATTGCTTTATTTAGAAAAAAAAAAAAGCGAGGCACTCACTGCAAGTTGTCAGAGTGGGCTGAGGTGGCATCAATGTAACTCTTGAGAACTTTCTGGAAGTTGTCTAGAGAATCATCAATTACAGACATCTGCCTCTGAACCAGCAGGATGTTCTGTTGGCAGAAATACAAGAATCTATAAGATGGGATGATGACAGATTTCTGTTGTCTGTGTTTGAGCTTTTAATTCCCTTTGGAATTAATTGTCGTTTGCTTGTTTGTTTTAAACATTGAGATTTGAGACATTTATGTAAAGTGAGGTTGTTGCCCTTGACATTCTGGAAGTCGTTCAAACAGCAGCGTGGGTTATGATTAATTCCACACAGACAAGAACAAAAGTTGGACAGTTAGAGGAGTTGAATAAGCACCTATGGGGAAGATAATATGGTAATAAGAGCCCTGGCAAAGATCAAAGTAAAAAAAAATGTGCATATAAGAGAAGATATTACACTCGCTGTCTCCAAGTGTCTCCTATGTGTCTGCAAAAAATTGTCCAGATGGAGAATTTTTAAGAGGATTTGATTGTTTTCCAAAGTCTTATATTGACTAAACCAGTCAATCCATCCTCATTTATTATTTTTCTCAAGTAGCAACTAAATTTTGTTTGCAATTGTGACAAAGAAAAAAGAAAAAAAGAAAAAAAAATCACAGCAACAAAACACTGATATTGCCACAAAACGTAATTAGTGTCACTTTTTCCTTGGAGCAATACTTTTGCAGCAAAAATCTGAAAGTAGGTCAGGCAATGGTACATTTTCTTGACAACCTTTCAATTAAAAAAAAAACAAGAAACATGACATATCCTGACCTTTTAGGTACTTGAGCACCATATCTGTCTTACCAGATCTTGAAAGCGGTAAAAAGTTCATGTTTTTGTCCATTAACAAATCAATAGCAACAAAGTCTGCCTGCAGATGACAGCAATTCATCCTGAGCATGAACTGATGTCCTGTTTCATATTCAGTTTTATCTTGTGACCTTCGTTCACTCAATATCATAAACATCCCAAATGTGCAGACTCAGTCAGGCAATTGTTTTATAATATACCACCATGTTACTGTAATTAAGTTTTTAAAGTTCTTCATTTATTGTTTTATTTTGATTTTCATAGGTGTGATTGGCACACTTTGGTCATTATTACTGATCGTTAAAGTTGCTCCGTAAATTAAATTGGCTACACTGTTCGACATCAATGTGAAAAAAAAGAAAAAAGAAACAAGAAAAGCACAAAAAGTATTGCAGGTATAGATGCTGTTACGGTTTCATTCTCCAGCAGGAACTGCACGGTCAACATTAAAAAATGTTCTCTTATGTAGAGAAAAAGTAAAAATTGCTGAGCACTGATGAAAAAATATAATTATTGAAATTTTCTCAGCTTTGGGGAACGTACTGTAACCAGTGCAGTAATGTACTTTTTTTTAATATGCTTTAAACTGGTGAATGAACTGAAATGACCATACAGTACGTGAACTCTTGTGCATTTCCTAAAATGTGCATGAAAACAAGCTTTGTGTGGATTCAGATGAAAAACACCATTAGCTTTTCAATAATCAGCTACAATTTGTTCTGTTGCAGAATGCAGCTAACTGTAATCAGGACACTTTGACAACAGTCATAGAAATAATCCTGCAGCTGTGGCAGAGACGTGTCAAAATGCGCAGGTGTTTTTTTTATATGCTTTTAGCATATTCTTCAACTTTAAATAATGTGCTAAAATATAAAAGCCTAGAAACAAGGTGCATTCTTTCCCCTCAGAGAATTACAGAAAAAAGCAAGAATAAAAACATAAAACTTGCTAGACGTGTCCTTCAGCTGGTATAATTACTGCACCAAGCAGGAGCAGAAAGTAAAACCAGGGAAAATTGTTGCTGTGTGCCATTAACTCCCATTTAGAAGCCTCTGTCATCATGCAGTCTTTACGTCAAATAAGTTAAAGTGAGTTTATTAGATCATAGTTGCACAATGTGTCATTTTAAATATTTTACACTGAGCAGCTGCCTTCAGACAGTAAATTTGACAAAACAATTATAACATAAAGTCTGTATGTTGGTCTTAAATGTGACATAACTCAGAAAATAAAATATCATGGGTGAGTGGAGACTTGACTTTGATCAAGAGGAAACATTTCTACGTGTTGGCTTTTTAATGAGCCAGTCAAGTTTTATTTTAGATCTACCTATCATCAAAAGAGCTCAGAAGAGCACAGTGAGAGAAACGAAAAAGTAAAAAAAAAAAAAAAAAAGAAAGAAAGAAAAGGATATTAGGATTTTAAATCTGAGATTGAAAAACAAAGACATGTTTATATACTTTAAAAAAAGTTTCAGGTTTGACTTTGTATTTATTCTATCTGTAAAATTGGACTCATTACCTACAGTCAACATCACAACAAACAAACAATCCTAAAGGCAGAATCCATCCTACAGGTGACTGTGACTGTGGAACTAGTTATTTATAAAAGGTGAACAAAATATTTATCAGATCAGGGATTTCAAATAGAGAATTAAAATGGGACAAAACAGCTCACAGCTTGAAAGTACACCCCCGAACCCCCAAGGAGGGATTAGAGATGCGGGACAGATGTGACCATTACTTAACAAGGTCCAGATGTGCAGGGGAAAGAGCGCGCTATTAACAAAAACAAGGCCCCGCAGCTGAGACTGAGACTGAAGAAACCAAAAGCACGTTTCACATTCTGCACAAATCCTACGAGTGTAAACAAAACATCGCCAAACGTATTAAACTTAAAGTCAAAAACAAAATACGACTATGCACAACACCTGCCTCATCAAAACACACTATTTCAGTTTAATGAACAAAAACAACAAGAATGCATTTGGTGGTCTTCTGTAGAAATGTAGAAATGCAAAGATTAAAATGTTTATGTGGGTAAATCTAAATTTGCATTTTCACATGCATGTCTGAGCTCACGCAAACTTCTGATTGTCTGTAGAATATCCATAAGTTGTGGTAAAATGTTGTGTTTGTGTACATAATCATCTGGTGACCCCCACACACAGAATAGCAGCCGAAAGAAAAACATTTGGAAATTCTAGTGCTTAATGTCCAAATACATTTTAAAATTAATTAATAAAAGAGCTACATTTTATTTAAATTCCTTTTTTTTTTTCAGGTCAGTCTACTTACAGACTTATAGGTGCTGGCCAGTGTATCCTCCTTTAAAGGCTCCAGTTTGGGACTCTAAAACAAAATGGTGAGAAAGATGAAAAAAAAGCTCATAATCAAACCTAGGTCAGATGTGCAAAAGAATATCTATAAACAGTTTAAAAATAAATGCAACAGGAAAAAAAATTAAAAAACAGCTTTGTCAAAGTTTTATATTAAGAAAGATGATATATAATAAATGCAACAACATGGAGTGAGCTAGAAGGTTGAAACCTCCTTGTTTCATTTGAGAGAGCAGCAAACAAGAACGAGACAGACAGAAGGTGTGACGGTGTCAGCATCGGGTTGCTGCGATGGATATTGCTCTCATAACATCCTGCAGGTTATGAACTGCTTTGATATTGCACTCTGAGTCCCTCCGGTTTGACAAAACACAAGAACGGGGAGAGAGAAAAATGCTTGGAGAGAGGCTGGAAAGAGTGAAAGAATGAGCATCAAAAGGTGGTCGTGAGAGGAGTTAATAAAGTAAAAGGAGCAGACACAGAGGGAGGAAGAAGGAGCAAGAGAGCGTGAAAAAGGTTTAGGGATGGGTGGTGAGAACTGGTCATGGTTTGAGAGCTCTGGGGAGGTGACTGCACTTGGTGTTTGACTAAAACACCATTCTGCAGAACTGCATACAAAAAAGCTGTTTTTTTTAACACTTACAAAACCTAGAAAAATTAAAAACACTAAACATAATTATTATACTCATTATGAAGTGCTGTTTAAAAACACACAAACCATGCTCAAGGCTGTTGATTCCAACATCGCTACTAAAATCCTTCAAACAGAAAATTGACACTTTGTTCAAAGACACAACAATAAAATAAACTATACTAATAACATATTTATAATACTTTTTGCTGTTTCTTTTGTTTACCAGATAAAATTCAAAAAAATATTTTATTCCTAATTTGCTATTAAAAAAAATCTTGACATTTTTGAGAACCTCTGTTTATATGTATTGTCACCTGTTCCAACAGTAAGTCTACAAGAAGAAAAAAAAAACAGCTTCATACTTGACACTCCAGTTTATCCAAAAGTTCCTGCAGCCGGTTGACCTGAGAGCTCCAGTTTTCTCCATCTCCCATGGTGACACCTGAACGCATCAAATGAACTAGTGAATCAGTAAATCAACAAAAGCAAGCAAAATAATGAATACAACTGTCATACACTCAGTTTAAAAGTTCAAACATCATTGTTTGATGTGTTTCTGTCTGGACACACGCGCCTGAGGGAGCAAAATATTAAATGCCCCCCCGTAAGATGTGGGAAATGAGGTATAACGAATTAAAATATTAAATTCAAAAGTTGTTGATCTTAGCAGGAATCACTGTGATTAAAGAAGGTGTGAAGATGTTTTGTTTCCATAGAATTTTAGCAGAATTGTGTTTTCATAGATTATAAATGGGAGTTACAAGTCTACCTTATAGTTTGGCAAAATATTGCAAAATTTATCCTCAACACTAACATGATGGATGTTTATTTCTAAATTATTGGTTTAGATTTTACATAACTTTAATAATTACAGCAATCCATTTAGTTTTAATTTATTTACTTTGACAAAAAAAGCAATGAGTTGTTGCTCAGTCTGTACAGTTAATTAATTACACAACAGCTCTTGTCCATTTTAATTCTGGTTTCAAGCTTCTTCTAGTGTCAGTTATCATTTCCATTTTAACCACCAAATTGGTACTGAAATGATAAGAAAATGACGCTTTTAGCCTTCTAAAGATCTGTTAGTAACTGCACCAAGTTGTCAGTTAAAGGCTGTGACATGCTTAGACAGAAATTTATCTTGGAGTCAAGTTTTAGGCTCAGAAATATTAAAGGATTGTGGCAAATCAATCACTGTAAAATGACTTGTGTGGAGTCTTCTACTAAATTGTCACTACAGAGTTTTACCACAAAGAGTTTGTAGTTAAAAACTGTGGCAAATGCAGATGTATTAACATTCACCTCAGAGCTTGTATCTGTAATGACGTGTTTCTTTCCCATTAAGAGAGCAACACCTAACAAAAGTGCCAACACACTCTAAAAACAGCCCAGATCAGATTGCTTTAACACATTTCTGAGCCTAAAAAACAAAAAAAAAATCAAAGACTTTTGGACAAATTTGCAAAGGATCACTACAAAAAATTCCCAGAAGTCCATTTAAGCTTGAAATTGTGTAATCTTGCAAGGTGGGTCATACATGGACTAGCTGCTCAGTTAAAATTAATGGAGATTATGGAAATTAAGTCAATATCTTGAACTTGATATATTAACTAAATCTTTTTATTTTTCAGGGTGACAGGGTGCTTTACCCTGCTAAAAGTAGCAACTGTCACAGTGTACTTGGTCAGCATTAATGTTCAGGCAGGTGTCAACATGATCAACATGACTGGCAGGACGATGGTTTTCTAGAACACTGTCTAAACAATCACACATTTTTTGTCAGAATGCCTTTTTTACTAAATCCATCATGATGCCGGGCCTTGTAGTTTAAAGAAAATGTATAAATAAATAAATCAAATAAAAAAATCCTGTAAGGATCTTTGTGATTTAGCAACATGTAAGGCTGGATGGACAAGTCTTGTCTTGATGACATCTTGTAATTAATTGTTTTATAAAAAAATTCCGTGCCTCTGTGTAGTTGTACACTCCTCTATCAAACAACAAGGGTCCGATTTGGAAGCTGGAGGGGGGCGGGGTGTGAAGCGCTTCATTTGGATTTAAAGAGGCAGCCTCAAAGCGAATTGATCTGAGACACACCTCAGAAAAGAGGTGAAAGAGGGGCTTGTGGAGTTATAATGAAGAGGGATTCAGACCAAAACGTTGCAGTTCCACTTTATATAGAACCCAACTGAATGATTTAAATGTGAAAAAAAAGGATTTAAAAGCAGAATACGTCTACTTTAAAGATAATTTCAGAGCATTTCTTTACTCGTTTTAATGATCCATGTTTTTAGTGGGTTTTTTTTCTGTTTTGGATTTTCCTGTTTATTTTCATGATGTTTGTTCCTTTGTCTCCTTCTGTTTCCAGACATCCTCAGCATTTTCCATCAGTTCAGTTGAAGACGGCCTTATTATTCTTTGTTCATTAAAATTTTTGATTTTTACTTTTTTGAGCTCCTCATATTCAGTCTGCATTCTCAGGTCCTACCTAACTGTGATACTTTATTGCAAAAAAAAAAAATTGCTATTCAATACATTAATAATAGAAAACAGGAAGTTGGTGAGGCCTAATGCAAATCAATAAAAAGATATTCTGATAACTGAAGCTAAAAAAAAAAACTCTTTAGATACGTCTAAGTAGTGAAGAGAATCATCATGTAGCACAAGAGAAAACATTTTTCTCCAGTGGTCATAAGAAATACTGTACATCACACTGAGGAAATTTAGTGGTATTTTAAAATCATCAACAACCATTATGTTGAAAATGTAGCTTATGGCTTTATAGCAAACAAGAGCACAATTCATAAACTTTTAGGAAATATAACTGTATAACATACCTATGCAATTTATTGCACATAAATATTACTTTCGGTTATTTTATACATGTGAACCTAAAAATCAACTTAGAGTTTATGTTAACATACTGTACCTGCAGTCACCTTTAATTAACCTTACAAAATGAAAGGGTAACATATACCTTATAAGAAGATATGTTTACATGTGATTTTTTTTCTCTACATTTTAAATATTAGATTTTCTGTTCACCTGTGGTCAGAGTGGTGGAGCAAGAGTCCGATGAGGGCTGGTTGTTATGGACCATGCGACCACATTGCCTGCCATTTCTGGGTACTGCTGTCAGATCCAGTGCCGTTACCTCCCTCCTGCCATGACAGCAGTGGAGACCCAGGGAGACAAACATTAGAGAGAAAGACAGGAGCTGTCAGAGGGGTGAGGAGGAAACGAAGTAAGGATATGGCAGCAAAAGGGAGGGGAAAGATGATACGGAATAAAAGTTGCAGACAGAAAGGAGACGTGCAGAAAAAAAAGTGTTGAAAAGGGTTAATAGGTGATTGAATGATCCACAAGGCTGAGAGTGTAAAATAAAATAAGTCAGTGAAACAGCCAGGCAGTGCTTACAGTCTCAAATTATCACAAGTATACAAACAAACTGTTGTATAGTAAGCTGTGTTGGTGAGTGAACTGTGTGCAAAAAGCAGCAACTATGAAATATATATATATATATTTTCATTTATGCCTTGGTGCCAAAACGCTTTCACACGTTTGCTCCCTCTTGTTAGTGTGCCAGTTTTTTGTCTTCTTTTGATTTTTTTGTGCACAGTGTTTTGTCTGTGTGTGTGTGTGTGTGAGGGGCATCATGCTGACAGCACAGAGAGGAGTGTATTGCCAAGAGGTCTTCATGCTGTGAGCAGCTAGGAGTCCAAAGGCCACTGAAACAGCCATAAATCTGTCACAGTTAAGAAAACTGTGGAAGAAGTTGCTGCTTACTCAGTTTGGTTACTCCTAAAATTTACATTTTGTCCAACTAACATCCATGCCAGTGATCTTAATCACTTGTTGACAAAGCAAACTGTGGCACCCAGAGAGCAGAGCTCAGACTTTTATGATCCAACAGAAAACCTCAGTTGTTGTTATGATTCTTGTTTTATGGTTCTTTTTGTTAGTAATTTTCAGACTGTTTTTCATTGTTTGGTATTGTCTTATTT
>JARVJO010000365.1:15877317-15889885 GCA_031762555.1 Cynodonichthys magdalenae
TGGAAGTGTACATAAATTGCAAGTGAGATTGCACACTGCACACTGTGACAGTTTTTCTTTTGTTTGCATCCAGTGCCTCCTCTCAAAAAAACAGCATTAATGAAATGTGCAACAACTATCACTTGTCCCAGTGACTAAATAAGAAAGCAGTTCTACTCACATCATGAAAAATATTTAGCCCCTGTCCGGGGCTGTGCATTGTCTGCTGCTGCTGCTGCTGCTGCTGCTGCTGAGCCCGGAGATGCTTCTGTTTGGCTGACTGCAGGCACATGGTGATCATCTCTGTACAAGCCAGCATCTTTGAAAAGCGTCGAGACACACTTTAGGAGAAGTCTGAAGTACAGAAGCCTCGGAAAGCTGGAGAGAAGTGGAGAAGATGCTGTTAGAGAAAGAGACAGTGCAGGTGAAAGAGATGGGGAGTGAAGGCGGGCAGAGAGAAGCAGGAGGAGACTGAAGGATGCTGAGCTGAACCAGCAGCCCCTCCTGCTGGAGCCGCTCTGATTGGCTCTTTAATTAAACACAAAAATAAATACAATTATATGAATAATATTCTTACTTTGAACAGCTTTAGATATTTTTTTCTTTTTTGCAGCAGATCTTTAAACAAACATGTAAATAATCTCATTTACATGAACACTTTTAAATACTTATAGATAACGAACAAAAATGTACCTATTGGATGTGTGAATTTTTTTTATTGTGAATAACTGTGTGCCTTTTTTTCAAGTTGTAGCTCTTTTTGTAGTAGTTTTGCTCATTTTTTGTGATTATGTATTACTGTATCAATATCAAAAGCTAATTATTTTCCTCCAAATTGAAACTATTTATGAAACCAACATAATAGAACTCTTACTTCTGTCTATTTTGTGTCATTCACTGCCTGAAACTGGTAATTTTGTGTCTTTTTGTGCTCATTTTAATTCACAAATGTCATTTGTGAGTGTTTGTTGACAATATCTCCATTTTGGGGTGCTTTATTTGACTTCAGTCATTCCATTACATAAAGGTATATAGAACAGCTGGAGTGCTCAGAAACCATGTGACCATGTGATCGGCTGTAGAAGCTAAGGGCTAAAGCAAAACGGTCAAGGGATCTGGAGTTACTGTACATGTTAGCAACATAGCAGAAAAAAAAGGACTGACGATGTAGAAATCATAAAAACTCTTAATAATAATATTAACAAAATTATTATTAACATTTTACAGTTTATATAGGCTACTCTATCTAATGTTTTAAATAATGCCAGAAAAGTTGTGTATGTTATGGATTTACCAATAGAAGATAAACAGGAAAACATCTCATTTCATAAACAAGTCAGCAGATTTGATCTTATTTAGCTCAACGTGATCTGACCAGAACTGAAGCTAAAAATATAACAGTTTAAAATTAAAATAATATTATAAAGTTGATGTAATCACTGTTATTTATTGAACTGGTTAGCAGATATTAGCTTGTGTAGCATATATACAGAGTGTAGCACTTTGCTGAATCATGCTACAATTGAACACAAACTATTAAATATCACAAGCTGGTTTGTCCTCTGATTAATATTTAAACCTACACGGTGTAAAAAAATATTATAAATATAAGTATTTTTAGGTTTCTGTTAGAGAAACCTGACCTGGGAGATCAGTAGAGTTTCATCCTATAACCAGGTATACATAGAACATTTTCTAAGTGTTGGCTGGTAATTTATTATTATGATTTATGACAGTAAGAAATAATAAATATACTTTATTACTCATCGAAGTCATCATTTTTCAACTAGCTTAAGTCTAAGACTGACTTCAGGTCTGGTTTAGATCATTGCTATTTATAAATTATATTTTTTTTTCTGGGATATATCTGCTGTTTTACAAGATTGTTGAATGAAATTAATATAATTATTAATTTATTGTAAAAATATTACAGATAATTTGTAAAACAGATCCAGTTTTGCTTGCTGTTTATCTACTAGTTGCTATGGTGGCTGTGATGACCTGTTTGGTCGCCGTTTCTGCTCCTCCACGCTGAAGCCAACAGAGGACGGGATAGGCGGGGCTCAGTCTAGGGTTCTTATTCAATCTTTAACCCGCTTCTTCTTTTCAGGGTCACTGGTGCCCATATCCAACAGTCACTGTGTGAGGGGTGGGTTTCTTTGACTTTCCAGGTAAAAAATTAAAGAAAAATCTATTCTAACCTACGATCTTGGACTTAAATCTCAAAAAGACACTAAAGTTGTCCTTCTTTCTATAGAGAACGCCCCAGTCAGCCAAGTTTGGACAGATGCTGACCTCTGCTGGATATTGTGCGTCATTACAACTCGGATATTATAAGGGGAAAAAAACATACCTTTTGTTGAATTGCAATTCATTGTGGCTTCTGAGCTATTTGTTCATTCTTTTGTTCATGCATATTCTTAAAAATAAAGTAAAATAAATATAGAAAGAAGAACTGTCAGAGTTTGGTGAGCAGATGGGAGGAGCTTTGAAAGCTTTGGTTCCTGTTTGGTTCGAATCGACAGTTTCACTTTCCGTTCTGTCAGCGGCTGAGAGGCTTGTCGAAACGGCAAAAAGGGGGAAACAAAGTTGTCCACAAATCCCAGGTTTTAATCTTCAAGCACATAAAAGCAAAGTAATTTCGTCTTCTGTTCGAGAGGAGGAGGAAGTTGGCGGATGAAGCAAACTGAAGAGGTTGGAATATAAAAGCGTGTTTCAGACAGACAGGTTTGGTCACTTAGTGATATAAATACATTTGTTTTACTTTTGATTCTAGTTGTGATGATGGCTTCTGAAGTTTCATCTACAACTGAGCTGAAAGAGGGTAAGTTTTCTGTTCAATAATCTAATTTAACTTTTCAAATATTGTTTTAAAGTGAAAACTTGATGTCAGGGTTTTTTTATGATCGATTTCTCTGACTGGAGTGTCAAAGTTTGACAGATCAGTCATAAACAAGCAGAGCTTCTTAAGTTTGAAAGACAATCAGCTTCAAGCTTTCTTGTTATTTTTTTTCTGCTATTGATAGAGTGGAAACCGTATGATTTGTCATTTGTCCAAGTAGTTAATGTGCAGGAATGTGTGATGATGATCAGGCACGTGATCCTGTTGTGTCTTCATGCAGCGGAGGAACTTGCTCTGTCTCTGAGTGAAGCCCTCAGCAGCGGAGACTGTGACCAGGCAGCCCAGCTGTGTCAGAAGCTCTCTCAGCTTTCTGTCCCGGTATCAGTCAGCATCAGCAGCCAGGTCTACCCTCAGGACAACATTAGGTAGGTAACAGAATGAAAGGAGGCCTCTGTGTGTGTGTACTTAGTTTATATGACCCTTTTAGGACCTTTCCTGTTATACACACCTACCTTGTCAGGAGTAGACCTAATCTCAGTTCTAATAAGGTGAAACACCATTTTGGGGTTAAGTTTAGGTTACATAAATAACTGGAATCACTGCATTGTCCTGATAAGAACAAAAATACAAACTTCTGTGTGTGTGTGTGTGTGTGGGTGAGACTTCCCCATTCTGAGAGCCATCCCAGTACTTACTCCTTGGGGCAAAGGTTATTTTTATTATCTTTATATTTAATTTATGGATAAGAAAAGCATGTTATCTCTTATTGGTAACTTAGAAGAGACGTTTTTTACCATCTTTTTAACTAAACACAGTTTTTAAAAAAACATATAATCTTGACTTTTATAATTAAAGTCACATATTTGATCAAGCATCATTCACATATTGTTTATTTTAGTTTTAGTTGCAAAGTAAAAAAAAGCGTCATTTATAAAAAAAAACATACAACAAAAAAACAAAGTTCTATACAAGAACTTGTTCTTGTTTAGAAATCTGCAGATATATTGAAGTGCTTTCCATATTAAAACTAATAATAATTGAGATAACCAAGCATTAAGCCTCAGCATTAATAACGAGGGTGGACATTCATGTGGTTGTTTTTCTATGTTCATATAAAAATAATAAGACAAGACTCTTAATATAATATTTGTTGTTCTATAGGTTGATTGTTGGAGTGGAGGATGCCCAGTCAGACACCTACATCCCTGTGAGCCTTATGGTTTCTTCTGGCATGACGATTGCACAAGTTAAAGCGAAGGTGCTGACATGACACAATAAATTAATTATTTTTAGTAAAATAAAACTAAACTTCTGTTTAGAAATTATGATGAATGAATAATTTATTATTTGGCACTCGTCAAATGTCCAATTTATTTATTTTTAATGTGCTTTATAATTTAGTTATTTAAAATGCAACAGTAAAAAGGAATACAATAAAAGATACAGTAAAACCGGGCTATTCAGCTAAATTTCTCTAGGGGTCATAGTTGCTCAAAGCCAACAGCTCATGGCCTGTATATCTGGGGGGCACGTTGGCAATAATGTTCCAGGGAAACACTGTATTATGTAAAAGAAGTACTGTAATCTTTAACCTTTTAAATTAGTTCATTTTGTTGCATTAAATCATAAATAAAAAAAACAATTACTTTCAAATCTATGTTTATATTAAGTAAGAAAAGAAAGTCATCTGGCCCGCAGGCCACCAGTTGAATATCCCTGCAGTACAGGAACGAGAGCAAAAAGAGATGCAACATAAAACATCAGCTGTATTTGGGTTTCATACTTTGTTTGAATCAAAAGCTGGGTGGACATGAGTCTTAAGCAGAGATTTTAAAGACTAACAGTCTCAGCAGTCTGTATAGAAAAGTAAATTTTTCCACATATTTGGAATAGTTGATCTGGAGCAGCAATTGCAAAAGTCTGACCACATTTCTATTTTGATTTAGACCTTTGAACATTGAATAAAAAACAGTTGGTTAATCAGTCTTCTGAGTATAAATGTTGAATAGATAAATAAATAAATATCTTGAGGCAAGACTGTTTAAAACCCAACAATGAAATGACATTTTTAAACATTTCTCCTCGTCTCCTCACACTGACAGATCAGCCATGATTTCGGGTTCCACCCATCCCTGCAGCGCTGGGTGATCGGCAAGCGACTAGCTCAAGACCAGGACACATTATACAGCCATGGTGTCCGTAAGGATGGGGATCAGGTGTTCCTGTTCATCCTCTCCGCCCATGCTGCTCATCTGACACGGCAGCAATACATGTCGGACATGGAGCAACAGCGTCTAACGGGTCAGTTATTCATATAAACACACATTGAGGTTGGAGGGATTTTGGACTATATGTTTTTTTTAAACAGCTAACCACAATGTTAGTTTGTACCTGACAATCTAAAGGGACAAAAGATCTTTATTCACCATCATGTGTACATACCGTACTTTTACATACACAACAGGCCAAACCTGAAATGTTAGATTATTGAGGAATGGGGGCTCTTTTTGTTTCTCTTAGTTGTTTCTAAAAGAAGAAAACCGCTTAAGCAGTATTTGTGGAGACATTTCCATGTGGCAGTTTTATCAAATAATTAGTAAACAAACAAAATTAAATCCTAAATTTTGAATGTGATACTTGGTTTGTAAGATACAGTACGCAGGATGTTTTCTCGGTAACCAGTAAATCTGATTAACTCAACACTGAATGTTTTTTTTTTCTCTCTCTCTCTGTATGATCTCTATTTTTAGGCATCATGAAGTCAGTGGAGTTAGTTCCCAGAGGGTTGGGTGGTGCTGGTGAGAAAATGCCTCCGGCTCGTAAAGCTTCCCCTCCTCCTGTTCTTCCCAGAAACCCGACTGTTGCTAAACCTTCCACGCCTCCTAAACCTCAGGTGAGGACGCCGACAGAAATCGTAACCCTGGTTGTACGTGTTATCAGGGTACACCTTGTATGATGGTGTCACAAGTGGACATTTTAAAGTAATGTATTCCACGTAAATGAAGTTTTGATGTCTCTCCCTGTTTAAGTTTTTAAAAACCAGCAGTCAACAATCTGCATAGGACACAGAAAATTTCATACAGTTGTGCTTGTCGAGGAACGACACAGTTACAGTTTGTGTGTCTTTGTTTACTTTCCTAGTTGGGCTGGGCCTGTTTGTTGTGTACGTACATTAATAAGCCAACACGCCCTGGATGTGAGATATGCGGAGGGGATAGGCCAGAGGATTACAAGGTGCCGGACATCTATCAGCCAGACCAGGACGAGATTCAACGGCTTGAACAGGAACAGATGGCACTTCTGCAATACGAACAGGTAAGAGTTAAAACATTAAAATCTATGCAGTTAGATTCAGGAAAAGTGTTTGATTGGATGTTTAAAGTTTGTGTGAAAGTGTTGGAACTGATAAGACATGCAAACTCACATTACATAGAACTATTGTGCAGGACAGTTCAGTTCTTTGGAAAGTAAATTATGATGGTTTTAGGATTTGAATCCATCTCGTTCTGTTTTTATTCTGAATCTCTGTGTTGTGCTCTTTTGTGATGAAGGCTCAGCTGGAAGAACGGCAGCAGAACTATATGTACCTTTTGGCAACAGAAGAGCAGAACCTTATCCTGAGCACCACAGACGCCGATTGCCCCATTTGCTTTTCACCTCTGCCGCCAGGAGAAGGCGTTGTGCTTAGGGAATGTCTGCACACATTTTGCAGGTTTGGCAGAAAATCTATTTGTAGCTTTTAGAATAGGTGGTAAAAGAGCACTTAACGTCAGGAACAGATTCACATTATGGTTCTTCGAAATATTCAGAGGTTAAAACAATTTGTAAAATATTCACTCATTTGTATGATTTATATGCGTCTGTGATCAGGGAGTGTCTAAAATCGACAATAGTAAACAGTCAAGATCCTGAGGTGTCTTGTCCGGACAACTGTGACAGCAAGTTACTGGACCGAGAGATCAAAGAGGTGAGTGGAAACAAAGAAAAATTAACTAACGAATGATAAAAACCCTCCAAACTGTGTCAGAGGAAAGAGATATCAATTAGAAAGCACATACTAATTTACATTTGTAGCTTTTGTTGAAGTATTTCTTTAATTTAACCTAAAGTTAAGTAAAGAAAATACCAAAAAAGCACTTAAAAATATTAATTCTAATATTTTAGAAAATTGAATCTCATATCAAGCTATGGAAAATATTGCACCGTCGATGAAGAACTAGAAACAGATTTAGCTGCACAAAACAAGCTGCTCTCACTGTAACTGCAAAATAAAATAAAAACTCAAAACTATTAATTTATTTTAAAAACTATATCTTTATTATTTATTGGTACATAAATAAGACTGGCTCAGTCATCAGTTTTTCAGTCTTCTCCATGAAGACCACGGCCCAATAAAATGTCTATACATTATATATGTTAAATATCCTCTTCTTCATTTTTTACCTGTGAATGATCAGCTGCTGACAGAAGAGGAGCTCCAGCGGTTTTTGGACTTGCGCTTAAACGTCGCAGAGAGCCGCTCCGAGCACAGCTTCCACTGTCAGACCCCCAACTGTCGAGGGTGGTGCATCTACGAGGACGAAGTCGACGAGTTCCACTGCGAGCTCTGCGATGAAACCAACTGCATTCTCTGCCGAGTAACTTTCTCTCATGCATTTGCTGAAGAATCGATATGCTTCTTCTTTACAGTAATAGGAACACAAAACCTGAGCGAATGTGCTTTTATTATTTTTTTTTTTTAGGCCATTCATAAAGACATGAACTGTAAGGACTACCAGGATGACCTGCTCGTTCGAGCAGCGAACGACAAAGCAGCTCAGCAGACGAAGCAGATGCTGGATGTAGGTCCTAAATATTAGTTCATATCTCAGGCAGTGAGAAACAAACAGCAACAATATTGTTTTTATATTTTCTCTTCATCATAATTACAGGAACAAAAGCACTTCCTGTACGTTTTTTTTTTCTAGACAGAACACAGCAGGCAATTTTAATTGGTCTTTAAAGTAGAAAAGACTTTAAAATACAACCTTAAAACAGTCAACTGAGACACAGACAAGCTAAATATTGATATTTTATTTTGAATATTACATTCTTGAAGATCTATTGCTTATCTTATTTAATGCTCAATATGGGATTAACTATTAATAAAAATAGGCTGTTAGGATGGAGACTTTTTCATATTCATTTACAAAAACAAGCATTAGTGGAGTTTATTACTTTAATGCTATTTGTTTAATAATTTTAAATACTTTAGAGAAAGTGTCCAATTCTGGACCTTATTTATAATTTTGATTTTAAGAAATTTGTGACATTTGCTTTCTATTTTTTTCCAAGTGGCATGTAACTGTGAAGTGAATTGTTTTTAAACCTATTGCGTAGCAATCTCAGACAATCTTGTGAACAGTTTAAGTATAATGAGTAACATTTATTTTCTAAGTTTCATTTTGATACTTATTTTCACTGAAGCCTAAAAACCAGTTCTGTCTGTTTCACTTTACTTCACTGTAGAACCTGCTAAAGAACGGAGAGGCCATGAAGTGCCCACGGTGCGACATTGTAGTCCAGAAAAAAGACGGCTGCGACTGGATCTGCTGTTTGATGTGCAAAACCGAAATCTGTTGGGTCACCAAGCAAGCTCGATGGGGACCAAATGTAAATATAAAGGCAGAAAAACAAAGAAAATTTTCAGTTTTTGTGTTTGAGTTATGCATCTGACTTTTCTATATATCATTTTTATTTACAGGGACGTGGTGACACATCCGGCGGCTGTAAATGTCGTGTCAATAATCAGCCATGCCACCCCAACTGCCAAAACTGTCACTGAGGCAAGAACACTACAAAACTCACCCCCCTAGAAGAGCAAGTTCAGACCAGAACTTGTACTTGAAACCACTTGCCTGCATGATGGGGTTTTTAAATAATGCATTTTTTTTCTTGTCATCTTTATTGTGACAGAGAAACCTGCCAAACAGATGATGTTAAATCTGATAGACATGCACAGTTCATGGGCCAGCAATGATTGGAAGTTGGAGCTAAAATTGCATTTAAAAAAACAACTGGAGTGTAAAGATTTCCATTGCTGTTTCTGTGCAGTGTATGTATAAAACCAAGAAATTACCACAAAAAATGTTTTTAGCGTAAAAATATAGTTTTACAATCCATTAATTAACAGAGGTAAAGCGATGCAATTTAAATGTATTTGAGTTGGAAGTATTTGTTGTTAAAATGTATGCTTGTTTCATTGACTGCAATTATTGGTTGATTTTTGGAATTGCATGCGGTTTATTGTATGACCAGTCTACTGACTAAACTCGGGTGGAAGAATCGGCTGAAATTGTTTACATTAAATGTTCTCTGATGCACTTAAAGATGAAGTTAGAGCAGTGCTTCTTTAACTTTTCTGCTCTACAAAATAAGTTGTCGAGACTCGAGTCTGCGAGTCCAGCTGAAGTATACGAACACTGCTAATAAGCCATTAATAAAGAACCTTGTCAAACAATGTTTTTATCAAATTATGATTACATATTTTTTGTAAACGTTATGGTAGTCATTTTTAAAATGAATCCAATGTTTTTAAGATTTTCATGACCCACAATTATGTCCAGACTCAAACTTTGGGAACCACTTTGTTGGAGCAGTGATTAAGGTGTTTTAACAATTACTTTTTATAAAGTTTTTCTTTTATTCTGCAAAGAATTTAAGAATGAAATGTATTAATTTAAAATATTGTGGTCTGCATTGTAGAGATTTACAATGTTTGATTTTTTTTTTCTTCATCTTTACCATAATAGCTTATATTTAAAATGGGGGGGGGGGGGGTAGTTGTAAAGTGAGATTTACAATAAAAGCATCTTTTTTAGTGTAAACACTATCCATGGATGTTTTGTGTCCTCTAATGTAATGATTGCTGCTACATAAATAACTACTATACATGGTAAATCTGAAGTTCAAAAAAAATATATAAACAAAAAACAGACTATTTCACTTCAGTTTATTAACATTCTATTTTACAATTTATCACCAGTCTTATTACTAACAAAACATGAAAACAAAAAAAAAGGCAAATAAAATCCTTTAGTGCATTGAAAATATACCATAGAATGGTGTATTCCATAACTACGTGATGCATAATGATACTGTCAACAGCTACACTTGGTGTTCTTCATGTCCGGTCACCTTCATTTTGATTAAACGTTATGGAGACTCAGTAATACTATAATGACAAATTATATATATCTACAGGAACAGAACGACAAGTGTTCAGTTTGGATTACTTATAAAACTGTGTTCTTCAAAATCACTGTGACAACTTTAACTGAAATGTGTTTAATTCACTGCTTGTGCCATCAAAAGTAAACCATTACTGTGAGTAGTTTCTTGAAGCAGAAAAACCTTTTTTCCAAAGTGTGCATTTCCTGTTAAGACAAAAGTGATTGAACAAGAACTAAACCACAGAAACCTTCAGTTCAAAATGTGACAAAATGAAATCTAATGTAATGTTTTACATGTCATTTAACTCATGTTTAAACACAAGTACCCCAAACTCCTGACATTTCATTCATAAGAACAGGCTGAGTGAATAGAGAAATCTGAAAAATAAACATCTGTGTAGCTGCAATTTAAATTGCTGGCAAAAACTTAGCATGTTAGTTATGCAAAATGTGAGGTTAATACATGACTGCTGTTTATGTCATGGTGTAGGCTCTAAGCTTCAAAATTTCACTTTATAAAAAAAAGCTTTTAGTTTGTAATAAAATGTTAAATCAGACCAATTCAAGTTAATGTTTTGCTAATGGAAAATTCTCAAATATATATACATATATAAGCATTCTCTAATGGGTTTGTAATTATTCAATTTAATATTTGGGGTAGGGTTTAAATTTATCTTCTTATGGACAAAATGTAAAAAACAAAAACCCAATATACAACATGCACTTCAAATCTGGGATTAAAATCTATACACATGGTTTCCATGATTAACACATAAACCACAATTTGTTTTTTTTAACTGCAAATCTTTTATAGCATAGCATACAAACAACAGGTTTATATGTTTGTATTCCAGCTGCTGTTTTAATGTTCTTTATTCAATGCTGAGATTTAATGAAAATAATTTTTAGTTAAAATGGAAAATTCACAGCAACTCAACTATTCCATAGATTAAACCAAATACAATGTCATTACTAGCACTTCCATGGGTAAACTTTGGGATTTGATTGACAACTTGCTCATTGTTTGAAAGCATTACACTCAATTTCAAAGTTGATATTGGTAAATTATTCTTCAAATATAACTTTTGAGATGTGTAAAATTAGGCCACAAAATCTTGGCAACGCCAATTAGATCATTAAGATGAATTCAACTGATCTTAACAAGAAACTAAAGCTAAAATACAGAATAATGAGCAACAAAATATTTTAAATGTTCCCAAGGTATAGGTGAAATATCACATTTTTGTTGATAAATTATTAAAGAACTTAAATGACCATTACTACCTGAAACAATAAAATTATGATCCTAAAAGTGCCGGTGTGTCATGATGCTGTACAATTATGAACACAAGACAAAACTGAAGAGTATATTATACAAAGAAAGGATTCTACGAACTCTCAATTTGGTCTCATTAAGGTATCAAATAGGTAACGTATGAACTGCAGTCTCTTTCTCACACACACACACACACACACACACAAACTCTCCAGCTCACAAAATTGGCAGCAATTTCAAGTTTAGTGAGTCCATCAGGCTTTCAACATAAATCTCTGTGAGCAAAACACTATCAGACATCTTATTATGAAATATAAATAAACTGAACTCATATTACCAATAACAGTCCTTAGAAACTATCTCTTCATTAAGAGCATTGGCAACTAATAAGCCAATGCACACATTTATATAAAAAGGAAGTCCTGCAAGCTATACAGGGACCAAAATGTCTAGACACGTCCTTCATAAAAGTGGAGCGTTAATATGTTCAAAATCATTAGTTCGTTCCAGACAGTGTTACAGACTCAAAAAGAAAAGTGCAGTTTCACAAATTAAAAAGTTTTTGGAAGCAGAACCACCAGTTAGACAAGGACACATAAGTTGTTGTGTTTGGCCTTAAAGGTAGTTCAAGGAAACAAGTCCAACTTAGGGGCCCACTCAAGAGCAGTGTTAACCACAGCAAGAGCTGCTGCCCCCAAAGCCACCGTCAAGCCCATAACTGCCAATCGAACAAAGCGCCGTGCTGTTGATGGTTGTGCCACTGCCACTACAGGGCTTACTGTCTGGTTCTCCAGCGCAGCTGGTTTTTGTCTGCGTCTACGACGGAGAACTGAATCTGGTCGTTGTTGAGTGGATGCAAGTTCAAAATCCTTAAAGGTAGAGGTTGCCATGCTTAGGAGAAAAAAGGACAGGTACAAACAGAGAAAGAAAAATAAAAATAAAAACAAAGTGAAAGGAATTAATGAAAGATCAGCAAGTTTTATGGTGTTGGTGAGAAGCAGAAAAAAAAAAAAAAAAATATATATATATATATATATATACACACAGGTCCTTCTAAAAAAATTAGCATAATGTGATAAAGTTCATTATTTTCCATAATATATTGATAAAAATTAAACTGTCATATTTTAGATTCATTGCACACCAATTGAAATATTTCAGGTCTTTTAGCGTTTTAATACTGATGATTTTGGCATACAGCTCATGAAAACCCTAAATTCCTATCTCAAAAAATTAGCATATCATGAAAAGGTTCTCTGA
>JARVJO010000365.1:15904527-15932379 GCA_031762555.1 Cynodonichthys magdalenae
TACATACACACACACAGTCAAAAGTTTTAGAACGCCCTTTTTTTCCCAATGTTTTAGTTTGATTTTCAAGCAGCTCATGTCAAGGTGTCTGTGAGTACCATCACAATGCACTTATAAAATTGGTGGAAACTATGACAGGAAGAGGTGTGGCAGACCCAACCCTGGATCCAGTAAGACAACCCCAGATCATCACACTTCTTCCTCCGTGTTTAACAGTTGTCACACTGAGAAACCATACAAATGTCAAGCGTTATGAACTGCAGATTTCAAATTTGTATTCAGCAGTCAAAGCCAACACCTTCCAGTCTTCACTGGTCCACTAGTGGTGTTTCATAGTCCTGGGAATCTTCTTTTTATTATTTTGAGGTCTTACAGATGGTTTTCTTGCTGCGACCCGACCTGTCAACCTGCAGCTCCCAGTCTTCTCTTCACACAGTTAAAACAAACTTGTCTTCTACAACCACTATTAATCTGTGCTTGAAGCTGAGAGCATTTGAGCCGCCTATCATACATGCTGTGGACTGTCAGAAGCTTGTCATATGATGCTTTTGTGGCTGTGAGACTTTCACACCTCTTCCCATCAGAGTTTGTGATGATGAAGGAAACTGGTCTCACAGACACCTTGACTTTTAGTGTTGGGTAACCTTCATTTTTTTTAAACATCTGGCAGTTAAGCACTGACTTTTGTACCATTGCAAGCTGTTTGTTGGACTTGAGCTGCTTGAGTTTCAAATTAAAAAATTGGAAAATTTCGGTTTTTCTAAAGCTTTTACTTGATAGTCCGAAATATATATATATATACACACATGAACACACACACAAAGAAAATAGTGTGAGAGCAAATCAAAATGTGTGATTTCTCTTTTATTCTTTAGCTGAAGCCAAGCGCTACCGTATTTGATCTTGCTAAGAACTTCCACTTGGAATTGTCAATGTTTGAGAGGCTGGTGAACATGGGCCTGCCTTATGTGAGACTTAACTACCAGGTTTGTTTTATTTAATTTATTAATCAGCTTCATTGTATAGCTAATGACAAAATGTGCAGAAATTCATGTTATGATATGGAGTTTGCCATGTTCATCTGTATTTTATATTTGTTCTATAGCATCGTATGAGGCCTGACATTGCCTGTCTTTTGACCCCACACATCTACTCTGAGCTGGAGAACCATCCCTCTGTGTTGGAGTATGAAAACATAAAGGTACTCTTGAGTTTATTTCTTTTAAGCTATAACAATGTTTTATAAATATTGACTTAAACAAATCACAATGAAACATAACATCAAACATTTTTTGTGTCCGTGTGTGTTTACCCGTACAGGGTCTTAACACAAATGTATTCTTTGTGGAACACAACCACCTAGAAGAAGAGATAAAGGATGGAAAGAGCCACCGGAACAGTCACGAGGCAAAGTTTGTTGTAGCACTTTGCCAGTATCTTCTCCACCAAGAGTATAAACCAGAACAAATTACTATACTCACAACCTACACTGGCCAGCTCCTCTGTCTACGCAATCTAATGCCTGCCAAAGCGTTTGCAGGGGTCAAAGTGCATGTGGTGGACAAATATCAGGGAGAAGAGAATGACATTGTTTTGTTGTCTCTTGTACGTAGTAACTCACATGGTAAAGTTGGCTTTTTGAGCATCCCTAATCGTGTCTGTGTAGCCTTGTCTCGTGCCAAGAAAGGCCTGTACTGTATTGGCAATGGTAAGATCCTGAGTGGAGTTAAACTGTGGAGCAACATTTTCCACACCTTGAGAGAGAAAAACCAGATTGGGAAAGCTCTGACCCTGTGTTGTCAGAATCACCCAACTCGACAGGTTGAGGCTGACTGTGCTGAGGATTTCAAACAGGCACCTGAGGGAGGCTGCACCCAGCCTTGCCAGTTTCGTCTGGATTGTGGTCATGTTTGCCCAAGAGTTTGTCACCCCTATGACCCAGAACACAAAGAGTTTAAGTGTACCAAGAAATGTGAGAAGCTTTTATGTGATCAGGGACACAAGTGCATGCGTTTGTGCCATCAAGCATGTCCAAAGAAATGTGAAGTGAAGGTTGAGAAAATCCTACCTCACTGTGGACACAAACAAATGGTTCCTTGCCACCAAAACCCAGCAACTTTTAAATGCCAGGAGCCTTGCCAGAAGATACTCCAATGTGGACATCCATGTGACTCATTCTGTGGAACCTCGTGCACCAAAGAGTGCAATGTGAAGGTCAACCTAAAACTTAAGTGTGGACACAAACAGGAAGGTGCTTGCCATTACAAAACAAAGACAGAGCAACCTCAATGTAAAACTCAATGTAAGCACCAGTTAAAATGTGGCCATACCTGTCCTGGTACATGTGGAAAGTGTTACCAGGGACGCTTTCACAGCCCCTGTTCCCACCGATGTGAGCGTCTTCTAATTTGCTCTCACAAGTGTATGGAACCTTGTACTCGTGATTGTCCACCCTGTCAGAGGCCTTGTGAAAACTGCTGTATCCACAGTAAATGTATGAAGCCATGTGGGCAACCATGTGCTCCTTGTATTGAGCCATGTGCCTGGCAGTGCCCTCACCAGCATTGCAGTAAGCTTTGCCATGAGCCATGTGATCGTCCACCATGCACTGAACCTTGCCAAAAGACCCTGAAGTGTGGCCATCCATGCATTGGTCTTTGTGGAGATAAATGTCCAAGCAAATGTCGTGTTTGCAACCCTGATGAGGTGACAGAGATTTTCTTTGGCACTGAAGATGAACCTGATGCTCACTTTATTCAGCTAGATGACTGTAGACACATCATTGAATTTACAGCCATGGACCACTACATGAGCTTGGATGACAGCAGACAGGGAGAGCAGGTGGCAATAAAACTAAAGGAATGTCCCAGGTGTAAAACTCCAATACGTAAGAATCTACGATATGGATTACACATCAACCGCAGTCTGGCTGAGATAGAGATGGTAAAGAAGAAGATAAGCCAAGGACAACCCGATATTGAAGAACTTAGGAGTGCCCTTCAAAATCAGTGGAAAACAAATCTTCTCCTTTGTGAAAAACATGTGGAAAAGGAGTACATGGAAATTCAAGAAAAACTAGGGAAAAAATACCCTACAGTCAATGACTTCTGGATCCTGGAAAACAAGATTGATTTCCTGACAAGAGTTGCAAAACTTCTAAAATCTGAAGAGGAAAACATGTTATTCAGTGATGGCTACAGGTTTCGGCGGAATGTCACAATGTTCATTGGTTGGCTCAATAGCAAAAACCAAAAATTCACAGATCAACAAGTCTTTGATTTGCATAGAGAGTTACAAAGGCTCCGCCTTCTGGCTGAACTCAATGTTCGTTGCAACAAGGCAGACAAGATGAAACAAACCGACAAAATGCAAATTGAGGTGCAAGAAATCAGACATGTTTTGGAAACACCTGGCCAGTTCACAGAGCAAGATGAACTGAATGTGAAAGATGCTCTGAAGAAACTTAATGAAAAGTTTCCACTGACAGGTTTGGGGATTAGTGACGAGGAAAGAAAGATGATTGTCTCAGCAATGAAAATGCCTCCAGGACACTGGCACAAATGTCCTAATGGTCACGTCTATCTTATTACTGACTGTGGAGGAGCTATGGAAAGGCGAAACTGCCCAGATTGCAATGCTTCTATTGGCGGACAAAACCACACACTGGACAGTGGCAACCAGGTTGCCACAGAAATGGATGGAGCACAGCATCCTGCTTGGTCTGAAGCAAATAATCTTTTTAACTTTGATCGCCTTCACCTCTAAAAAACATTTTGGCAAAGTAGGTTATTGCAGTGGATCTTGAATGCGAAAACCAGTGAGCAGAATCAAGTTATACTGTAAATACATTTCACAAACATTTTAATTCATGTTGAACTTATATCCTCTGCAAGCATGCTGTGAGAAACATTGTTCAACTTTATGTTTAAAATGGAATATGCAGAATACCCTGCGTGAGCCCACATTTTTCAGATGGAACTTACTTTGGAAATTCTATATTTACTGACTGGTGTGATTCTTTTCATTTGCCTATTGTGAATTAAATTTACAGTCATACACCAGATAAATTTAACTTTTTACCATTTGCTGTTTCTTAACCATGAGTTCTGATTTAAAAAATGTGTTTGTTTGTTTGTTTTGTATTGTTTTTGTTCTTTGTTTTTTTTTACTGGGATACATTTATGATGAATCAGTAAAACTGATATGAATGGTAGATTGCAGTATTTGAGTTAACAGAATCATCTTTACTAGGTGATTTGTTTAGGAATGATCTCTAACAAATGTCTTATGCCCCAACAATAGGTGGCAGTAAAGCACTGTAATTAAACACACTGTCTTCATATATTAATCAGTCTTGTTTGTGCATATGAAATAATAAATAAAGTGCTAAAAGCAGTTTCTTATATTTATTCCTCAAACACATCCTAACATACAACATATGTCATAAAAAAGTAATGTTTTAGAATTTAGAAATTGCTTTCAGTACACATACAAAAGTAATAATTTAAATTCCCCTGTGTTCTCTGTAAGCATCACCTTAAACTAATACCAACATGAGTTAAAACATTTGAGTCTGTAATAGAGGATCATTGGCAATGAAGCCCAAGAAACAACTCTGAAATAGCTTCCATTTCTCTTCATACAGGAGAACCAGTCGCTGAGTTTCATTTTGGTGTGTTGTAACAGCTTGCATCACTTTATTATATGATGAATGTGTCCCTGTCACAAACCAAGCTCCAATGCAAACTTTGCAGTCGGGAGAGGAGGGGGCAACAAAAATGTTCTGTCAGGGAAGTGTTAAAATTTAGCAAACTTTTAAAGCTGGCCACTCTTTCAGTATTTATAGTATTCAAGCGCCAAGTTGAGGGAGAGCTGATGAAAGGCGACGCTGGAGAAAAAAGGGTAATATCCTACTAGGTGGACTGACTCATCTATCATGTCAAGTGGCCTTAAAATATGCTGCTGTCAGAGATTCCACTCGTGTGCTTTTGCAATAAAACTACCTAGTTGCCCCCAAACCCTCTAATGTATAATGTATGGTTTGATACTGTCCATCTTTTGTCAAGTTAAAAAAAACCTGCAAACAATGTTTAGTTAAAAAACATAAAAGATAATATCACCTTTCACAGTATAAAAATAATAATAATTAAAACTTCCATGTGCCTTCTGAAATGCTTTCATGAAAATGTAGTTTCAGGAATAAAATTCCACATGTAGAATAATGTTTCAGTTTCTCGTAAATATAAAGACAGTAGAAAGCATGCCAAGCTCCACAAAAAATATGTATCTCTGAAAGATGAATAACCTAATTGGTTTAATGTACAATGCAAGGTATGTTGAGGTTGCTGTATATTTTTTGATTGTGCATGATAAGCAGATTCAGAATGATTTAATCTATTTTTGGTTATTGTTATGATGTGACTAACTGGTTGAACTGTTTAATACAGCATGAATGTAAAATGAGTTTAACAAATCTCAAATGTATCATTAACACTCTGTACTAAATATTAGCAAATGATAAATAAATAAGTAAATAAACATTTGTTGGACAATCTATCAGCCATTTGGATTCAAACACAATTTTCAAGGCCACTTGTATGTACTAATAAGATCTACAGTGTTTATAGTTTAAATTAAGAATGTGAGGGGCTGAAAAACATACTTTCAGTGCTACAAAAGCAACCAAATTAGGTACAATCTAAAAGAAAGCTGAATGTGCATTTATATGCTGCTCTAATACATGGCAGATACTCATTTTTGTCCTTTTGTCCAAATTAGTTTTGGTTCTTATTTCAAATGATTTACCACAACTTTTTATGAATATAGAACAATTATATTTGAACTACATACATCTCTAGTTTAATTTATTCTGTCAGTTTAACTACTTTGCACAAAAATACCAAAAATAAAATGCTTAGTAATAATTTCTTTCTAAACACAGCTTATTTCTAGAGAATTGTTGATATAATGATGGCTAAGTTTAATGATTATCAGAAAATTGCTTGTTAAGTTTTTCTTAGAGGATTTCTATCAGCACAGCAGGTTGCACTCCAGTTTTTTTCTGTGACAGAAACTGCATGATTCAATGTCCTACTATAGCTGGAGCCTACAGCATCCTTGCTATTTTGGCCAAAAGATCTAAAGCAAACTTACAAAAAACATTAGCCTTTGGTATCATGCAATACCTTCAAGCTTCCTCATGCTGTGAACTATGTTTCTGTGTTAAATTATAAATGAGAGGTTGTTTACATGGTTGTCCTCCAGAGAAGTTGTCTTTTAACTTGGCTACTGCGTGGCATGATTACAGCTTGCTGCTGCATATAAATTATGGGACACATCCTACAAATTGAGGGAATTAGCCAAACATTTGCTTTAAAGTACCAGGCTAAATGGCACTTTTTTAAATCTTCACTTCCTGTGATTTTATATAAAATACACCTTTTCAAGATATGCACTTTGAAGTTTAATGTTTTCACCTTAAAAAAAGGTCTGAGGATACCTCAAAATCTTTGTTTATGAAGCTGCCTTCATTCTGTAAAAAAGTTTGCTCAGCACAAGTTTTGATGAAAGAAAGGACAGCAATCACAATTTCATTAAAAATCTCAACACTCCCACTAGCTGCAATTTTCTCCAAATTTGTCTGCAACCTCAGGAGTTTGTTTCTTACAGTGGAGATTTTTTCTTTATAAGCAACAGTAGCAAACTCATTTAGGTACAACTTGCCTCCTGTCCCTGTGTGGTCATCATTCTTGCAGGTGTTCAGTCCTCTGTTAACATGCTGTTCATTCCCCGCCAGGTTTGACTGTTTCTTATCAACTGGACCAGAGAGACAGAGTAAACTGCACAAAGAGACAGACAGAACACTAAGCAGAAACTACAGGCATTCAAGAGACTGAGACAAAGATAAAATCAAGGGGAAAATAGTGAGATTGGAAGGTCAGGGGATCTAGTAGACTGATTGACTGATCTGTTTTCGGGCCACTGGAGACTCTGCTGTTATAAGAAAGACCATAGCTGGAGAGATGCGATATAGAAAGACAATAAGCCAGATTTGATATGATGTGAATAGACTATTTTGACCGATCTTCCTCTTCACTGGACCAGTGAATGTGATGTAGAGAGAGATATTCAAGCAGACAATGGGAGAAAAAATCAATATCAAAAGAAAAAAGTACAAGATAAAGGGTGAATGGAAGATAAAATAAAAGTGGAGGTTAAAATAAATAAACAAAAACGTAAAAAAGAAAAGTGAGTTTGACATTTCTCTATGAGGTTGTCAGATTTATCCGTATATTGTCAACTTGCCATCGCACTATGGTAATTTTGCAAAGTTTCATCAAAAAAGATTGACATCAGCATTACAAAAACTAATTCAAATGCAGGATTTATGACATAATTTACTTTGAACGTTTAATTTGCAACCCAGATCCACACGAGAATTATAGATTTTCTGGATTTTTCTACTTCTTTTTTTTTTTTCAAATGTCAAAACCACTATATGGTCTTCTGTGATCCAACTATGGGACACAGTTCAAAAGTGTTGAAAAGTTAGGTTAAAATCTGTGTGGGACACATAACCAGCAGTTTTAATTGATGCTTAATTGCAGTGTGTGTAGTGAATTAATATCATATTACCTTGGACCTCTCTAGAGATATTAACCAGGTTCCTACTCATAGGGTGTGTGTCATCACATCAAAACTTTGATTAAGGCAGTGGGGAAAGTAAAGACCCTGATCACATTTTTTTTTTTTGCTCACATTCCAGGTTGATTTAAATGTAAATTCATTTTTATTTCAGCTCCTCCCATCTTGACAGTGTCTTGGTAAGTGAGGAGGGAAGCTGAAGTAAAAGGGGGGTATTCTGCCAAGGTAAGCATATTTAGTTTATGAGGGTTTGATTCTAAACTAATTTAAATAACTGTGTGGAAGCCAATTTGGTTTAATTGAGCTCTGCTCCTCTGAACACCTGCAACTAGATTAGTGACTGACATTAAGTTGTTTTGCTGCACTGGGCCTCCAAGTGCTGCTCTTGCCGCTTCATAACTCAGGATTTACCTCCAAATATTTAATGCAAGACCATATGTGCTTTGCAGAATGTGCAATGAGCTTAGCTTAGTGCAGAGCAGCAGTGAAATATGGCCAAAAAAAGGGAAAAAAATAATACTCAAGCTAATCCATTCTACTCTCCTGTGCCTGAGTGCTATGACAAAGGTGCTTTATTACCATAACCATCAGTGTATTATTATCGCTATGTATTAGGGCATCTCAACATCGAACAATGCCCCAGCAAGCCATGACAGGAGTAAAACAAACTATCTTCCTGCTCCATCGAGGGAAGACATTAAGCAAAGATGTACTTTCCCCCAGGCACCACCCCAGTGCAGCTAAATCTGCCAGGAAAGTTGAAGAGGTATTTGTGTGCGCACAAACTGACACACTCACCTAACCACGGCCTTTTGTCAACCTGTGCCGATCTATCATCTGTGAACTACCAAACTCATTGATCCACTCCTATTCAGAGGTGCAGTATTAGTGCAGGCAAGCCTGCCTGATTTCCTGCATTAAAACAGTTGTCATTACACCTCTTTATGCCAGAATAATGAAAATGCAGAACTGAATGTCCATTGATAGACAAAGGTTTCTTTCTGAACAGATGTGTTTTATAAATAAAAACGTGGAAAATCCAAGAACAGAGTAAGAAACATGTTTTCATTTTGGTGGTTTTATCATTGTTCATCATTAAGGGGGTGTTACAGGTCACTTTTAGTGCCCCTGAGCTGCACTTACTCTCAAACACTGCATTTTCTGTGCAACATTAACTCTCACTCAAATGTGGTTCATTGACCAGTTACACAAAGCACTCATAATGACTTTTTCAGCTTACTGTGAACAAATAGACTTTATTAAATAAAGAGCTCTTCAATCAGAGAAATGAAGCCAAATTAACCATGCATTTCACATAATTACCAGAAGGGGGCAAAGGATTTACTTTCTTGTTTTGTGGTCAGATCTTGTGACCTTGAGGCTGTGGGTTCAAGCCCAGGTTACATCATAAAAAGCATCAAAAACCAAAAGCCAAGTTATTTTTATGAGTTCACTCACTGTGGCATATTTAGGATTTTGCTACGATGTTTATGATTCCAAAATATGTTGTTTCCTGTATGTTTTTATAAAGCATGATGTTATAACTGGCTAACTGGTTTAAAAAAGCTACGGTTCTCTTGTTATATTTGATTTCAAAGAACCAAGACAACAATTTTCCAACTGTTTAAACATGTTGATTGAACATCTACAATTATACCACATGAAACATTTTCAGTGAGGGATTTTTCTTGCCACTTAGAAAATTTATTCCGTGTAATTGCAACTTGCGTCATACTGAGCTAGTTGGGTAATTTCCAGTAATGTGTTTACCACAGCATGTTAAATAAAGATGAGCTCATTCTCTTATTATTCCCAAAACAGCGTTTATAGGGCTTTAGTATGGTCAAGCAGAAAATATTTCTCAATAAAACTCAAACAATAGCCTGCTGAGTAAGTGACAAAAGGCCTCAGTTGACCCTTATCACAATGAGACGAGCATCAGAGCTGATTTGAGGACACACAGATTCAAAAATTTACCATGAATTCCAACAACCAATGTTATTGGTTAATTTCTGGTAATTTTTTCAACATTCTTTTAAGAAAATATTACCTACTGTATCTTCATACTGGCACCATAAACATACTTAAAAACATAGATTCAAGTTATTTTGCAGTCTCTTCCACAGCCATCGCAACATCAAAACTATTTAACTCAAACCTTTTTTTAATTAAATGTGTTGTGTCACCTTGAACCGGGTATATCACTTTGATCCCTTTGAGTTTAATTAGTGCACAGTCTAGGTTTTGCTGTTATATAGTCTTTCAGCAACTGTGTTAATCCTTGTGACTGCACCCAGCGGTGCTCCAGGATTCTAGTCTGCTCAGGGAGGCCACAGGTTTAGTTTGTCTTATAACTCTGAACAAACTAGATGGGATGCCTTTATGAAAAACACAGAAACAAAACAAGTGAATGTAGAGTTAACAGCACTTCCAGACCTTTTTAACAGCAAAGTGTACTATTAATCACAAGGTTATTTTCCAGAGTTTAAAACCCATTTTACCAAATTTTAAACACCTTTACCTTACTTTTCATTCTCCTTCTTAAGCCAGCAAATAAACTGACCTACTTGACATACATACATTTAATAAGTGTAATATTATCGCTAAATGGGAAACCCTGCTTCTATAAAAAAATTGTTTTATAATTGCATCCATTGCTAAGCTATATAAAGAAAGAGTCACAGTATACAATACATGTTAAGTCAGAATTTGTACACTGTGGCACTGTAAATTATTTGAGAAAACCAAAGATCTCCTTAGAGACTGGTGTTAGAAAACATATACACCAAAGTATGCTAAGTTGAATTCATTGCAAAGTGTCAGTTAAACTAACCACGCATTTCGTCTGTGCTCGTAAAAAATCATGCTCGAAGAGTCTTCATTCTGATATGATTGAATCTTCTGTTCATCTTATCACTAATTTAAAATGAGATTCAAATCAATATGTTTGATATTTGGGTTCAGTAACTTATGAAACATAAGGTGTCGAAAATTTGAATCTGTGGTTGTGTTTTACTGTGTTAAATGCCTTTTAATGTAAAATTAAAACCGATCTTTGTGTTGAAAGTGAGCAGATTTTAAAGACCTTTGATAAGGAAATTTGATTGAGACATCAGTAATGTGCGGCTTCAAAAACCTGATATTCAGATTAGTTCAGTATATTAAGATAACAGATTCAAGAAGGATTATTTAAGAAAAAAAAACAAAGATAAGATTTTAACTAACTTTATATTGTACAACATCCAAAAAAAAAAAAAAGTCTGTTGTGTTTTACACATGAAATCTGCAGATGGCCTTCTGCTTAGTTTACAGCAGGAAAGAACTTTGTGTCAGTTCTTAGTAAGCTTTAGCAATCCTGGCTGTTCCTCTCACAGCAGGGAAGAAGCACTGTTGTCTTGTTCGCACGTTAATGCTTTGCTGTGTTCATTCAAATGTTCGTACTGTTGTGTCGTCCCAATTTCTCACGCTCATCATGACAAATGCAAACCACTGGATTACACAAAACCATAGGTTACTTTCATGTAGCTGAAGAGGATATTTATAAGTGAAAGTGCAGGGAAAAAAATAAATAAGTATGCATTTAATCTAAAGTGGCACAGGTGATATTCCCCTCTGAGCATTCAAGCTACTGAGTTTTGAAAAACAATGAAACCCTGCAGTAAAGTTTCACTTGAGCTGTTAGTGATCCTCAGAAACGTTTCTTTTTTTTGTACTGCTTAAACCTTGTAAAAATATGCTTTGGAGTTAAGAAAATGGCTTTAAAAAATTTTTGTTTTGTGGATAGATTCACCTGAAATGCTCTGTTGAGCTTCCTGAGTGAGCAAAACGTAAATAAATAAAATAAAAGTTTTCTCATTGCTTCTAGTGACACAAGTTAACCTTTGGTGACAGAAACCAGACTCTTACCCAATCACCATCTTCATGAAACATCTAAATTAGCGATGGGAAACTGGCGGCCCATCGGCCATTTGTGGCCCGCTAATGAACACACAGACACACACCATATTTTTAAACTAAAATCAAATCACTCAACACAGCTCTTAGAACCTAAGAGTTAACAATCTGTTCACATAATTTCATGACAAACCTATATGTTTAGTCAGCTTTGAGACACTGTCTGCCATGAAGGATTTTAATATAAGTCACCACAACACATTACATAAAGCGTAATATGCAGTTTACTGAAGTTGCCAGTACATAAACAGCAACTTTTTGCAAGAACCATGCAGGAGTCTGCACTAAATGCATCTTTTGCTATCGAGTTTCAGCTTGCTGAAGTAAGTAAGTGTTTATTTTTTGTTTGCTTCAAACATTTTGTATTTGTATTTATTAAACAAGAGTACCACTGTTATACATGTGTTTAAGCATGAAATATTTGAAGTTACTGCACTGTATGTCGTAAGTGTGTAGTGCTATGTGGTCCTCTGGTAGTGTCAACAAAAGATTGTGTCCCCTTCCATCATTTAAGTTGCTCATTCCTGATCTAAATCAATAAGTGCCATGGCTTACACTTTTACCTTTATATTTATTTAATGTTTAATCATTTTACCTGTATGTTTTATTTTGTTTCAAATTTTTCATGGAGAGTTCAGGTAGTTCTGTATTTAGTTAGATTTTCTTGTTCTGGTCTTGTTATTCTGACCATAGTCTCCTGATGTCATCACCTTTATTTGCAGTACATCAGTCGCCACCTGTTTCATGTTCTCAATGAGCCTATTTGTTGTCCTATTTCAGCTCTTTTCTTGGTTTCCTCAGTTTATTGGCAGATCGACTGTTTACCTCATCATGTTGCATGTTTAGCTGTTTGCCTTGATTGAATTATTCAGGATTCTTTCCCTGTTGCTGAAACTGCCTCCTTAGCTCACCCACCATTCGTTACACGTTGTAATACCCCAACCCAACTGCTTTAAAATTTCCTCATGTCCCACATATTTAGAGATTTTTATGGTGTGAGTTTTGAATTCTAAGTAGGGAATTTTGACCACATGCACTTAATCCTATTAGACATTTTCATGTTAATGTTATTTCAACACCTGACAGCACTTCTGATCACTCCACATTACGTGTCTCCCTCCTGGAGCCAGCTGCTGAGATGGACATTGCCCACAATTTCAAACCTCAATTGGTGTGTGAAGTCTTGTAAATATTGCATGTTAGTCTGTGATTTGACACAGCAGAAGTAAGGTTAGTGTTGCCTGTTAAAGAGTCCAAGCGGTCGTAAAAAATGGTTGTGACAACTGTTTCGAGTGATGCTGGGATTTCTAAAGGCATACTGACTGTGATCTATACAACTTTGGTGAAATAAGAAGTGAGTTTTTAAAGTACTGAGGCTCTTTAAAAGTTATTTTCAACAGTTTCTGTTGTACATGTATCATTGAGAAAGCATTGGAAAGGACACCAAATGACACCACACTGATCATAAACTGACAATCTCACTATAGCAGCTGTTATATTAAGAAAAAAAAGTTCTTTATTGAAACTGTCTCAAAACTCAGGACTTTTGGCATCAACTAAATCATCTCTTTGTTTTCAAGGTATTTGAATCAAATACCTCAAATAATTTGATGTTGCACTTTTATATGTATCCTAAAATTTTACTATAATTAAAGTGATGTTAGGTAATTGCCCACATATAAAATGACTTCTGTACAAAACAGAAATGAAACAAACAACAACAACAAAAGGATATAACCAGTAGGCCTATTTCAGATTGATGTCTGTACATTTCTTCAGTCTTTTGGTTTCTGGTGTAGGCGGTGGATTGGGTCGTGGTGGTGGGATGTGTGTGTAGGTTCCCATTGGGTTGCTGATAATGACTTTGTGATGAGTACATTTACTTCACACGTATTTCTTTTTCCAATTACATTTGCTCGCCTACGGCTATGTACACACACATTAATTTGGCTCTTTGCTCAACCAATCACTCAGAGGGTATTCAAGGAAGATTTAGGGGCACTGGCATCATCAGAGTTGGAAAAACGGTTGAAAATGACTGAAATGACTTCATTCTGACCTCCTTGTACTTGAGGTTAATTGTGATGTGCTTAGAAATAGTGTGTATGTGTGTGTTTGTGTGGTGTGGGGTGGGGTGGGTGGGGCAGTTTTGTTTGAGTCCAGATGTAGCTGTGGATGAAAGTGAAGTGCTTTTGTGTACCGGCTAAAAATACGTAGTGCAATTTTCTTTCATTTTATTTTTACCTCTAGTGGGAGAAGCCCTTTTGATCTTTTAGCAAAACGTGCTGCTGAATCTAATTTCTCAGAAGAAGATAAAATTCTTCACCATTGCTTCAGATGAATTGTTTTAACAAACTATGTGCAGCACTGGTAAAGACATGAAAGTGCCAATACATCTGGGATGAATATTTTAATATCAGGATTTATTACATTTTTTTTTCCACGGAACTTTTTCAATCTGACTAGAATAAGTGATGCAGGCATTTATTGTGCATCATGAACAGTGATGGTCACCTACTAGATTCCATCTGTCCTGATTTACAAGTGTATAGAACCGCATACAAGAGGCGAACATGACCTTTTATTTTTCAGCTTGCTCACAGTCAATTCATCCATTCATCCATCCATCTGTACATCTGTCTGTCGCCTTATGTCACTGATTAAACAAGGACACGGTGAGTCACCTCTGCCATCTGCCTTGACATGAAGTACCAAAAAGGCAATTTGCTGACTCAGCACAGAACCCCTAAAGTGCAAGAAAAAAAAAAAGAAGTTAAGCAGTGCAACAGATTAAAAAAAAAATCCTGTGCCCAGTGTGAGAGAGAGAAAGTTTTCCATTTTATTTTTCATTTTTATTATCTGTCTGGTGAAAGTATAAATGCCAAGAGGATTAGAGAAATTACATAGGCTCTTGGGTTTCCTGGCTGGTGCTTATCCTCTTTTCTGCTCATCTTTCTCTCTCTCGCTCTTTCTCTGTCTTTATTTGTCACTCTTTGCTTCGCTCTCTGTTTATCCACTATTTTCCTCCACTCCAATGTCTTTTTCTCTCCTCTTCTTCAGTCGCCATCGACTGCTTTGTGTCATAGCTGCTCCCTTGCCCTCCTCACCTCCCCTCCCCTGCGACATACTCTTGTACTTGTTTCTCCATCTCCTCCCTTTAAGTTGGTGTGTCACTCTCACCATTTCACTAGCACTCCTTATGCAGCTCATGCTGGATCAGCATGACCGGGTCTAGCCCCTATGGGTCCTGCAGGCTCGGACAGTTCTCAGCAAAGAGAAGTGTCTTAAGAATGGCCCTTTTAATCCTTAAGATCTATTACAGATAGCGGGGCTGACACAGGCGACAGAGATTAGAGGGGGCAGATACTGACTGTATTGATTGGCCCTCTCATCCCGAGGCCAGCCCAGCAGCTTGCTTGTGTAATAGCAAGACATAATGAAATTCAGTCAGTCCGGCTGAGACAGAAGACTAAATGCATAAAGAACAAACTCAGTGGAGGGACACTGCTGATGTAGATGGTACAGAGGACAGAGTACCTGTTGGTGGACAACTTTAAGTGAAGGTTAGCATTTATATTTCAGCACTTTAAATCTGCACTAATTTATTGAGGTGTAAACACTGTATTCTGACTTTTTAGTGGCTTATTTATTTATTTACTTTTTGGTAATGTAATGTCATGAACTTGTGTTGTAGCTCTTTGTGACAGATTTTTTTAGTTTTGGCAGCTGAAAAACAAAATTATTATGGGAGCCAAAATAAAAAATGCAAAAGCAGCTGGACCACACTGTGAAGTCAATTTTCACAGTTTGCAAGGCCAAAGTCATTTTTACTCGCATGGTTCAAAAAAAAGAAAATCTTTTTCATTTGTATTTTTTTTGCATTCCTGAAGTTTTGTTAAAATGCAAGTGCCTAAAAATGAGTTATCCTGAACTTGTAAGGATGAGTATGAAATAATAAAAAGATAAAATAAAAAATAAAGAAACTAATAATGGTGTTTTAAAGAAAAAAAAAGTAACATTACTTCTAATTTGATTCAAAAGGGATCACAAGTAATGTTTTCCAGAACACATCCTAGTAAGCATGTAAAAAATCATGTACACTCTAAAAAGGAAATGTTGGATTTACTTAACCATGTTATATCAACTGGTTCCACTTAACTGAATTAAGTAAATTCAAAGCAACATACTCATCTTCCAGCTGACATAACATGGTTAAGTAAAACCAACATTTAATTTTTTGAGTGTAGCTATTTTAGTTTATTGAGACTCCTAATTCACTATTTTAGGATTGTCTCAGTACATTTACATGCTGATCATCAGCAAGAAAACAACAAATAAATGATGATGCATTATTACCTGACAACAATGCAAGGTTTTATTGTGCCTACAGCAGCTAGAAGCCTTAATTGCAACAACTTTGCCATCACATTTACATTATATCCTGTCTGTGTATAAAAAGTTTTACAGTAAATTGAAATTTATTACTTTTTCTGTGCTCACTGCCTCTTGAAGGACTTTTTTGGCAATCTCAGCCAGGGCAGGTGCAACATGACAAGTTACATTTTTCAACAGCTCAGTTCAGAGAATAGCTCAGGCAGGCATGTGGACTGAGGACAAAAGCAATGAAAGTACAGCTAAAACTAGAATCATGTTGTTTTTCACTGTAGGTGTTTGTGTAGATTGTATTTTAAACATGAAGTGCTGTATTGTGCAACGTTTCCAGGAAACTGAGAATAATGTGACAAACAAATTCTTAGAGTTTGTTTCTTTTTCATACAAAAACTGGTTGTTACACTTTAATAAAAAATAAATAGTATTGTTACTCACAAAACTGACCCCGTAAATTATCAATGAATTATTCTTTTTTTTAGATGCTGAGTTTGCAGATGCAAATTGAATAAGACATTAACTGAAGTCAATTAAAAGCTATACAGGAAACAAAAAACAGCTGTTCAGAAAATTGCTGCCTGTCTGGATTAAATAAAAAAAAAGTAAAAGCTCATTGTGAACTCAGCTAACAGTGGACTGACTTGCATTTTAAATCAGTTTGGGTTAGATGTTTAGTAGCCTTTCAGACAGAAAGAGATGCAGACAAAGATTTTCAACACCTGCTCCCTTTAAGTATTTCATTTCAAGGTGACGGCCCACCAAATCCCAAAAATGTTTATTTAACAAGAAATGCTTTTTTATCTAAAATTTGATTGATTAAATTGTAGTTGACTCACTGTTTCTCTTTTTGGTACATACAATTTTAAACCCATTTGATTTATTATAATGGCTTAAAACAACTTTACTGTAGTTGAAACAATTCTTGCATGCAGTAAAAAAAAATACATGTGTTTTATATGTATTAAAAAACTATGGCAGTATATTGTTTGTTTTTACTTAACCTTGAGAAGGACAAATTGTTTTTCTTGGTCCCATTTCTGCAATTATCTCACAAAGTGCAAACATACGTTACAGGCATGATCACTGCTGTTAATGATAAAATAATTATTCCGTTCAAGAGCTAAACCATGGATTTTTTAAACAGTATTAGTAAAAAAAGAAAACAAAATCTTATCAAAAATATCTGTCATAGACTGAAATATATCTGCTATCTGCTTAAAATGCATGATGCAGCTGGTCGTGGCTTGACTTGTTTCAGTCATTTATTATTTTTTTTACCTCTCCTCCTCCTTAGGCTTCAATACTTGGAAAGAGCAGCAACCTTCCTGTCCCCTGGGTTTAGCATGATGCAAAGGATTGCCAACAACACACCATAGCTACAAGGCCTCTGCTAATCACACTATTGATCCTGTAATTCCACCCATTTGAAACTCTTTAGCTCAGTGGGCGGTATCAATGAATAATGTCTAAGTCTCCGTTTCTTGCCTTGTTCGCTGAGGCACCTGGTGTCTCGAGGGAGGTGACTTAGACCTGTGTGCCTTCTCCAGATCACAGCCTTGCTTCCTCTTTAGTATTCAGCTGCCACACTCCACAGGAAAGTCTGTCATGCTGGGAACAAACACAAATGGAGAATGGCTGATCAACCGACACGCTTAAAGTGCATCAATGTGGGATTGCTATGTGTTTTGCTATGTTGTGTTAGTATTTTTGTTGCTGTTGTGCAAGGAAAGATTATCACCAAGGAGCCAAGTTGCAAGAAAAAAAAAAGCCTTAGAAAGCAAACGCTTATGGACTATCAATAAAAAAAAGTAATGGCTTGTTTTCTAAGAAGGTTTTGGTCAGTTCTTTAAAAAAAAAATACTGCACCAAAATCCATTCTTGGGATAAAAATTAACCTTAAGTTTTCATCTGTGAATTAGAACAATTTAATTCCTTGACAGCTATGATGCCTTTATGTGCTTGAAGAAAACACAGCATGTTTTTCATGCATTTTCACAACATGCACTTTGGATCGATAATTGACCCTTGCAATGTTGGAGAGAAGATTAAGAGACCAATGTCATAAACACCTTTGTTTGCTTTTCCTGCAAGTTCAATCCACACAACCTTTTAGGTCAGTAGTTCATACACTTAAACATGACCCATACTCTGGGGGCATCTTGCAAAGTACCTCAGCCAAAAACACCAGAAGGGATTGTAAGAAGCAGCATAGTGACATTTCATCAAACACAAGTCATTAGAGCATTTTCACATAGAAGCTTGCATCTTGAAAAATTCCATTTAAAAAAAAGAGAGAATTGCATTTAAGCATTATTTTGAGATTTAAGTTTGATATAACAGTTACATTTTCGTAACTTCTGGACCACATTTATTTTATCTTCCAATTGCAAGATTCTGACATTTGAGTCCAAATCTTGTAGTGTGCAAACGAGTCCTCACAGAAGATACAGTAAACCCACCCTGCATCGCCTCATTGCCTCAGATATGCTTATCCATGCATGAGATCAAAGGAAAAGCATTTTATAAGAGACATAAAATACAAATTGCTGTGAGAGTACATGAGAAACATATTGCAAAGTATTGTATAACCTCAGTGAGGTTAAAAAGGTGTCATTTAAACGTGAATCTCCTTAGAATAAAGCTAAACTACAGAGATTTTGCAGCTCAAGGTGTTTTGTTGGTTACCTTGGTAACACCAAAAAAAAAGAAAAAACATTAGGACAAACTTGCTTTCTATTTGGTTTTAGGCAATTAAACTGTTATTTTAGAGTTTGAAAATTCAAGGCTAAATCATATCTTAGTGCCTGGCTTAGATCTCATTTTTACTAATTTTGCAAATTCACTTAGAAGTGTTCTCATGACCACACTATGTATAATCTATATACAGTTCTTTAGTTTCTGTACAAAGAAAGAAAACATTCACTTGTCTTTGGAAACATGACAGTCTTGCAGTCAAATAAACAGCAGTACAGACCCAAAGGGGAAAGACACGTAGAGGAAATGCCAAAGCACATTCTTGTTTGCACTAATGTTCAGGTTGCTTTGCTTTCTGTCGGCCTGATTGCAGCCGCTGTAGGATGAGTGTGACTTGGTGAAAAGGTGAAGGCGAGCACGTAAAGACGAGAGAACGGAAGTGGAGTGTGCAGAGTCAGAGAGAGCAGGGATAGATCTGAGGATTAAAGAAATAAGGCTAACTGAAAAGAAAAACGAACGAACAGGATTTGCATGAAATATAGTTTCTGAATGGATTTGTAGGAGAACAGATGATATCTGATAGAATTCGAAGAAGGTATTGGTGGTTAAGGGGATACACGGGTGAACTCTGTGAAATGTTGATGCCAGGATAAATGTATTACATGAACTGGGTTAAAGGTACTGCCGATATAGCAAAAAAACAGAATAAGAGATCTGATTTAAAACTGTATAAAATACAACCCCCCCCCTCCCATTTTTACATTATTAAAAAAATAATCATTTAAGTTGGCTACCAAATGCTTTGGGAGGTCTTTGAACAGAAAATGACATTCTAATTCACAACATGAAACCACTGGTGCACAGATATAAAATATGTTCTCATATAAAAGTGCCCACCCAAAACATTTAAAGGATACGAATGAAGGGGATAAGATTTATTCTTTCCACCACGACTCACTTTATTAAATAGCTTTATATATTGTTGCTCTCTTGACCACTAGAGGTCACAAACTGTTTAAACAATATTAGACATCAACATTCCATGCAGGAACAAATGGCCCATAAGCTTGTTATTGTTAATTTAAACATCATCATTTATGATCATCTTTCCTAACAGTATTAGAATTTTTTTTTATTATTTGATATTAAAGGTGATTACATGTGCCATGTTTTATCTAATTGTAATGTGAGTTTGAAGTAAGTTTTTTAATGTAAAAAAAGCAAAAATACTAATTTATTTATTGTTTGGAGCAAAGAAACTAGGTTACACATACAATAGAAAATATGTAATAGATTCTTGAAAAAAAATCTCTATATGGACATATGATGCCTAATTTTCTATTAAATCTGCCATTATGAATTACAAAGACTATAGAGAACAGAAAAGTAAGAATATTGCAGTTTACAAGTTTGATATTTAATGCAATCAAATCCCACAAACCATGCTTTAAATTAATGTTTTCAAAAAAGACAAAAACTCCCCCAAAAGTGCCTAAAATAAGGAGTTTTGCGAACTACAGCAAACCATCAAATCTGTCCTATTCAATATTTTATAGCACTTATGACAAAAACAAACAAAACAAAACCAAAACTCTGGTATATAAATAATAAGTGGTAGCTGCGGACAGAATCAACAACCAAACCGAAATAAAATTATAGGACAGATTATTTCAAAAATGTAAGATGTTCAAACAACTGGGTAAAAGAAAATCAACAAATCTAGAAGAAGATGGGATTCTCATCGTGTTTTCTATAAATATAGATATTAAGCCCGTTCAGGTGAAACCAAGTCAACACAAAACTACCTGTTTCTCAAGCTGCTGAAGGGTTTCACTGTTAAACAGCTATATGCTGGGACTACTTCATGTGTTGAAATGCATTACAGACAAATTGGAATTTCAGTACTTCATACCAAGCTTCCAGCAGACTTTTTCTCCACCCAGCTATTATTAGCCTTGAAAACACACATGAACCTCTGGATGAAGAGGGATTTCCATTGTTCTGTTTCTCACTCCATGGCTCATGTGCTGTTTCCTTTTCATTATGGTCCAACGAGATAATACCACTCAACAAACCCTAACTGCTCATCCCTTCATTTGCTCTCATCATTATCGAAAGTAGTGATTGTGCTGCTTTGCCCACCCCTCCCTTTTTCACCCTTAACTTCTGTTTCTCTGGTATAAGAGGCACTCTTTGCACTCAGCCACAGGCCATTAAGTTGTCCCACAGCAATAAGCCTTTGTCTGTGTGACCAAACATTTGATGCTTGATAAGCTTAATCCTGGCTTGTGTTTTAGCCCCCTGAATATTACTGTGTGGGCTGTGAGGTCTTTCACAAAGCAGCTAGCACTAAATTGCTCACTCTTGCTCGCCTTTTGTCTCTGGATTTGCAAAACACTTTGAGCCGCTTTGCAGTTCTGAGAGCAGTAGCCTCTGTAGGTTAGAGTTTACTGAGTGAGGAATGACTTTTGCTGCTGAACTGACCACACAGAATGAGGGCATGCTAGAGTTCACATTTACCCATTTACTGCAAAGATCAAATCATTGTTTTTTCTAGCAATACAAAATTTAAAAGAAGCCTCTGCACAGTACACTAGGCACATGTTTAATGCATATTTATAGTATGTATCAGAATCAAAAAGGTGACATGTTTTTTTCAAGGATTAGCACGTCTTTATATTTAAGAGAGTTTAAAGCTGTTTTAGTATTTTTTTAGCTCTTTGACTCCTTAAGTGTAAGTGAGTCTTTCTGTCACTGCTGTAATGGCCAAGCAAGATTTTGGTCTCCACATTCAGTTAACTTTAGTCACAATCCCATTATTCGAATCAACACTCCAAGGGGGGAACAGCCAAGTTGGATTAATTGGCCGACACAATGCAGAGAAGGCACAATTTAACAAGAATTCAATACCAAGGAGGAGTGATTAGTAGTTGCAAAAACATTTTTACTGCTTGCCCAAAGTTTAGCAAGAAATTATCTCATAGCACGTATTCTAGCCTGTGTTCTCATTCCATATTCTCTCTTTTGTTTCAGCTTGAATAGACTCTGTCTGTCGTTTACAATAGCTTAAATGTCAATGGCTTTTTTTCTTTCTTTCTGTCTCTTGGATATGTCAAAAGATGTTAACATTCTGTACCATCGCTCACGTTCTATTTGTGCAGGCTTGGGCCTAGCTAATATTTTCATATGTCCCCTCTGGGTTTCCATATATCAGGCTTTGACCCACAAGAGAGGTTCAGGAAGGGGGAATCATTTATTATTTAAATTTTAAAGAGGTGGGAGAGAAAGGGCTTCTCATGCAGCATATATTTTCCAACTTGAGTAAGAAATTTATGTGGATGCGTAAAATACTCATACCAGACCAGACAAATAATTGTTGTTCATTAAAAAATGCAAACCTAAATGAGCATTTTTGCTCATTTGACAATGTAAGTATAAGTAAACCAATATTCTGTAAAAGTGCTAAAAGAATTGATTCAGTGCAGATTGCATTGTACCCAATACCTGAATACTAAAGATCACTGCAAAGTTGACAAAACCCCCCCCCAAAAAAACATTATTTCTATATTAAAAAGACAAAGAAAAAGATTCACATGAAAGGTTTTGGTTGAAATTGAAGGATTAACGTTGAAGAAAACACAGACAAAAGGTTTGAATTAATAATGACATTGGATGGTATTAAAATGCAATTAAGCTCAGGAATGGCTCAATTCTTTTGTTGTATGTGCCCTTTAAAAGAACGAATGGACAATGTCTTCACTGAAATGGAATGAGTCTGGTCGAACTCCATCTGGTTTTAGTTCACTGTAAAGTGTATTTAGGATGGCCAGGAGTGTCAGGGTGTTATTGGAGCCAGTGTGTGGAATAAGTGTGCTCACACCACTCTGAGAAAAGACAGCTCACCTTGTGACATTGCTTTCATCTGGGTCTGATGTCTCTGTGTCCAGAAAAATTGTATCTCAGACTTCTGAATTTAGACTGATTGAATGCAGTCTTGGACAAATTAAAGAAACAAGAATATGTTCATTTCATCCCTCATGATGAAGATGTACTAACAAAGAAGTTCACAGAATACACACTTATCTCTGAAAATACAATTTTCAGGGGGACGACTCAACAATGTCATTAACAAGCAGCTCATCAGTTTTGATAATCAAGCCCAACTCAAGCAGTTATTGTGTCAAAATATAGACATCTCTACTTTACATGCAATGCAAAAAACACAGTAAAGATACAAAACAACTACAACTACAGTAAAAGAACAAACCTTATAATTTCAAGCTTGTTCAAAGCCTCACACAGTCACAATACATGAAGCTTACATCTGACATGTTTCCTGTCCCTTTAAACATATAAAATGATTCTATTTTGTCTTTTTGCAAAAAAAAAAAGTTCTAAATAAAAAATAGGTGTTGTGCAGAAGTTTCAACAATAATAGTGGGTTATAATAACAACAAAAAACCAGAGGATGAAGCTAATCAGATGTGTGGGATTTACCATCTGTTACTTGCAGCTGTTCAGCGGTAGACTATAACAACACCAAGCTTAAAAAGACCCACATCAGTAATTTGTTAAAGCACTTTTTTTTTACAATACATTATTGATGAGTTGTCCATGTGAGGCACAAAACCTTTAGTGTGCAACAAAATCCCCTTTGCTGAAATGAAGCATCTTAGTTGCTGACACTGAATATACAAATTTACCACATTTGTCATGTAACAGAATCTGTATAAAAAATAATTATAACCAATTTTTTTTTGTTTTAGATGACCAGCCTTTTTTATGTTTCTGCTAACTTTCAAATGATGGTTTCTAGAATATGTGTATTGCATACTGCAACATGGTTTGCATCTTCTACCATTTGTGTTGGATTTTTATATTCAAGAAAACAACATTTTTGAGCACGGTGCAACGAGGAACAATAAAAAAAGGGAACAAACTCTGATTTTTTTTCTTATTTCCTTTAATATCCAGATCTGGAGAAAGATCTCAAAAATGTATTATAGAGGAGAGGATTGGTGTGACAGAGGATGCTGAGGAGAGGGAGAGATGATTCACTGTGGTGACCCCTAAAGAGAGCAACCGAAAGAGGACTGTAAAACAGAAAGTCACATAAAGCTCTCCTTGGGCTGCTTTCAAATTAAAAAGAGGCTCATACAATGACCTTTCCCTGTTAGACTATCATTTCTACAGACCAGTTTCTACACTGCATTGAAAAAAAGCGTTTTGGTAAAATTGGATATTTAGTGTAGAGTATAACACATAATCTGTGGATTCTCATATCATTCTTCTAAATGTAAGGTCAAAGTTTAGTTGTGGAGGAGACAGAAACTTTAGCTGAGTCTCCTGCATTCTGAAGAGCTCCACTTCTTATTCCTTTGGGCTTTACTGAAGGAGAACTGCAACAGTTTCTATTCTGATAAGTGGCAAGAGCAAGGACCGGAGGGCAAAACCAACCAAAAGTGTTTGATCTTCCCGCCAGCTGATTTGCATTTGTAGTCCACAGTCCTAATCTTCCTATTTAAAACCACCAAATAAAAGAAGAGAGACAGAAGGACTGACATGAAGTCAGCCGAGTCCGTTTTCCTCCTCCTTTTTGCCTTTCTTCCTTTCTCTTTCAACACATGCCCCACCACTCTCTGTTGAACTGACTTTACCATCCAGCTCTTTTTCTTTTTTCCCCTCAGTTCTCTTCTCCCTGAAGTGTCTCCATCTCAACTCGGAGATAAGCTTCCACAGAAATGCAGAGGTCTTTTGGGAGGCTAGATGTAGTTTAATGAAGCATTTACTGAATGTGTTTGAGTTTGTGTGCATGTGTGAAAGTGTGGTGCCGAATTATGTTTTGTTTCTATCAAAACGCACACACACACGCACACACACACACACACACACACACACAGGGAGACAAACATTTGCACACTTGATAACATTAAAAATCACCATGGTCCCTGAACCACGAGGCCCCTTTGGACCTAACATGAAATCATTTCCTGTTCAAGGAATTTGTTTAGTATTTCTTAATGTAGAAGATATCATTTACATGTTAGACATGGGAGATGAAATACTCTCAAATAACATGCTACACATCTATGATATAAACATCTATCTGAATTTCTATGTTTTTAATTTGCTTTCCTTTGCATAAATGAAAGACAATATATAACTTCTTGTTTTGTTGGCTGTATTCCTACATTCTGTAGGAGCTTTTCATTCATCACCTCATTCTCTCACTTACATAACAAACACACACACACACAGAGAAAGGCAGCCCCACATACACACCTACACACTCTCTGCTGCCTCCATTCGTTCACCCCACAGGCACAGGTGGTCCGCTCCCAACCTCACGAGAAGCCCGCCTGGCCCTATTGCCTCTGAGATTTCCCATGAGCCTTTGTGTTACCAATCTTGGTTAGACAGGAAGGAACTCTGGTTCAGAACCTGATCTCTGCTGTTCAGCTGCAGCTCTCTGCCATCTGGCTGCCCGGCATTGCGTGGCATTACAATGATGCGTGCAGATGTATGGAAATCTGTTTGCTCCTTTGCAGGTTGTTCGGGTTTTGGGGGTGGCAGGTTGGCAGATGTTAATGGTATGCATGTATGCACATGCAGTGCAGTATATTTAATGGTTCTGCACCTCCAGTGGTGTATTTTTCATTGGGCGTGGGTCTCCATTGCATGTCTGTGTATGTGTTGTGAATTATTGGTGCACGGCTGTGTGGTGCTGCTGAATGTGCAACTATTTCACAGTGCCAGCAACTGGGGTCCTTTGACAATATGCTGTTCTCTTTCTTGGGCCAAATAGAATAGAGGAGTGACAAGAAATGTGGAGAGTGACAGCGTTTCTTTAGAAAATGTCTGGGTTTCGTTGTGAAAAAAAAAAAAAAAAGAATTCTGCTTGAAAAGAAAATACATAATCCGAATGTTTTGTAGGAAATGTTTCAGATTTTTATTGTCAACTTTTGGCAGATGCACATCGGTTTTATTTGGAGTTTTTTCACATAAATTACTGTAAATGTTTGAACATTTTCTATTTTATCTGGATGTAATAAATGAGTCCCAGTCTAACTCAAAATCAAACATAACCACAGAAGATAATCACTTGAGTATTTTAAGTTGTTACAGCAATTATTTTTGATGCTTTAAAACAAAAGTGTTTTTCACTCTGCATATATGCTCTCTGTAGGTCCTAGTGTTCTGAGAAATGAAGGTATTGTGATTTTATTTTTCCTCTAAGACAAGATTTAATGTGTCGTTATGCTTTTACAGTGCATCATGTTCAATGGCACAAATAGAATTCACATGATGTTGAGCCTGCTGTAATCAATAACCTGTAAACTAAGGATGGATGGGGAGCTGTTATGCCCATAAAACAAGGAGCTAGTTGTATTGACATGGCCATCCATACTACTCTCCTAACGCCCGGTCAAAGGGAGAGGGAGATTCTCTTACTTCTGTTTTATGTTGGTGCTTAAATGAAAGCATGGTGAGTTATTTCAGTGCTCTCGAAAAGTTTTTTATCAAAGATCGTTTCATTTCGAACATTGTAAAGACGTTTCATAGACTGTGATTATGCACTGCAGGAACTACAACATTCGCAGTCATTTTTCAATTACTCTTTTAAGATAATTGTAAATGTTGCTGTAGCACTAGCTGCTGTGACACATCTGTACTTCTAAAGAGAGACAAAAATGAATTGGCTGTCTGTAGCAGGAATAATGCATGTATAACATCTAGCAGGTTGCACAACATTTACAGCAAAAAAAAGAAGACATTCTTTTTTTTTCTGCTTATGTGAGATAAGAGGTTGAGAATTTATTCTGTGCTTTCCCAGCTAAAGTGAAACCCTTCTGCCTCACAGTAGGCAGTCTACATCTAAAAAGATCATTTTCAAACTGAAAATTACAAACCAATTAAAATTTATTTTGTATTTTGAAATATTTTATGCAGATTTGCACGTTCCATTCTTGCTGGTTTACTACAAAGTTAATTCTTCCCTACTGATTTCACTTCTCCCTTTGTCTTGTACGTCAGAAACGTTTGAAGGTCAGTTTCCCTGTGGTGGCTGCAGTTACCTGTAATATTCATTTTTTATTTTTGTAATATTATTTTTTTATTTTCAGTTTTTGGTCTCTGTGCAAATCAAAATGTGTGAGTCATTAAAATAATACAGTCAACTTATTTGCCATATCTTAAATATCTTCTGTGTGCTACAACAGCTCTAAAGGGTAAATAAAGCCTTTTTTACCACTAGTGAAATTAATACAATTGCATTTTCTGTAATCTTTCCTTGGCTTTTTGATGTCCTGTTCAACTTTCACACCGTGTGTGTTGACAATGATGCTGACGTTTCTTTAACAACAGTTAAGGGAAGCTGACTTCCTTTTGTGCTTTAATTTTAAGTCTTCGCCAGAGTAAGCTGAGTGGACCCATTTGTATTTAGCCATGTGTTTAAATTTTCAGTGTTTAATCACATTGGTAGCACTGAATCAAACTCTGTCACTACAGTCTTTGCAAATTACAGACATTCCAGCTGGTTGTTGGACTGATCCTGTTTTACACTTAAAAATATTTTTCACACAACAGAAATGCTGGCACGGTCCTGACACAGCTGTTTAAGGGCAACCGCTTCACAGTGCAGATGGCATAAAACACAAAAGACAGACTTGAGATGTACTAATAATTACAATGCCGACTGATCAAAAATTGCCTGGATTAATTCACTGATACTTGAGAAAAATGAAGGGCCTCATCAAGAATTTCAAATTATGTTTTTTTTTTTTGGTCACTCCAAGTTAAGCAGATGGTTCATATATTATTTACATATACGTATGACTAATAAAGAAAAATCATCATGTTTACATCCTATAAAAAGGCAAAAGGCTGAAGTAACTGATGCAGATAAAAGTATGGATCAAGCATATTTTGACACTATGTCAGTGGACCTTGTTAATTCATGCCTTTAAGACAGAATCTTGAGGCATCTTATTGTCACAATTTATTATATGTCACAATTTTGTGACATTATTGTAACTAGGCATATATTCGGGGAGACTTCCTGTTTGTAAGGGGGAGACTTCCTGTTTGTAGGTTGGGGAGACTTCCTGTTTGTGGACGGAGTTTTTTTCGCGACGCTCGCGACGCTTTGTTGTCTCTTTTTTTCCGTTTTAT
>JARVJO010000365.1:15954116-15964751 GCA_031762555.1 Cynodonichthys magdalenae
TGCTTTGAATTTACTTAACTCAGTTAAGTGGGACCAGTTGACATAACATGGTTAAGTAAATCCAACATTTCATTTTTAGAGTGCATGTTGATCTTTGACTGCACTTTTCTCAGTCCAGTGACAAGTGACCATCTGCCAGTCACTGCAAATAATGGAGGTAATTTTGTTGCATTGTGACTGAAAGACTCATCAAAATAAGCACATTCTATGTAAGAATCCTTCACACTTTGAAAGCCGTTTGAAGTGGATTTTATCTCCTGCCCTGCACCTTTTATGTGCACTGTTGTGCTCACTGGCTTCTTTAATCTATGCTTTACCTGCAGCAGCCAACATTCACATTAATGTTGGACATAATTTTTTATGATTTCATCCAAGAAAGTTTAATTGCATTCAACTTTCCCTTGCTGCAGGGCGAGTTTCAAAGATAATCTGGAATCTTTAATTTCTAGCTTTGAGTAGGATGTCGTACCGGGTGAGAGGGAGAAAATGAAGAAGAAAAGCCTAACCTCTGTCAAACTGGCTAGCCCCAGAAAATGACAGGCAGTTTTATTTCTTTCTGAGGTCTCTTTGGGGCCTGTATTCCACCCCCTGTTGAGCCATACCAATGCTGCTCTTTGAAGTGTGCAGCTGCAAGGATCGCACAGACTCATGTCATTGCTGCATATGTATAAAGACACAAATCAGTGTGAACATAAAAACACACATAATCATACACACCAGTAAGCTAAATTGAAATGTGCATGAGGACTGAACTCGCATAACCATTTTGAGGGGAAAAAAATTAGATTTTGTATGTACACTCTAAAAATAAAATGTTGGATTTACTTAACCATGTTATGTCAACTGGTTCCACTTAACTGAGTTAAGTAAATTCAAAGCAACATACTCATGTTCTTTGTTTAAAAAACTGGTATATTGCTTTGAATATACTCAACTCAGTTAAGTGGAACCAGTTGATGTATATGGTTAAGTAAATCCAACATTTCATTTTTTAGAGTGTGTTATTGCTGTGTCTTCTGATGTAACTCTGAAGGTAAATTAACAGTTACATCACAAGGCATTTTTTCCTGTATTAAATGCACTGTTTATTTGGAATTGTAAAGTAAACTACAGCAATCTAAAAACTTAAAATGGCTCTGCACCAGTCATCAGTGGATATTTTTTTCTCTCATTGCCTTTTCTTTTAAAATATTTATCACATGGTGAGAATGAACATTTCTGCAAAGGCTGTCACTGTGATGTTGGTCTATGTGTTTACTCTGTGATTAAAACACATCATTTGCAAGGAGTAAGGAAAAAAGATATTTATTTGTTTTATTTACACATTTTTTATATTAGCATGTTCATGAGATCTGTTATCTATACAGTAAGGGACAGCCAAGGTGAATTTGACAGCTGGCAACAAAATGATCCAAAGAATTTCTATTGCAGAGAGCTCTCATTAAATGTGATGAGCGACTCAGAATACTGAAATTGCCTATAGGAAAATAAATCTCAAGAAACTACCCATCTGTTTTAAATTTGAATAGTTTTGTATAGTTATGAGTTTTTGTGCTAAAAAATATTTGCATGCAGATGCCCAAACAGCAGGCAAACCAGGAGTAACTTAACATGGAACAGTCACTCGTGTTGTTCGTGGGGTGTCAGAATTGCAAAATAAATAAATCAAGTCATGCTTCACTGTACTGCCGTGTATCTGCATTTTATGTACTCTGATATTACAAAAAACAAGACCTCCACTGACTACCATTAAAGCTAATTTCTCAAAAGTTTTTGTTTTTAAAATGTTCAAGCTGTCAAAAAAAAGCCCAAGGAGATGCAGCACAAAGTCTGAATGCATTTTGTTAATTCACAAATCATTGTTTATAATTAAAAGTACAATTTTATTTTATTATTTTACTGCAAGCATTATTATTTTTTTAGCTTTAATCAAAAACAGATGCTAAAAAAATGATAAAAAACATACTTGGAAGAAACTGTATTTGTGCTTTATAATATCCAAAAGCTTTTAAGTTTGCATATGTATTAGCATGTTTGACTTTGCTCTACTGTTTTGCCTTTGACATTTTCAGTATAATCGGTATAACCACTGAACTCTGAGTTGCAGACTTATCTACTTATTGCACACACTGCAGACCAGATGCCACCCATGACATCTCACTGATTTAACATTTTTGTAGCTCACAATAACTTGTGTTCAGTTGTTTTTCACTCAAAATGACTGGTGTGTTGAGAGGTTCAAAAATAATATTTGCTCAATAAAAAGTATATATGACACGTGTATAGTACAAATAGGAGGGTTAACACAAGTGATTTATTTTGTTATGTAACCAGATAAATGTTCAACTGCACCTTCCACATTTTAATGTGGGCTCTATGGCGGTGCCGCTGGGTATTCACTGTGCCACTAGACCAGAGAAGTAGATCACACAGTTCTAAACAGCTGAGCTGAGGACAAAAGAATTCAACACAACAACAGATGTGAATAAATTGTAAATCACCATAATTGTGTTCCAGGAGGCCCAAAGAAATAGATGATGTCATTAGGGGCACAGCCGGTGCCGGGTCCCAGAAAAAGCCTCTCAGGTGGAATGTGCTGCAGTCCCACTATTCCCCTGTCGAAATGTAATGTAGAGTCCAATATCTACTCTCGACTCAGAGGGGGGAGGGGGCTTTCATGTTGAATAATTGAGACCCAGATAAAAGACCAATGTTTTTGCATTAGACAACCGCATGGCCTCATTGGCTCTCAGACTTCTTTCAAAAGCTGTGTTTCTACACCTTTTATACTATCTGGGCTTTCCTTCTCCATCTCTGTCTGAACTGCTGTCTAATGCACACACATAAACAAACACAGAACAAAACTGTTCTTGTGGATAATTGTCTTCATAAATAATTAGATGTTGGTGTTTCCCCTGCTAATGGCCTCCCTACCGTTTAGCTAGGCATGACTCAGGTTATTGATAGAGCTGTGCCTCAAAAGACAAACTAAGGCAATGTTAAGGTTAAAGCAACACAGGCTTATCTGTTTTTCCTAAAGATATGGGCATACACATGTGCACCTGCTGGCCACAAGATCTTATCATTAGGCTGAATACACTCTCCCACCTCTTTTGCTCTAGTATGGCCTATTGCTCAGTTTTTCCTCACTAATCTGTACAGCTGACGGCTGTGGAGGTCATAGCTCAAACATGTATCAGAATAAAATATATAGTTTGTTTCCCCCCAGTACTGTTTAAATACTCTTCAGACCTCAAGCTAAATGCAAGGTCCAAGCATGGTTTTGAATTACCTGAAAGCAGCACAGGACAGCCACAAACACCTTGGATTCCCACAGACAAATGCCAGTTATGATGAGGCTGCAAAGAAGTCAACCATATACCTACAGAGCGTAAGGGATAAGCTATCTGAATGACAAGAACAAAATCCAAGCCATCAACATGCACACAGTGTAAGTCATCAGATACCCCACTGGTAAAATAGCCTGGCCATAGCAAGAGATAGAAGACACAAAAACTCCTCACGATGGACACAGGGGTTCACCCCTCATCCAGCTATCTGACAATACATTAAAAGAAAAAAAGAGAGGCAGAGGACTAGTGAGCATCAAAACGCCTACAGGATGAAACGACTAAGAATCTGCACTACATCAGAAGGAAAGCTCTCAATGATAACTGCTAAGTGAACGTCTCAGGCAGCATAAACCCAATGTGGAAGAAGAGAAACAAGATTAACCATCATTTAAAGATAAGACCCTGCACAGCTTGTACCACCGCCAGATTGAAAAGGTAACAACAAATCCTACCAGCGTTTAGAGAGGGCTGGACTAAAGGACAGAATGGGGGCACTAATCATGGCAGAACAAGCGCAGGCCCTCAGCACATAAGCAATAGAACTCAGGTTCTACCATACTAAACAGAACCTAAGGCCTGCGTTACTCGGCAGGATAATTGTACTGAATTCTGGTCCGATTTTGCCATTCCAACAACCTTAAGGATGTCCAGATTATCGTGATGTTCATCTAAAGATAATCCAAGCAGATATTTCTGCCGTGAATGGTGAGTTAGGAGTAATCTAGTCAGCTCGGAAGGACGTTGGGATTGCTCCGACCTCAAATCGGGGATATTCAACATGTTAGATTTTTTTGGCCCGATATCACAGTGTGTGTGGGATTCCCCGAGGAGCAGTGAGCTAACAACCTGCTGAATGTGATGGGTAGCCAGTCAGAAAGCAAGGTAATGTAAACACGGAGGGGATTCCAAAATACAGAAGGCATAAAAACCTGTCATGACTCACCAGAAAGTCTGCTGGATGTTAAAAGTCGGTTTGAATTGTTTTTTAGTCCACAAACGTTCAACATTGTTTCTTCCTCGTCTCAAATGTTTATTTATACTCTGAACTCACGTCTCTCTGGAGGTCACGCGAGATTTTTCTTCTGACATCTGAATTCTCCTGAGATTTTGACAAGTCTCACGTGATTTCACGTCTGACATCTGAATGTTCATGAATGAAATATCTGTTCATGTGTGGTGTGTTGACTCTTGCCATGTGGCTGTACACCACACACTGTAGGACCAAACCTGGTATATCTGTGATTTTTTTATCCTTACCTGTGGGGTCCGTCAGCCTTTGAAAATCATCTGACAATTTTAAAATCCTGCCATGTGGCACAGGTCTAAGATGAAGGAGATAGTCCAACACATAATAGCAGGATGTAAGAGGCAGGCAGGCAATTCTTCAATACATACATGTAATGCCACAACTGACTGGCTGGAATAGAAGACCCTCTGTGCTGAGTATGAACTGGATGTCCCAGAGTAAAAGTGGTAGATATGACTAAGGATGGTGAGAAGGGCAGGGCTAATACTGTAGGACTTATTCATTCAGACTGACACACTACTGTATAAAGGGTAACCAACCAGACTTTGTGGTGGTTGACAAGCTAGAAAAAAAGGCACTAGTGATGGATGGAGCAATCCCAAGCAACTCTAATACCAGGAAGAAGGTACACAAGAAGCTTGAGAAATACCAAGAGCTAAAAGAAGAAACAGAGTCACAAACTCGTTGATGACAGTTGTCATTGGATCACTTGATACAGTGACCCCCAAACTGGAAGAGTGGTCCCAATAGTTCCTAGGAACAACTTCAGCAATCTCTGACCAAAAAAGGACAGTCCTGAACAACTGAAATAGAGAACCAGAGTGATGAAATAAAGAGGACTGAAGTAGAACCATTCATGAAAAAAATAGTGTGAGCTGGGTGTTGCACCCCCCACCCCCCACACACACATATATATATATACATACATATATATATATATATATATATATATATATATATATACTGTATATATACATTATATACATTATATACAGTATATACAGTATATACATTATATACAGTATATACAGTATACACACATAAACAGATGGGTAGATAGATGGGTATATAGCTAGATATAGATATACAGTATTCCTAAATAAGTACAAGTTTTTCTTGCAGTATGGTAGTCAGTACATGTAGTTTCGGTGTGGAAGACTGTAGAGCTGACACCAAAGATGTGCAGGCAGGTGAGATAAGAAGAAACACACTGGCCTTTCTGTGGGGCTGAGCCTTAACACAGGACTTGTGAGGAGCATGACGATGAAGCTGAACTCTGTTCAAGATAACACATCCCACCTGGAGCTGTGATGCAGCCACACAGCACATTCACCCTCACATATTCAGAATGTGTAGTGATTTATACCCAGATGTCCCCAGCTGGCAGGGTGCCTCCCAGCATTGTCTCTACATGAACTGCCCTGGACTGTTTTCAGATTTTCAAATCCATGTGGCCTTTAGATATGGTACAGTTGATCTATTTTATAAAAGTAATTTGTAGGGAGTCAAAAAACATTCTGCTCCATTCTATATAGACTTAATGTACAATGCATACGCTATTTACCCAACGTCTTATACATACATACATATATACATTCACTGAAAAATAAAATCTCCTTTTATTCTACATCAATTGTGTAAAATAGTCAGGTTTGTGCAAGTTACTGATTAAACTTGCATAAAAAAATTAGATCTGAGATGGTAAACTAAGCATTCTCAGAAGAAATGGGTTTTTGAGAACCTCTTGAAGGCAGAGAACACTGTGACATTGGTTGAATATACTTCAAGACTTTTCAAATCTTACGTTTTGCTTTAGGCTTTCAGTTATAATTATTCAAGCTTTTTTTGGCTTGGAAGTGTCAGGAACCAAACCATGTTACACACAAAATTTTGTTTTTAAACACAGTTAAACATTTTTTTGAAGGACTCATAAACATACTGTAAAGGGTCCGGCAAACAATTTTGGTGATCTGCATCCAAGTCTAGCATCATGCAGTTATAAACAACGATCTTCATAGAACATTTTAAGTGCTACATTTTATTTTGTAAGCACCCCAAAACTGCAATGCAGGTCTCATATCGCCTTGTGAACGTCATACCTGATACCATATGTCATTTTTGACAAAGTTTATTGACACTGTGAGTAAATATAAACGTGAATTCTTTTGGAATACAAATCAGTTTAAGCCATTTCCTTCCAACCCTCAGTAGTACTGCAGTTTAAAGCATTCCCACCTTGGCTTCACCTTTAAAACCCCATGGCTACAACCATCTTTTACAGTGTATGGTTAATATCACACATCTGACTGATGAAAGGCCACACCACAGTGTGAGGTATTTAAATTCACCACACTAATCTAGTATGGGGCGACTGACTGATGAAGTAGCCTATGGCTTCTTACAGGACTTATGAATAATTTAACAGCGAACCATGTTTAATAGGTTCCATTATAGAGGAGGCAAAGAAGGAGTACTGCTTATGGTAGTCTACATCTACTTACCAAGCTTAATTCTTACATTTGACAACTTCTATTAACTTCTGTTTCTCTATTTTTCTATCCATCTGTCTGTTTATCCATCCATCCATGCATTCATCCATTCATTCATCCATCCATCCATCCATCCATCCATGCATCCATCCATGCATTCATCCATTCATTCATCCATCCATCCATCCATGCATCCATCCATGCATTCATCCATGCATTCATTCATCCATTCATTCATACATCCATGCATCCACGCATCCATCCATGCATTCATCCATGCATTCATCCATGCATCCATCCATTCATTCATCCATCCATCCATCCACGCATCCATCCATGCATTCATCCATGCATCCATCCATGCATTCATCCATTCATTCATCCATCCATCCATCCACGCATCCATCCATGCATTCATCCATGCATTCATCCATGCATCCATCCATTCATTCATCCATCCATTCATCCATCCATGCATACTTCCATCCATGAATTCTATATTTGTAATGCACAATATTTTCATCCAGTCTTTGATTCAACTGTTCTTTTTGCCTGTGGGTCATTCACTGCTGCTGATGGATTCAAACTCAGGAGGAAACATTTTTTTAGACAATACAACATGGCTACCTGCTGGCCTTTTGTTGTCATTGTTGAGACCATAAGCCAGCCGGAGACGGCAAACTATGACACACTGGGTTATAAAAGTGAACCCTGTGTAAGCTGCATAGAATAATACAAGTCATGTAAAGCACAGAGTTGTTATATATAGAGGGGATTTTTGTTTGTGAATCAGTGAGAGGAGATAAGGTGTGGAATGCAGGTAGCTTTAGGTGATGCTCTGAAATAGATTATTTTTTAAATCCGGGGAAATGCTTTAGGGAAGACTGGCAGCGTGAAGTGGAAGATACTGAAATGGGCTATAAGTTAATTCCATAGGCAATCATTTATTTTTATTTGATGCATGTGAAGTAGCTCCAGAAAGACATAAAGGGGGGAAAAAAAAGGTATTTATCTATCTATTTTATTTTACCCGCTTTTCCTTTCTGGGTTAAGGGGAGCTGGTTCATATCTCCAGCAGTCACAGATACGCTGGACAGGTTAATTTAGAGTTACAGATTATTCTAACATACCTGGTTTTGGGCAGTAGCAGAAAACCCGGGGTACTCAAAAATAATAAATAAATAAATAATGCAAAAAAAGAACATGCAAACTCCAAGCAGAAAAGTATCAAGCTGGGAGGCAATCCTATAACTTTCTCACTGTGAGGCGACAGCTCTAACCACTGCTCCACCTTGCCTACAAAACTGATAAAAACAAACAAAAAAAAAAACATGAATTTAAGTCAATTTTACAGTGCAGTTTTTAAAACAAATAGCAATGAGATCTACTGTGTTTTTCTACTGAGTGTTCACTTTGCTACAATTGGTTTATAAAATAATTAAAAGAAAAATTCAAAGTTTTAACGAGCCTCATTTGATGCTTCGCAACATCTTTATTTCAGCCTCAATCCAGAATGCCCACATAACCAAATAAAGCTTTCTAAATGAGATGAGTGTATTGCCTCAACCATTTCTTTTCATCTTGTCTGCGTATGATGCAGCAGTGATTCATTTTTATTTGGGAAACACAAAGGTCACAGATGTGTCACTGTCAGTGGCCCTGCCCAAATCCCCTGTGAGGTTTGGATGACACTACTTGTTATACAAACCCTGTCTCTTCTCTTATTTCACTCTCAAACATGATGTCGCAGCGCAATGTTGCAGTCCGCGCAAATGAACATCAACAGAAATCAATCCCACTCTTTGCACACACTGATCATGGATTCTTTCACTGTAATAATGGGAAAGTTAAATCTTTGTGAGGAAAACTCAACTTTATTCAAACAAATACGAGGAAATACTTAGGCCAGAATAGTTGTTAAATTTGTTAAATTCCACAGCATGAGATCTCAATTGTTGTACTTTTCTGCTCAGTACATAAACATGTGGAGTTACTAATAGACATATTGTGAAAACAGGTTACATCTGACACACTGCAATCGTGGGTTTGAGATTTGCCACTAATCTCTTTTTTTTAAATTGTGAAATGTTGCCCAGATGTACTGAGAAGAGTGCTACTTACAAAACCAGTCTTCAGCCTTTGTACAAAAAGACACTTGTTTCATTTAAAATCCTGGAAATTTTCAATCATTTTCAATTAAAAAAATATATATTTATTTATTTATTTTTTACTCTTTTGACTTTCAAACATTTTACAAGTGTCATAAGCCGAAGTTTTTGTGTTTTACAGTGTTTCCTTGTGTCTTTATTTTAAGGTTCCCTGTGTTCAGTTTCTTTCTTTTTATAATTTCTTTTCACTTTTCTCCTCAGTTATTCTTAGGTTCAGTTTTACTTTTGTTACCTGTTTCTTCACCCTCAGCTGTTTCCACGAGTAATTATTCTGCCCAATTACTACTCTTGGTTTGCTTGCTCTCATCTTTTGGTCATAATGTTTGTTACCAACCTTCCAGCTTGCTTATTCTCTATGCACCTTGTGATTTTCAGTGTCTTTTTGTTGTTTGTAATATATTTACCTGCTGATTTGTCAGCTTTTCAATTTTGTTAAAAAGTTATTTCATTTTTGCATCAAAGTCTTGTAATAAAGTCTGCATTTTTGTCACTGGAGTCATGGTTTTATTTATTTATTTATTTATTTATGTTATATACATAAAACAGCTTTGATGATCACATGCACACAGGCATTTAGAAAATAGAATTCTACCCAAAATCTTCCAAATTTCAAGAAAAGTTGAGCTTCACAGTCAGGATTTGTAGAACTCAGCTCAGATCCTCGCTGAGAGATAATGAGATTTAAACTCCACAGGTCAACCATAACCCTAAGTGTCCTGAGGCACCTGGAAACATACCTGGCCACTAGATAAAAAAAAATGACAGCTTTAGCTCTGGTTCATGCACCTCTGGGGAAGTACAGTCATAACAGGACTCATCAGTTCTTACACAAATTTCTCAGACCCTTAGCAGGGACATTCTTGTTAACCATGTGGTATTTGAAGAGGAGTGTGCTCTTTTGTTAATGATGAAAAAGAGATTTTCTTTGGCTACTAAAAAATAGTCTCTTTTTATATAAAGGAATATTTTATCAAAGTATTTCATCAGACACAAGCTATGGGAATATCACCTAAAACTTCAGACAACAGAACTGTGAAACCATAATAACTGTAATGCTCAGGTTTAAAAACAAATAAAGGAACAGATTATGGCTGTTTTAAATTTGGAAGTAAAATGTAGAAACTTGTACATTGTGGGGGGATTTATATAACCACCTGAAAACAATGTAAAGAACCAGGATAAACATATTAGAGTTTTAGCGTTAAGACTTAAAAATTGGCAGGAGAGAAAGTTCTTCATGCATTTATTTTCATTCTGTTCTCCTTCAAGGATCCTTATGCTCCAAAAAAAAAATAAAAAATAAAAGTTTGATGTTACATAATTTTTTTTTCTGCTATAATTTGTACCAAAGTACATCTGCACATTTTAAATGGGTCAGGTAGACAGAATGTGGTTTACAAAGTATTCCAGGTGTTATGAAAAACCTGGTGAAACATTTTTTTTTGTTTATTTATTTTGTAGTTTTGTGTTGACCTCAAATGTTTTTACATTAAGTTTCAAACACAGTTTTAACATTCAACAATTTTGAGGAGATAAGAAAGTCGTTGGATTTTCTATCTGGAGAGACCTCGGCCATTCGACTCCAGCAAAAGTCCATC
>JARVJO010000365.1:15967004-15978680 GCA_031762555.1 Cynodonichthys magdalenae
TGTGATATAAGGTTGTTTGTTAGAAGTATTTCTGAAATTGATTTATTTATTATTTAAAATTGTTAATTGTCTGAAATTGTCTGAAATAAATTTAATTCATTCATTTAATTCATTCATTCAAATTCATTCATTCATTCATTCAACACTAAAAGTCTATTGTTATTGACCCACTCAACGCACATATCATACATTTTGTCTTTTACATTTTTTTTAATGTTTGTCTGGAAAATAGTCAGACATACTACCGAAAATAAGCAAAACAGCTGTCCAAGTACAAATAAATAAATACAAGCGGTTCTTAATCACCTCCAGGTTTTCAAACCATTTTGAAACCCAAGAGAAATATTACTCAGGACCACTTTAAAAGATTACAAGAAAGTGTGGCTCCCTGGAAAGTAAAACATCAAGACATGAGGAATGACTTAAGACTTCTTAGATTGTATGTTAAAAGGTTTTTTTTCCTTTTATTTTTATTTGTTTGTGGTTTACACCACTGAACTATCTCAACACACCTCAATTGCAGCAATAACGGGAAGACAAAGGTTTACATGATCATTCATCACTACTAATAGGTTGTAGTTTACACCTTGACATTAGATATATATCACAAGGCTCAGGAGGACAGAAGGAAAAAGCTTGACAGTGCAGCAGGACTCTGTTGAGATTAGAATATGTGATGTCAGCCACATTCACTGAGCTGAATCAGAGAAAAATGTCAGATTCGGAACACATTCTGTTTATTTTAAAGGTGACTCTATAAAACAGAAAAAAAGAATACATGTGGCAGATGTGACTACAACCCTTGGCAGCTAAGTGTAATAAAGTTTATTTAAGTGTCAAGTATATTTTCAGAAATTCTCAGTCAAGTGCCACATTTGTTTATTTTATTTATCAATTTATTCATTCATTTTACTCATTTATGAAAACATTTAAGTACAAATTCTGAGTTAAGTACAAGTTTTTGAATATTGTCTCTGTAGAAAGCTGTTTGACAAAAAATGCTTGAGTAAATAAAGTTAAAAAAAGAGCTTGTAATGTGATTTCAGACAGGCAACTCACTTGTAAATGTTTAAAAATCTATTAAAGTTTGAGTTTTGCAGCTGGACTCCAATCCCACTCCATGATCATGCTGCTCAACATGCCATGAAGTGATGACAGTTTCTCAAAACTGTGATCACATCCAAGAATAATCACAAGTCATCAGTGTTTAAAGTCCATGTTGGCTTGCAGGTCAATTTTCCATTTCTGTCTGAAGTCATCAGATTTGTACTTTGTATGCTCCAAACTACCCTGGCCTGGCTTTAAGAACTTGAACGTGAGTGATAGTTGAAGCCTTCCTGAAGCAAATCCTGGGAATTTGATGCTCTTCAATATTTCTCACCTGCTGAGGTCTCAGGTTTCTTCAAAGAGACATCACGTCTTCTTATCCCCTGTGCAGAACAATTGAATATGACTGCTGTCAAATCTGAAATCTCATTAATTTAGTAGTTCTTTTCATAATTTGGGTGACATGCAGAAACGTTGGCTTTCGGGTTGTGCATCAGCTAACCTGAGAAGGTAAACTTTGCAACAACCAAATATTATATGTGACTTCAAAACCTCCTGTTTTAGTGCAAATATTGGATGCAAGATCACAGAGAGATCCATGCTGGCAGGGGACTTTTTCTCCACACTGTGGATTAGAGATTCTCTGTGTTGATGATTGGCTGAGCCCAACTTGTATTGAAATCCAGACAGGTGGCTGTGTGTCATTAAGGTTTAATAAGACTCACCACAAAGTTCCTCATTAATAGCTGCCCACGGGGCACTCTCTGGACCTTTGCGTAGAAAGGGAAACGAGAAAGTGAGCAGCAGAGATGAGTGGGTAGAGTGACTTGAAAAGAGGGAGATGACACTTTCATATGTCTCTACTGATGGAATGCTAATAACCCTGGACACATATATGTGTGCGCACACATACACATTCAAAAACCCACAAGTTTCTTTTTCTGAATTTCACTGTGCTGTGTGGAAATCTACTGCCTGTGAAATTTCAATTTAAACATCAACCAATTACCGCAATTCAAAGAAGAGTGTTTGAGACTCTCCGTCTAAACATTTGAGTCGAGGGAGAAAGAGGAGTTATAGGAGTAAACACTCTTTCTCTGTAGACCTGATACTGTCAGGGGTGTATAAGAGTGCACCGTGTATGTGCGAGGCTCACAAATAACTCAAACATTAAATCAAAGGAAAGACTCATAACTCTCCCCTCTAGTTAGTTACTAAAAGCTGATCTCTTTAATAAATAAATAAATAAATAAATAAATAAATAAATAAATAACTAAAGTCAACAGTTTACCATACAAGCAGAACCAAAACTTTGTTATGATAGCGTGCACAAATTTGAAATGTCAGCCGTTTAAAAAAAAAAAAAGATTTTTGACCCAATACTATGTAATGTGCAGTTATCTTATATTAGAAAGAAAAAATGCACTCAGTAGCCTCAACTAAAAGCTTAACGTTTTTGGTTCTGTGCACCAGGAAACCATCTTTGATTGCAGGGCAAAGAGAAGTGTCTTAGGTGTAAAGGCATTTAAGACTCAGAGGGGAAGCACTTAAAGGGCTCTCCTCTTCAGAGTCTGAGATCCGTGAAGGGTAAAAACATGTTAGGAAACTTGAGTGCTCAAGTGTAATAAAGACAATTGAAGTCCTGAACATCTCCCTTTGACATTTTGAGTAGAAGGAGTGGCCGAAATAGCTACATCGCCTGTCTTCCTAATATTCATGAGAGCCACTGTTTCACAGACACACTATCTGGAATTGTTTCTTCTAATAAGACGGCAGGTGAAGGAACGTGCGGCGTATTCTGATAACAGTTTTGAAGCACTTCTCTGGAATACCAAGCGTTAGATGAAAAGAGGGTCGATGTGTTTTATAAAAATAACAGCAGTGGGTGGGCATCAGGACAAAGAACTGGAGTGGTTCAAATCTCTCTTTCTGTGTCAGCATCTGTAACTATATGTCCTTTTCTTGTGTGGGATCCCACAGGGCACAGTTTTAGAGCCTTTCCTCTTCTCTCTGTATCTGCCCCCACTTGCCCTTGCATTGCACTTCACTGTTACACAGACAACTGTCAGATTTCCATGCCTCTTAAGAAAACAAAGATTATGCAGATACAATGTGTAAAGCAATGTCTTGATGGGATAAAAAGCTGGGTGGCTCTGAACATTTTAAACTTTAACATAAAAAGGACCAAAGCGATGTTTTGTTTAGGATCTTCTCTGAACCTTCCTAAGTGATTATAGGTGAATATAGGTTCAAGGCAGTAAGCCAGCTATCCCAAACCTAGAGGTCAAAGTGGACTGACTCTAAGCTTGACAGTCAGATAAGGACATATGTTGAACAAAGCTTTAAAAATAAACCCATTTCTATCCAGGCAGCACTTTTAGACCATAATCTATGCCTTTGTCACCACTCAACTGGATTACTGTAATGCACTTTATATTTATATATTGCCTACAGTCAGAGGGTACAAAATGCTGCTTAAGGTCTTTTTACTGGCCTTAAACGGGTGCCCGTACATTGCAGGAATCTTTCAAATAATATAGATTTTATTTGCTTTTAAAGGTCTTCATAGTCTTGCCACTTTTGTGATGTATTTCTTGTGTTTTTAAATTACATGACAACAAAATAAATAAATTAAAAAAGGTTTTGTGATTTCAGTGGCTTCATTTGTAAACATTGTGTTCAACGGTGGCTCTAAATTGACCTTACACTGGTGATTTGTTCTGTGTATATCCCGCCTTTTGTCTGTTAACTGATGCCAGCTTTTGTCAATTACTAATTAGAATATTTTACTGAAAATGTATTTATTTACCTTTTATCTACCCTGGCAAATTTCATTGAGATCATAGATCTCTTCTGCAAAGAAGGCCTAGACCTGAAGGCAATCTGTGCAAGTGTTTGGCGTGTGGAAGGAAACTGGAAACACACGAGAACATATAAACTCCACACAGTGCTAATCACTGTCATGCTGCCCAAAAAATAAGATAAACTAGCATTCTGTATTTTAATTTGAACTACACCATGAAGGTCTGGAAAATGTCCCACTTTAACAAAACAAATAATAAAAACAATCTGCTCCTCAGTAGCAAACAGGACTGATTCATTATCCTTCAATTACCGATTGTGCATCAGCTAAACTGAAGTTTGTAAAATTGTCTCATTGAATTCAAAGATAATTTGTCATTAGCTGTTTTCCAAACATTGTTATAAAAATAAACAACATTAACAGCAACCACATTAAAATTTAAAATACAATTAAGAATAGTCACAAAACAAAACAGCTTTTTTATGACTGAGTTGAACATGCAGAGTAAATGATGTAGTGCAGGACAGAAAACAGTGGGCCTCTTAAGTGAAGAACTATATTTATTGACTGAGATGTGTCTCAGATAACCACCCATGTCTTTCTTGTGATAGTAATTTCCTGTCCAGGCAACATCTAATTGATTTGAACAAGCTTCAAAACATTGCTTTACAAATGACTGAATTAATACTAGCTATTTTATGTGTGTGTTCTTCTATCTTTTTATTCCTATTCATGTTTTTACTTTAACATTTTTGTATTCCCTTTTCTTCTCATTTTTTGTTCTAACACTATAAAGGCTGCATTAGCTCACATTTACAAAATAAATTATATATTTAATGTTTAAAAACTCTGATTCATAAAATCATATTACAAACTTTTTACTTGTTTTTAACAAAAAAAAGCTTTTTATTCAGTTTCAAGCATGAAATTCCTGTACATGAAATACAATGAAATTTCTGTAAATAAATTAATACATTTATTTAAAATCCATGATCAAAATTAAATTGTAAATGGATTTAATCATTATTTTGTGACTGTTGACCTAAGTCTTGCAGCTAAAATACCAAAAGTAGATAAAATTGTGAGTCACACAGTGACAGATTGTATTAACAGTATTTTTCTTGCTGAAACTGACAAAGAAGACATATTGAATATGGTAAAAAATCTTGCTGACAAAATATCAAAAGACTAGGTGGACATGCATGACGTTTGCAAAGGATATAATTAATTATGTTATTGAACCATTTACATATATATGTAATTTATCATTTTCAACTGGTATATTTCCAGACAACATGAAAACAGCGAAGGTAATTCCTCTTTTTAAAAATGGCCAGAAATGTGTGTAGAAAAATTACAGACCAATATCCCTGTTACCACAGTTTTCTAAAATTTTAGAGAAATTATTTGTCACTAGATTGAATCAGTTTATTGAAAAACATAAAATCTTAAGTAGCAGTCAGTAACAATTCCACATCATGGGCTCTTACAGAATTAATAGAAAAAATAACAACTGCTGTTGATCAAAAACAGTATTGCATTAGTATTTATGTAGATTTGAAGAAAGCATTTGACAGTATTGATCACAGTATTCTTCTTAAAAAAGCTAAGTAAATATGCTATTAGAGGAACAGAACTACAATGGGTATCTAGTTATTTGAAAGATCGGAAACAGTTTGTTCAAATAAATGATGTAAGATCTAAACTTTGTAATATCACATGTGGAGTCCCTCAAGGTTCTGTACTTGGACCAAAGTTATTTATATGTGAATGACTTAGTAAATGTGCGAGGACTTTTTAGATGTGTTTTGTTTGCTGATGATACTGCATTTTATTGTTTAGGTAAAGACATAGAACACATGTTGGAGATGGTACAGACAGAATTTGAGAAAATACAAAATTGGTTTCAACTTAACAAATTGCCATTAAATTTGGATAAAACGATTTACATGATATTTAGTAACAGAAAGAAAACTGTTGATGTTTCATTTAAAGTTTATGTTGATATTTGTGGAGTCAGTCAGGTGAAGTTTCTGGGTGTCATTATTGATGAAAAGCTGACATGGAAACCTTACATAAATTATTTAAAAACAAAAATATCTAAATCTTTTGGAGTTCTGTATAAAGTAAGGAAGTTATTCAATGATGAAGCTCTGCTGATGTTATTTAATGCAACAATTGTTACATAATTAATTTATTCTATTGAAGTCTGGGGTAAAGCTTGTAAAAAAACTACAAATCCGATTTTTTTTTACAAAAAAAGCTGTAAGAATTATCACTAGAAAAGATTACAGCCATCCATCAAATACGTTATTTTGCCAACTGAAAATTTTGAAATTCTATGATTTAGTTGATTATAATATTCTACTGTTTAGCAAATTTTGTTAAGAGAGAGAGTCATTATTATCTTAAGGGCCTTGGTTTTGTACTAATTTGAAAGAAAGATGCACTTTAATTCAGGGTATTGGATTGTGGAATGGTCTGGAGGATGATGTTAAAAATGACAGATCTATGTACATATTTAAAAGAAAGATAAAAGCTATTTTCTTGAAGTTATATGGAAAAGTATAATGTGAATCTATGTGAATTGTTGTTTGAGTTGATGTTTTTTACATTTTTATTTAGTATTGTTTTTTGTAAATAATTTTCTGTGTGAATATATTTTGGGGATAAAAGGGGCAGACATTATAAGATTTATTCTTCTTCTGCTACCTTTCATTTTATTTGGATTTTTGATTTGTGTATTTTCTTTGTTTTCTATTGTATATACTTAATTTGTTTTTTAAAATGAAATGAATAAATCTATTAAAAAAAAAAATTTCAGGCCTTTTTAATACTTGTAGTTTATCTGGAGGTTGGATAAGCTGTCAGATGAAGTTTAGATTAAAGCAAACTGTCTGTGGGCGTGTAAAACTGAATGCTTGTTGTTAAAATATCCTCTCCATCTCACAAACAGAGTAAAAATAAAAACAGTGCAATGCCAGTTTTTGCTAAAAGAGAAATAGACATCCAAGTTTTAGTGCACTCCAGAGAGTTGATTTGAGAAATGTCATGTTCATAGCTCACCTGAAAGGCCAATATTTGTTTTACTGCCCTGTTTTCTCATTGCAGCATCATTATTTCAACAAAAAAAGTCTTTTTCGAAGTGGAATACTGTTACTACTTATTAGTGTAATGACTGGAATTAGCTCTACTTGGCTTTCTAGCTTGCTGTTTGAAATATCCAATGGATCTTTTTAGTTATTCTTTCATTTCATTTTTATTTAAGAAAAAATCAGCCGCTGTGATTAGAGAGCAAAATTTGTATGAATAAAAAATGAGAATGAATTTTAATCTCTCTATTAAACCTGTATCTACATAGTGAGGACCTCTCAATCAATATTTTCTTTTTCCCTATCAGTTCCAGAAGAGTGAGCATAGTGGCACACTATTAGGTTATTACAAAAGCAAATCAGTCAGCAGAATTAATTTTCTTGAAAAATATGAGTCTGGCCAAAGGGAATTAATAACCACAGCAGAGCATTTTGTTGATGCTGAATTTTCATCACTTCTCTTGTACTGTTCTTGCATGCAGGCAAAAAAAGAAAAAAGAAAAAAAAATGAAAAAAAATCTGTGCTGCCAATGGCTCTGTGTTTTGTTGTTTGGTCTAAAGTTCAGTGGGAATTGCAATGAGGAGAACTTTGCAAATATAATTCTTATAAAAATGAAAATTTATGCATCAGTATATTTCAGTTTTAAAGTTCAGAGGTGATGGAGGAAAATTGCTTGTTTTTGTGAAACTTTGTGACGTGAAAGCGTTGATTCTGTAAACCATTCATGCACTTGAACAAGATGAATGTCTTTATCTGTCTTATATCTACAAAGAGTGATCAAGCATGGAGTTATAAGCCTTTTTTTAGGACACCATGGTGAAAGCCACAGCAGAGCTGAAGGTTAAAATAAATTGAAATGACAGAAAACAAAGCACTACTAGTTAAGAAAACACCTAAATCACCTCCACTGTTAACAAAGATCACTCCTTTACAGCTTGAGTTGCTGTTTTATTAGATTTTTTTTCCCTTTAATAATTCAAATACTTCAAAGTAACAATAGTCCTCTCTGCAATAGAATCTCTGATCTCCAAAAAACACTTGAAGGATAAAAAATGAATAACCATACGTTGGTAATTAGATGTCTGCAGCGATGAGGTTTGTAAAAGAACACCTGTTGGCTCATCAGAAAAGCATCAGTCTCCACACACCCTGCAGTTCAGTTATAGGGCAAACAGGTCAGTGGATGTTGCAGACAACTCTGTATACATTACTTTACTGTGAACATCACTGCTCGAAAATTAAGCTGGTGAGAAGGGAAGGTTGTAGTTTGATTAAAAAATATATATCATAGCAATGTGATAAGCAGGTAATTATTTGACACTAACTTACATTCAGTGTAATGTATTCAGTATGAAATTTATGCCACAAGGTGATGGCTGTAATGTGTAGTGCTTCCAATGTATCATCTGTCATCTGTCAGTGATTCACAAGCTTCCTGACAGGCAGGGAACGGCATGCAGTGCCATGGAAATCACCTCTGGCAGTCAGCACTTATACCCTACAGGATTGTGTCCTCTGTCCAGTACTCCTATTACTCCACATTAAGGGATGTACTTCTATAGACCAGACTCACAAACTTAAAGAAGGCTAATCTGATTCACAATGGCAGTGAGTCTGTACATTAACAAAAATGTTAAGCACCAAATGCTCCTGTGCAATCGCATAACTATATTATCATTTTAGGTGATGTTTGTCAACACTGCAACTACTCATGATTTCAAATTTGTCATACTATAAAGTAAGAACCTAAGGTACAAAACGTGTTACAACTGATTTACTTTCTCACAAAATCAGGAAACTTGACCTTCCACAGAAGCTGAAGAAGTTCATCTTTGTTGCACACTCAGTCTGGTGAGATTCACTAAAACGCCACTGTCATCCATTTTAGACTGAGTTGAGACAAACAAACACCATTAGAGAACTCATATGGTACTTTCTTACTAGGCTGCAACTGTTGGAGACAAGTTGAAAACTCTAAATTGTGAGAAATTACAGAATTATTTCATTTGTAGTCTCATTTAGTTTGGAGGAATTGTGACAGATGACCACCTGTGTTTTGCTCAGCCATTGTTTGATGATCACAACTAATTTATTTACTTATTTATTATTATTATTATTATTATTATTTATTATTTTAGTGCACTGCTTAAAGCTGTATACTAGACAGTCCACATCAAACTTTTCTCTTTGTATCCTTTAAGATGATAATTTATTCTGCTGTATTCCATTTATTTTTATTAAGAATGAAGATTTGAAAACATTGTAAAATAAATATTAATCACCTAACATGAGAAGAGCTCCTGCGCTTGTTAAGCTACATCTTTTGCACTCTTGTGATTGGTCAGAGATAAAATGCCCACTGATTATCTGATCATCTTTAAAATTCACATGAAAAAACTGTGAGCCTCTGCAACTCAAGCAAGGAAACTGCGATCTTCTGAAAACTTCACTGCAGATGCTGTTCATAGTTGCCAATATTTGTAACCCAGTGAGATGCTACATTTGCACATTGAATATTACTTTTTAACTCCTTTTCTTTGACAAAGAAGTAAAATCTTTCATGTGTACTGAAGCCACCAGTCACAATAAACAACAAAACAAAAAAACAAACACTTTTTCTCATTGCATCACTCTCTTAAACTGCTGATCTAAGCATTTTATTATGCCTGATACTACTTTCTAGTCCACTTCCATAAACACTGACCTTTCCATACCCATTATTATTTCACAAGGATATTTTGTAACTTTGTGAATATTTCATATATAAATAATTGATTCTCTACTTTGCATTGTTGAGTAATTAATAAAAAAAATCTAATCATTATTGCCTACATAAATATGTTTCATGATTAGTCTTCAGCAAAGCTAATAAAGGTAATAGCAAAGTTACTTTTATAAACCATGTCAGATACCAGGGTTCTGTCATGTCGGGTTCATCAAGGTCCTATTTTGGAGTCAAACTCATTCCTGCTCTGTATAATCCTTCGAGGACAGATTATTGTTACTGTCATCTCACACCACATTTAGGCAAATGACATTCAACTACACTGTTCCCTTTAATGACTTTCAGTTATTTGAATTGTCAGATTTACTTGACTTCTTGTCAGACATTAAACGATAATTATGTGAAACTACAGTCAAATGAACTCTTTGTCTCTGACGGCATGATCCCACAAATCAAGAAACAAATTGACCTTTTGGTCTTAACTGTCCCGTCAGCTCTGAGAAACCTACGTGTTGTGTTTGATCAATGGCTGTAGTCGGTCAGCACAAGCAGCTGGTCTGAAACTGCTGTTTCCAGTTGACAAAATTGGGTCAAAAATGAACAAAAGATGATTATTATTTCCTTTAGTTCAGATAATTGTAAATCATTTTATTTATGGGAAAAAAAGGTCTTAATTGTCTTAAACTGGTTGTAAAGATTGGACTTGGTTCTGCTCTCTCGTTCCTGATTGGTTCCTGACCTTCATTGCTGCCACCTGTGGTTGATCTCTCTTATGAGCTGCTGGTTTTATAAGGCATCCTGACTGTCAGTTCCACTCTGATGCATCTTCCTGTGTTTAAGCCTAATCTAAAGTCTAAGAAATCTAGTTTATGTTACTTACCTTCCTCCTGTCCTGTTCCTCAAGGTGGATTACCTGTGTACCGCTGACTTGCCTCTGGTGATGGGATGATGATACCTCAAGGAGTGTATTGATACACTACACAAACTGTGTCGGCTCTGTATTGACACTGTGTTGGTCACTCAATAGTGACCCCTGCAGTAGTTATAAAATCATTTCAGACAAACAAAATGAAAATATAATGGAAAAGCTAACATGCTGCAAACCCAACATCAGCCTGTGAAATATTAAATCACCAGTCCTTTACTTAAAATATCTCATCATTGCATAATTTAATTTGCTCAATTTGTTTTCTAAGTTGTTCATGTGAAGAGTTTAAAATGTTCTTAAAACCTTGTTTGTGTAAACTGAGTTGTAAAATACAGCAGATTTGTCTGTAATAAAATTCAGTTAAAATTATTAACTTACGTATGGAATTTTGTTTAGTGGTAAACCATATCAAATAAAATACGAATATTATATGGTTAGTTTATGTATTTTTATTGAGGAACAAACGTTTTTGAAGTGTCTTTGCTCCAAGGTGATTTCTCCTCTTGGAAACCAGTTCTTCTGTCTTAGAAAAAACTCTTTCACAGAGTATATATGAAGATAGCCTGGTAAAAACCAGCCCCTTGTCCTTCACTTTGCTTCGTACAGAGGGTCTGGACTCTCGGCTATTGAAAAGCGATTGCTTGCTGGAGGCGTGGCCTCTGTTGAAGTTTAAAACGATTGGATTGGTTGGTATGTGTGCGCCTTCTCTTTGAAGGAGGCTAAGCTATGAAGCTAACCGGACATTGTGTGCGCTGTAAACAACCCTTACTGAGAGGAGAGAAATACGGAGCTGAACGAGACGGTTGTAAATGATGCTGCAGGCTTTGTCAGACAAATCTAATTTAATTTGGAAGCCTTGTCAACACGAACTGGGTTCATTCACTTCCTCCACTGCCACTAAACTACAAACAGACGCTGCGCTGAAAATCAACGTTGTCGTTCAAAACTCCTCCTGTTTGCTGATTGACCCAGGTAAAAATTCTACAGAAGAAATCCTTGTCTTTGGGAGAAATCCCAGATGGAGCAGTGAAGGGAAACTAGAATTGAGCGGAACTGCATAGGAAGGCAAGGGCCAGGCTA
>JARVJO010000365.1:16013341-16024698 GCA_031762555.1 Cynodonichthys magdalenae
GGGCACTTCAGGGGGCCAACCAGATTTCAGCTGGGGCCAATGCCCCTGTGGCCCCGCCCCTAGAACCGCCCCTGCTGTGGTACACTGGAAATTTGTTCAGGGTGTACTCTGCTTCTCACCCAATGACTGCTGGAGATAGACAGCATATCCCTTGCTACACTGCATGTATGGGAAATCAGGTAACAAAAATTGATGAATGAACTATTTGCACACCTATTCAAAAATAAGATTATAATCTTGATAGAGATGTACTGATATTGATCTGCATTTCTCTGTTTTTTTTAATAAACACTTTTTAATGACATAAACATAAACTAAAGCACAGCGTAAGTAGCCTAAACAGTACTATAGAAAAAGAAAATGTAAATAAAAAAACAACATACACAATTGATGAGTGACTTGCTTTTCATCTAACCTCATATAACCAACACCATTTTTAAAACAGATTTTTTTATTTTACTTAAATAAATAACTAAATAGTCCAAAGTTTTGTTGAGATGAACTGATTGTAATCTACTACACACATGGAAATTAAGAGGGTAAGTAGAAGCCAGGTGCTGCTAATCAGTAAGACTTGGATGACTGGCAAGTGTGATTACCTCCAAAAAAGCAGACGTTTTGTTTGCTTGTTTGGAGCATTCAAGTGTGTGTTAACACAATGTCAAAGAAGAAAAGCATCAACTGTGCTCTTAAGAGAATTAGCTGTTACTAGGGTTGAGCATCGTTTGAATTTGAACGATTCCGGTTCCTCATTTGGATTCCGCGGTTCCCAACAATTCCCAATTTTGATTCTTTATAGAAGCGGGCGTATTCACACCTAACACATTTGGTCCGCTTTAAACGAACCAGAGTTTGTTTAAAGCGTTGGTCCGGACTCTTTGTGCAGGTGTGAATACACTCATGCGAACTCTGGTGCAGATCAAACAACCGGACCGAGACCGGCTTTTTGAGGTGGTCTTGGTCCGCTTCCAAACGAACTCTGGTGCGGTTCGCTTCTGGTGTGAATACGAACCGGACTCGAACCAAACCAACTACATAAAACATGCACCTTTTTGGACTTCGCAGGACACCGTTGCTAAGCTAAATAAACTAAAATCATACCTGATTCTTCGTCTTCTGCTTAGCCGCTCTGCTGCCAGCGAGTAGTGGGTCAGGACACGTCTCCTTTGGGTTGCGGCACACATTTACTGACGCTGCTCCAAAATTAGAATATCATCGCGAAACCACCATTAAATTAGCTGCTTTTGACAATTTAAACGGTATTACAGTTGTACTGTCAGCATAAATGTGCACATCAGAACCGAAGCACGCAGGACTTCCATGTTTTTTTCTGGGTCTCTGTGCTCAGTCCTGCCCCCGTTCTTTCTGTCCAATGGGAGCAATGATCCTCACCCTCGTGGCTTTGTTTACAAGTTATAGTTCATTTGCAAAAAAGTACAATGTGAATGCAAACCGCACCAAACGAAAAAAATAAAGTCCACTTTTGGTCCGGACCAAACAAGCTGACCAAAGGACTTTCCTGGTGTGAATACACCCAGGGTTAACAAAGTTTACATGGTTTAAATGAGGTAGCTAACCAGAGTTTTTTGTAGATGAACATATGTTATGAATTTACAGGGGTACTCTGCAAAACTTGTCCATCTAAACGAATCGTACACTTCCAGCCAAAGAGCATTTTTTATCTTGTTTTGAGATGATATACTAAGCAAGAGCAGAATGTGTTTATTATTAATCTTGTTAGCCTGGAAATGTTTTCCTCATTTCAAGTCTTACTTAGTGCAATTGTTTTACTGCACTGGCAGATTATTTTGCTTAATTTGACAATTTTGAGTCTGAACACCAACTCAAATTGGGGTTTGGCAGCTCACTTGGATTTTTTTCTTTGTTAGTATTGGGCAGCTTCTTTTTCCAGATGGTGGACTGGGTATTGAAACTAAGTATTGAAATTTAAAAGTACAAACGATTCCGGGAGAATTGAAACATTACTCCCGGTTCTAATCAAAACACGAGACTCGATGCCCAACCGTAACTGTTACTGCCAATCAATCTGAAAATATAAAACACAGTTTCAAATCAAGTTTGGCTCTTATAATTTCATAACCTGAATTATTTTTCACATTGGGAGACTGGCTAACAAACTTCCCATCAGTAGAATAAGGTCACCTTGAATTCAGACCATTCAATCCAGAGAAATGTGTAACGTTTAAAGCAGGGTTCATTAAATTGATAAGACCTAAATGGGAATGCTGTTAGACCATAACTGTCCATCAGTACAAACACCTCATATACAGTAAGTTTTCAGGCACAGTGGGAGAGATATAATGATGTGGAGTGAGATTGTAAATGTAAATAGTTTACAACTGATTTTACAATTTTATTTAAAGCAAATTACACACTCTACATCATGAGTTTGACACATTTTTTTAGCACAGAAAATAAAATACATATTTTGGGAGTGATCAAAAATAAATGAGTATTCTACTTTGTGCAACAGAGGAAAAACAGACTGATTTGCGAGTCGTACTTATGTTTAAAAAAATGCTTTGTTTCTTAGTCAGGAGCAAAATATGAATCTCCTTGTAGGCAGAATTTTAGATATTAAAGAAAGATGCCAACTATCACTCCAATCAAAAGGGAAATTGTTCATCGCAGTATACGAGTGATCCCAAAAATGAGTACTGATTTTCTTTCCTGATTCTTTATTTAAAAAGTTAGAAAAAATGGCTTCCAAAGTAGAACAGATTACTTCATGCATAGATTAAAAACTCATTTTTTTGCTTAAACTGCTCTGCCTGTTATTTTGCAATCAACAGTTATTATCATACTTTCTTGTATAAAAATAACAGCACCGATGTACATACTGTTTTAAAAGCACAAACAAAATATGTCTGTAAATATCACAACATGGTCAGATTGGACAGCTTGTCTGTTATTAGCATAGTTTTGCCTTAAAAATCAATAGATTGCTGCCCTTTGAAGTGTCTTGCTGAAGTCAAATTCTTTTTCAACGTGTGAATGAGTAAAGCACCAAACACAGATTGCAACTGTTAGCTGTTAAGACAACTTCTGAGGCTCAGTCTGCGGGTATATTTGAATATGGATAAACAGATACAAACGGCACACATTGGGAAACAGTTTGCACATGCTCTGTTTTCCCACATATAAACCCACACATACATACACACATGAACACATTGAGTCATAAGTTGGTGTGTTTCTAGCCATAGGGAAGTCCTTTATCCTCATAACTAGATTATCTCACAGCGAGCTCTGATCAGCTTAATTTGGATTCAACCTACTTAGCCTTCCCCCGTCTGTCAGACTGTCTTGTTGTTCATCTGTCATTCTGTGCACTTGAATAGTAAAATAATTGCTTGCATGTCTGCATGTCACCTTTTTAGCTGTCCCTGTTGTCTTTGATAATTAAGCAAGTACCTTTATTTAGGTTTTCTTTGGTTGATGTGTGTGTATCTATGCTTGTGTTCTTTTTGTTTGTCCAAAAATGCAGCCCAAGCACAGTAGTGATTGTTTTCCTATTAAAAAAGCATTGCCTTCAGATTGATTTTTTTACAATAAATTATTTATTTTACGATGATTCAAACTATTTTGTTCAGCAGAAACTTGAATCCAAAGCAAATTTACAAGTTTATAGTCTTCTCTATGTGCTAGAATGTGGTCATTGTTAATGTTGTCCACCAACATGGGAGAGCATTCTTTGTCCCCATGCACTTGGACATTTTTCTTAATGCTGAATATTTTTTTGCTGACTGTACATTAGTACTAAACTGGACAATTTTGATATTTCAGAAAATCACAATGGAATTCTGTCATGCCTCCAGCAATATAGTTCAAATAGGCCTATCTGTGAGTCTCATTCATGAATGATGATAAGATGGACCAACAGATCAAGATTTTATCTGCAATATTCAGGGCTTTGCTCTGTAGGAGCAGAACCTAAACCCAAAAATACTGCTTAACTTGTACATCTACATTCTTACCCTCAACTATAATTATGAAATATACATTTTAACTGAAATAACACAATTTCAGCCACAAGTGAATGAAATGAGCTTCCTTTATAACCTCAAAGATAGAGAATGAAGCTCCTTCATCCATGACAAGCTTAAAGTAAAGGAGTTGGCTGAGGTAGTTCTCACATCTGACTAAGATGACTACTGGGTCTCCCGCTGGAGGTCTGCTGGGCATGCCCCACTAAGAAGCCACTACAAGGCAACCCCAGAATACGCTGAAGGTATTATACTCTATATTGTTTTTTTTTTCTGGGAACATTTTTCAATCCATGGGAAGGACTGAGAAATGTCACTGCAAAAATGGTTTCCCTTCCTAGACCTGTTGCATCTGTAACTAAGATCAGTTAAATAAAAGGGAAGGATGGATGGAAAATCACGGTTCAGAAACAAAATACGTACACTCTCAACTACTTGTTATTTTGGTTTAACAGCATTAGGGACAAGGGAATATTTATTTATTTTTAAACTATGAAAATCCTTGCAAATTTGTTCATGTCTAAAAGACATTGTCACTGATTCAGTCCCCTTGATGATCATATACTTAATTGAGACCTGGATGATAATTATTCAAAATAATTTGACCCTTTGGCCCTTGAAAACACTATGATAACTGTCAGACTCTAAGAGCCCCAGAGCTTAGCGTGCATTCAAAAGGCTAAGCTTCCAATGTAACCCATCACTTCCTTACTTCAATTAGTGTTGGTCTACAAGTCTAGTTTATTATTGAGGTCTAGTGAATGACAGCAAAATGAGGGCAAAGTCTCAAGAAACGGGAACGACACACAGCTATAGAGGGAAGGAATAAGAAGACATGAATAGAGCAAAGGAAGGTGGGAACAAAGAGTGTGACAGAAAACATGAAATGCTTAGGAAAAGAAGGGGGATAGAAATAATGAGGGATAGAAGGAAAGTGGGGATAAGTGAGGAATGGAGGAGAAGGTGGGGGCAGCAAAGACAGAACTGAGCGGTTGAGGAGGCACTAGGCCTGGGGGACTGCTGCGCGTTTATCCTCCTCTGCAGAAGTCTTCTGAAGCACTACCTCAAGAAAAGACTTAAAAGCAGGGTGGCTGCTGCTCTGTGCTGATCTGTTAATACCCACAGAAACATGAGGCTTCGCAGTAGTACTCTGGGGGTGGGGTGGAACGCCACAGTGTGTATAAGTGAGCATAGGGGTTTGTTTGTGTGTGTGTTTCTTATGTGTACCAGGATCATATCTTTGCAGAAAATATTTTATCCCCACTGGTAGCTTGCCCATCTCACTTGGAGACATGAAGTTGCCGAAGCGATTAAAAGATTAGATTGGACTATCATATGTTTGTGTGTCAACTCTGTCACCAAAAACGGCTGCTGCGAGGGTGGGGCTGGAAGGCAGGATGGATATGACTATTCCATTTTAAGATCCTGTATAAATAGACTCCTGCCTCTTGGGAATCAGTGAAAAATGCCCTCAGAGCCTCAGAATGCAGCAAAACATATACACACTGGGAGGTGGAGAAGCTGCATTAGATCTGAGGTGGTTGCTTCACAGAAGACCCTGTCAGATACCCCCAGGGGTCTGCATGGTAAATTCAATGAATGTGATAAAGAATGTAATGCGATGGTTTATTTTGTTTACATGTTTTATGTTTTGAGTTTTCCTTAGTGATGTAAAATTAGAATTTTTAATTTGTTTTTCTTGAGTTGGTGATTTAGCATCCAGCAAAACACACACTCACATAAAATCTTCACAAGACTATATAAAAGTAAACTCAAGGCAAATTCTGTGAATGTAAACTTTATCAGGCATCTGTTTTTCCTTTGGTGCTTCAATATTGTTTTTGAAACTTCAATCAAAAGAGCACACTAAACCATGATATGCACTTTGCTAACTGTGTTTAATGACTTCAGTGATGTGGATTTTTCTATGATTCAACAGTAAACTAAGCTGTAGAAGAATAACAACACAAAAAAAAATGTCCAGAACAGTCAGTCCAATCTTTTAAATGTTCCTTTTTTTGGAAACAGTTTGTGAATTGAAGTAGCCATAACAAACCTAACAGTATTTTTAAAGCAACACAATGAGATTTGTTTTAAATTCTAGTCATTTGTCAAGTTTGATCATGCCTACTGTGGAAACAAATATGTTCACACATACATTAAATGCATGTGAGAATTTTACCTTCAAAATAAAATGCAAAAATGTTTTGTGTACAAAATTTTAAATTTGAGTACAAACAGTTTAATAGAAACTGATAAATCTAAAATACAATATACCATTAAAATATAGCTAGTATGGTAGATAGACCATGAAGTGCTTAAAACATGGTAAAAAAAATAAAAAATACCTAATCCAGAACCAAATAGGAGACAAAAAGAGATAGAATGGAAAGTTTAGAATGTGAACCTATTTTAGGCATAGTAGGGAATCTGCACCATGTTGATGTTTGTTCAAGCTTGCCTCAGCATTTCTGAGAAGCTCAGTGCTACTAGCAGTAATCTCAGAAGATTCACTATAGTTTGATGAACTGCTACTGTTTGACTTTTCATAATGCTTGGATGTCATAACTCCATTTTCCAAGGAAGTCGTCTGTCCATGTCTACACATTTGGCACATCAAATGGTTTGTATTGGACAGTTACACTTGATCATTTCATTGCAAGTCAGATGTCTACATTTGTAGAAGGGTTTGTCTACTTCCAAACATGCCTTGCCTTAGATGTAGAGGAGCGTCCATCTTTGAAGGAAAATAAACAAGAAATGTCCAAACATTTGTTTAAGTGGATAAGATGCAGAGAGACAAAGTATTCAGTGAAAACCACGTATGTGCAGAAGAAATACAAAAATAAATAAATAATAAACACAACACAGTAAGTCCTCAGCCTCACCCTGCAATAATATCTTGCTGCTGTTTTAATTCAGTTTATCACAGCAATTTGAAAATAAAAAAATAGTTTGTGCCTTGGTAAAATGACACATAGCAAGTTTTTGCTAAAACAATAATCCAGAATTTTTGTTATTACGCTGCTCAACTTCTTTACATCTGCAGTTTCTGACATGCCCCTATAAATGACAGGGCTGTTAAAATTGGGTCTGAGTGTTTCAACCAAACATCTATTCAGTTCAAACAACCTCTATTCTAGGAATTCAGCAGATAAATCATGTTCCTCTAAGTTATGAGGCCTAAATCCGAAGGTTTCATCTTGTTCACAGAATCTCAGGCTTGTATCTAGACACGGTTACATGGCAACTGGGTGTCAGTGGAGATTTTTTTTCTTTATATCATCATTAGGACAAGGTTTGTGTGATTAGACTCAAGTTTGACATAATTAAGAGTCAAACAACTACACTGCAATCTCAAGGGATCCCGGTTATACGTGTGTATTTGGTTGGGCGGCTGGGGGGGTTGTAGCAAGTAATTAAATGAAGATTGCCGACTCCTCCTCTTCTACTATCTCATCTTTCCTGAAGCATCCCTCACTCTAAACCTTGTACCTCAGATGAAGAAAGCAGTTAATGATAGTGTTTGTTAAATACACTTTAGTGCCTGCCCTATAACTCACTCTGATTTTCTCTAGACAGACCAAAGGTGTTTTTGTGCCACTTTTTTTTTTTCATCTGACCATTTTTCTCCACATTCCATTAGCAAATTGCCTCCCCCTCCTTTCCTTTCTCCGTTTGTCCACCTGCCCCTTAACACTCACATTAAAAATCTAACAGGGGAATTTATTTATTTTAACTGAGATCAACAAAAAATTTCACTCCATGATACATTTTTTAATTAATAATATATATATATATATACATATATATATACTTTTTATATTGTTTAAAAAAATCAAGGAAAAGAGCTGGAAGCAGAGTAATGCTGGATGGTACTGTAGACAACCTGAAGGACCTCAGAGCCATCATTCACACAGAGTGGCAGCAAGGTCATCTGGCTGAAGGATGGTGAGTGTATAATTTGCATAAACCATGAGCTGTAAAGTAATGCAGAGCAAAAGTGACAAGAAAACCATCAGTAAACTCACCACCGGACTGTTTGATCTTCTCAACAATTACCCACTTCTATGTGTGCATTGCTTTAGATTTAGAGAAAAGGATATGCTTCTTTGAAGCATTCCATTCAATAGCATTCAGTAATAATCTGACAAGACTCACAAAGTTTGCAATTTACTAAATAACAAGTCTGATGAAAAAGAAAAAAAAAGTCCCAGGTCACACTTAATATGTACCACCTCACAGGTAAATCTGCATAAGACGTAGTTGAAATAATCTGGATGAATGTGCTAATGTGATCTGTCATTACTTTAAATTTGTTGAAATTACGAATAATTAGTATGGGCAACATGACATCTCATGTGGTATAACCAGCTCTTGATTGGCATAATAAAATAGCAGAGTTTGTCGATGGTACAAACAGCGTTAAAGGTGTGTGTCTGTTTGTGAGACCAAGCACACGTTTCCCAAGATCTGTATCTGTTTTTTTAGTACCTTGTTAAAATATACATACATGCATGCTTTTTCAGTTCAGGGAGAGAGAGAGGCCAGTTGAGGTGGTTCAGGTATCTGGTTAGGATGCCTCCCTGGTGAGGTGTTCCGGGCAAATCCCACTGGGAGGAGACCCAGAGGAAGACCCAGGACACACTGGAGGGACTATGTTTCTCAGCTGGCCTGGGAAAGCCTTGGGATTCCTCCAGCGGAGCTGGCCCAAGTCTGCGTTTCTCTGCTTAGGCTGCTGCCCCCATAACCCCCGATCCCAGATAAGAGGAAGAAAATGGAAGAATGGATGGATGGATGGATGGAGAGAGAGAGAAAACTCTGTTGGCTTAGTCAGTTGACTTGCACCTTACAAACATGTCTTAATATGTCAAGTCCTGTGTCAGGGTTTTGACAGAGTTTTTATCTGACATAGGGATTCAATCTCAAGATTATGAGTATTTGATTTTGTTTACACCATCTGCCATCATATGTAATTGAATGTAGTGCATGGTATAATCTGATACATGTGTGCGTCATGTTTTGCTGCTGCTCTTATCCCTGTGTGCTAGTGGGTGTGTGTTTGCGTGTGTGTATACATGTTTTACAGCCTTTTCAAAATTTGAAAGTAACAGCTCATCATACAGGATATAGTCCAGCCTCATAGGAAATAATGCTTTCTCGAGTAAAAAACTGTAACTGGGTAAACAAAACGTGTAAAGTTAAAAAGAAACAGTCAAGGAGCAACTCAAATCAACAACTACACATTACATGCTTGATTTATAAAGACTTTGCTGATAATGAAGTGCTAAGAAAGTAAATCATTAAGTAATGTTAGATCAGAAACAATCATACTTAGCCTTTGTGAGTAAAGTGTCACAATCAACTGTTGCTGTAGTCAGTTTGTCATTATTATTATTATTATTATTATTATTATTATTATTATTATTATTAATATTATTATTATTATTATTATTATTATCCTCCACCCATAGAGCTGTCTAGGAAATATCTTTCCTCTCACCCAGTGACCTCTGGAAACAGGCACCAGCTTCCTGCAGCCCTGAATACATGGCTTAAGAAAGTTGATAAATGAATAATAATAAAATGGTTCTGTTCAAATACTTAATTAAAAGTAAAGTCTCTGTTCTTATCCCAGTATTTCTGCTACGTTAAATGTATCTTTTTTGTGCCGCATCTATTCCTTTCATTTAATATTCCTGTTAAAACGACAATGGGGTCTCTGCTGTCACCTAGTGGGACTTTCTTGTTTAGTGGGAGGAGTTTGTCCAAGACATGAATGGTCTTGTTTGACTTTTGTGGGCATAGTTTGTTAAAGACGTGATTGGTTGAATTGACTATATTGGGTGGGGTATGAAGAAGAGGGCAGATGTGGAGCTCAGTCGAAACGACCATGAAGCACTTATATTTTAACCTAAATTTGAACCATTTTAAACATTTTGTCATAACTCGAGACAGGAAGGTGGTAGCTGCACACAATTTGAACTCTGTACATGTGGAGGGATGTGTAACAATTCAGCTTGGTCATAACACCCCTAACTCACTAGGAAAAAAGATTGCATGGATAATAATGTAAGTCATAAATTCAGAAAATGTTTATATTAAGTACAATTTCATTTAAAAAAATCTACGATAAACTTAGGAAAATGTATAACAGGGAATACAGAAAAGAAAAGTAGTATAAATGTAAATTGTTAGCTTTTTCACCCCACAGAGATTCTAAAGTTCAAAGAGTTGCAGTCGCAAGGAAGTATGTCACTGGTATCAAGCCAAGGTTAGGTATTACTTGCTTTAAATCCCTCAGCACTGATCAAAACCAGACACGCTGCACACACTGAGAAGCTGGTACTCCACACACGCAGAAACACAAACTTTGATGACTAACTGGTTAGACTTTCGGTGACCTAGTGTCATTTGCCAGCCAGACGACCGACAGAAGTAGATTTACTATCTCACTAGGGGGGCTGTGTTGATGTCCCTTTATTTCCTCTCTCTCCATGTTACATTTATATTTTTTTCCAGCTGCAGCAACAAATAAAGTATTCTAAATAATGCACTAACAATGGCAAGACATGAAAACTGTACAATAGTTGTTACATTATGGTTGCACTAAGCTTGTGCAAAGAAAACCCCAACATTTCAACAATGTATTTATTTTTTTAAACTATACATTTGAGGTTTAATTAATCATGTTACAATCATTTAACAATTAATATATTTAACCTAATTAATGCCTTAACCAGAAAAGCTGTTTCTGATTCATTCATGTCAAGATTTTTTTGTATTTTCTTCCAAATCTTAATTTCTCTGTTTAGTCATATTTAAGCTTTTAAAATAGGTTAGTATTTTTGCGCACAAAAATGCTCTAGCCCACATTGATTTCTCCACTTCCTCTTTGCCTGTGTAAGCTCTGCTTGTATGATTATGTTAGACTTCATGAGTTTATTTGCTCGTGCTTGTGTGTTCACATGCCTCCATATGTCTCATAATCCAAGAGATTGGCACACATCATAGCAGCGGGAACTGGGGAATTCAAAACCATTCTGCCACATTCATCAGTTTAAAGAAGCAGACAAGCTAGAACTCATGTGAGTGTTTAGCACATTACAAAAATTAAAGAAAGATTTTGACTCAATGCAGCGGAGAGCTGCCTTGCTGAATGAGGGATCCACAGTGGAACTGTTTCAAAGGGGCAATTTTACACCAGCTTATGAACAAGGAAGTGTTGAAGAAGATCGCCAACCTACACCTGTCTTCTTCTCTCGAGTCCGTTGATTTCAGCTCGAACGATCTGGATCAGTTGTATACATCACACATACAAGTACTATTAAAGTTCAAACCCACCTTTAT
>JARVJO010000365.1:16057930-16070082 GCA_031762555.1 Cynodonichthys magdalenae
TGTGTGTGTTGAATTCCAGATCAAAAAAGAACACCAAAAAACAAAATAAAAACCTAAAGCATGCTTTCAAATACTGAATTTTATTAAATATGTCTAATAGAGTGAACTAAAATAAAATAAACTACAACAGCAATCATTACTAACAACCCTGGTCTATCTAGAATATACAGGATGTCAGTACCATTCATGGAAACAAGACACTATGCAGAGCAGAAGTCCTATAAAACTAATAGCAAATGCTTGGTTTTGTCTTCCTGTGTTATGAACATTTTTTATGTCTAAATTACAAAAAAAAGTTATATATTTAATTAGTTTGTTAGCATTACAGTATGTACAGGCCTAAAAGAGTATTCCACTTGATTTTTTTTTTATTTGATCTTCAATGGAAATGAAATTAAAATGTTCATAAGTTGACTAAAATGTTATAGTGTGACAGGGCCTTTAAGTCAACTTCACGGTCTGTTTAAAAATAATGTTTCATGAAATGTTCTTCCCGTTGTTTGCATTTTTGCTGGACTTCAGAGTAAGTTTTAATACAATAATTTGTCATGGCAGCATGGCAAATACATAGTATACTGACTGCGAGTGTCCTATGCTCTAATGCCTTTGCTAATTCTCTAATGAAGGTGATCACAACGTTCAGATGTCTTAAGGTTAGAGAGGAATACTGTTAGCAGTGCAGCGACAAGGTCCTACCGCAGGATACCGTCACTATATCTGCTAAGCTGTTTCACCTCTTTCCATCTCCCTTATTGCCTCTTACTCTTTTTCTGCCCCTCAACTGCTTCACATTACACTTTCAGAATTAAATTAGAGCTTGCAAAATCTTCAGACATGCTTATTACCGGGCTGGCATTGTTGTAATGTGTTTGACCTTGACCTGTTCAGGATTAATCCAAGCAGAGAGGGCTGAGAAGGCTTCCCACCTGATTCTCATGCAGCGCACAGACACACGTTGTGTTTACCAATCTGAGATAGACAAAGAGAACAAACAAGTACCAGCTCCTCACCCAAGAAGGGCACTATAGACTCAACTCTGTGTGTCATATCAGACAGTGGGAGAAGAAATCTGTGACACAATGTGTGTGTGTTTTACAAAACTAATAGTTCTTTATTATGTGTGCTTAAAAAGCCAACAAATCATATTTTTTAAAAAGGTAATCCTGATAGAATAGTCCCAAATATTGTACTTATTGTGCCAGTAAGCCTATGTGTGGTGTATTCAGTAGACTGGAGCGCTGCTCGTTGACTCAAATGAGTTTCTTGACAGAATGTCTGCCAGTCTGGCTATATGACAAGGCCAAAGTAGGCTAAACGTTAAAGCCACAGGATCAAAATCAATATGGCTCATATGGGTCAATTTTTCCTTGTTGGTATAGCTAGTTTCCAGCCAAGACATGTGAATGACCAGCTGAAGCATTTGCTGATGCATTAGGCTGCTGGACATAAGACACAGTCAACTCCTTTTTCTTATTTCCCATTGTTGTGACTACCCAGGGCTGTCTTAATATTGGTCAAACTGGCACAAATATAGCATCAGTCTGCTTCTCATATGTCTTCATTTTGACTCTTACTGAAAAAAGTATTATACTGTTAAAAAAGAACAAACAATAAGCAAAGAGTGGATGAAAGTGCACTACAGAAGTATATATATGTATATATATATATATATATATATATATATACTGTATAAATATACATATCTTAACTCAGAGCTCCTTTCTGTGAACATGTTCACTGTGTTCTGTGTCCTTGCCAAAATACTTTTGTTGTTTCTGCAGCCCAAAGCCTGCAGATGCCCGTGGCTGCTGTTTTGTTGTCAAGGACCAGTCCAGTTTACTAATGAAGAGGAAGCATGAAGTAGAAAAGCAACAACTGTTCTCCTTTTTCACCCAGTGATTCACACAAGGGCACTAAATCAGGAAGCTCTTTTAGATATTCTTCAACTGTTATATTAAGGTTTTCACCAGACACTACGGGTTATGATAGAAATTTATGAAGTTTGGCTGAGCTGATGCAAATTGCGCTTTAGCTGATGTTTTTGTGATTACTATTGTGGTTACAAGTTTTTCTTTTCATGTTTTTTTTATTTGGCATCAAAGTTTCTATCTTTACTTTTTTTTTCAAAATTCTGTTTTTTGTACAGATGCATAAAAACATTAAATAGTAAAGTTTATGATACAGATATATATTGTTTTTAATGTATGTAATAAAATTCTGACAAAGTAAAAATGTAACAAAACCAGCCATTAATTCTTCTATCTAGGTCATTAGTTCTCAAAAACTGCTGCTAATCTGTTTCCTGAATTTAGTAATTCTGTTTGCATTAAGGGCAGATTTTCTCTGAGTCTGGCTTCTGGAGCACCTCTTAGGAGTCAGCAAAAATATTGTCGTCCTTATTCAGCTAGCTCATCATGTTCAACACAGAAATAATGACTTTAGAGATTATTTTTGTTGTTTTATTGTTATGGATCTATTGTTAAATGACTCATTCTGATGAAAAGTAAATTACTGTACAGAATGTATATCACTGCACTTTTTGCAGCCCTAGTAACAAAACATAGCAATACAATGAGAATAAATTAGAAATCAGCACATTTGTTGTGTTTGCTCAAAACTCACTGCCAGATAAAGAAACACATGCTAAATTATACTAACTTGCAAAAAAAAAAAACTTTTTTTATTTGAAAGATATAAATGAACAAATGTACAGTAGATGTGACTAAGGACAGTGGTTTAACTAAGTAACCGTTTGTGGGACAAATAAGTGTCAACATGAAGACTGCTTTCATAGTGCAAGACAAAACAATGCTAAGTTATGTTGATGTTAAATAATGTAAGTTTTCATCTTAAAGATAGTTTATTGCTTTCAACATAAATTACTTATAAGCATTTAAAGGAAGCCATAAGATTGTACATATTATGAAGTCAGTTTTCTCTACAGTGTCATTAAGTTCTTAAAACATTCTGTAGGGCTTTATATAGATTTATGTATCACTTTAGTCAATCACATGGCTGCAACTCAATGCAGTTAGGCATCTAGATGTGGTGAAGATAACTTGCTGAACTGCACATCAGAATGGATAAAGGGGGGTGGGTGTTGAAATGTTGCTTGTTGGTGCCAGGTCAGCTGGTCTGAGTATTTTAGGATATGCTGTACTGGGATTCTCACACAAAACCATCTTTAAGGTTTACAGAGAACAGTCTGAAAAAGAGAAAACATTTATGAAGTGTTAGTTATGTTGACAAAAGTGTTTTTTAATGTCAGAGTTGGTGACAGAAGAGCAACTGCAGCTCAGTTAATGTGTTGTTGAACAAGACACTTACAGAATAGAATAAATATGAATGTGCAGCTCCATGTCATGGAGATTTAAGACATTTTGTGTACCTAAGAAACTGCCCCGTGAGTGTGTATTTAAAAATATAAGATAAAGTACAGAATGTCACTTTAGGGTATTAAACCCTAGAATATATATATATATATATATTATATCAAACACCATATGGCTGTAAAACACAATAGATATTTTTTTCTTAATCGTATTTAATTAAACTCTGTCTCATATTGTGCTATTTTACTTGTCTTATGAGATAGTACTTATCAGTATTAGTCTATTTGAAGTTTTATGAAGTTATATTTTTTTAAGTTTATATTTTAGCTGATAAAACAAATGCCTATTTTTATTTCATGTCATTTAAATAAGTAGTCTTAAATCCTAAACAATCAGTGTTATCTTGCCATAAAATGTCCTTTTTTTTCCCTCAGCAGCCGCTTCAGCATAATGAAAAGAATCCAGTTGCGAGAAATAATTTTATCGTACCCTGCTTCAAACATAAACAACTTGTGTCTTGACTGGTGAACGAGTTTAAAATCCAATTTTCATGCCTACATGTATCACTCATGTGGTACTTTCAGCCCATCCTTACATAGTTTGGATGTGTCATCCTACTCCAAGCACTCAATTTCCTGTGTTTACCCAGGTTTGTAAGTATGGAATATTCTTTGAATTTCCAGCGCAGTGGGCCTTATCTTTATTGCAGACATATGAAGGGGAAAAAAAAGATTATATTTTTTGACCTAGTTATTCCACTAGTAGCATATTCAGCCTCTGACCCAACATTTGGACTCTGATTTAGCTTCTATTAGCCCTAAACCACAGTTTATCTTTCTATCTTATATTTTCTGTCTTATCGCTTTTAGTCTTCTTCTTTTTTCTTGTACCTACAGCAATTAATCCCCTCCGTCTCACTCTCTCTCCGCTGCTTATTGACCACATTTCTGAGTCCTTATGTCTCTGTCTCTCATTCCTTGTCCTTGTGTCGGCTCCTCTTTTCTCCCTCGGCAGCGTTTTGTGATTGGCAGCCGAAGCTTGACTGCGGTAGAGTTAATAGAGAATAGAGAGGAATACCTAGAGGATTTACAGCTGAGTGGAGACGCACAAATAAGATAATGACTTGGGAATAACAATTTTGCTGCACAATTTGGGAAGGCAGCGGAGAGAGAGAGAGAGACAGAGAAGACATGCAACAAACGTATCTAACACACTGAAGAAGAGACACAGTGAACTGATTTCAAGAAGAGTCGTGTTTTTATTTCATTTTAATTGGAGAAAGTAGTTAGAATTAAATAAAAATATATTTTTAAACAAGTAACCTTGATTTTCTTTTGTATGTGTCTGTTTTAATGACTTTGTCTTGAGCTTCCTGTTGAGACATTAACTTCCTGAACATCATCCCTCACCTTTGTGTGAGGGCTTGATTTGGACTGCCTCTCCATTTGTCTTGTGTTTAGCTTTGTTTCTAATGTTTACATTTCTCACCCAAAACAAAGGATAAGTACCAATATAAGGCATTTTTATCCCACAGTGAAAGAAGCGCCTGGTGTGGAGAGATAACCCACTAAAATTCATAATGCCCAAGCGTTCCTTTAACTCTGCCAGGCAGGAGTGGGTCACCCATCAAAACCATAATTTGTAGTCATTTTGTTGTCAGACTTGTTGGATGAGTTATAGAGGCTGTGGCAGCACTCAGAAGGCCTTCTCAAGGGACCGAATCTGAGAAGGAAGACAAGGGCTCTCGGTGATATCATTTCCTCCTCTTGCTTCGCTGCTCCGTCCCTCCATCATCTCTTTGACATCACTCAACGCTCAACAAAGTAGTTAATGAAGCAGAAGAAGAGAGAATATTTGCCTGGTAATTAAGAAAAATGAAAGGAAGTAGAGTTTGAAAGCTGACATGGATGCACACTATAATTGTCCTCTCCTTGATGTGAGAGCGCGGAGGTGTTTATACTTTATCACTACACACTTTCTAAGTGTTTGTAAACTTAAAGTCTTTATCAACTTCACAGTTTTTTTCCTTTTTCATTTTGCTCCTTTCACTTCTTTCTTATTTTCTTTTCTAAGACAAGATAGCATTTCATTATTTGTCGGCATACGGAGAGTCTGTGATGAAACGGATCGTCTTTTTCAATTTTATTTATTTATTTACAGTTCTGATTATTTGTTCAAACAAGTACTAAATAGAAGGACGTTATTGCATTCATGTAAGCTTATGATTTCTAATACAGAGGTCAATGAGTTTAAACTTTCTTGATTAGTTTTTAAACTTGTTCTAGAAAAATACAAACAGATCATGTCCTAACTGCTTATTATGGATACATTTAAATTTTAAATCCATATGCATATGCTTGGAGGTGTGTTCAATTGCCTGTGGACTATATTGGGAATTTCCCTGTTGTCAGTAACACTGCTGGAAGTCTTGAAAAACTGCTTGAAAATGTGCTATTACCGAGCGGACCCCAGGTACTAAATTTTCTCACTTTTCCCCTTCAATGCTGGTTGTGCATTACACAAGGCTTCATTTCATGCCTCAAACTAAACCTGCCTCATAAACTAATATGAAAGTAAGGCTTCAGCTGTGTCTGAAGATACTGCAAATCAGTGGCTCCCATAGTTGCGTTTGGGACCCCGCAGTGGACTGTTCAATACTGTGTCAGAGGGGTGTGAAAAGAAAAATATCTAAAAATCAAATGCAAACGTTTGCTATATTTGTGTTGTTTTGATTTTCATGTTTACATACATACATACATACATACATACATACATACATACATACATACATACATACATACATACATACATACATACATACACACACACTTTAATAAGCTGAAGTGTTAGAGAAGTTTAAATATATATTATCCAGTTTTCATCTATCATTGCACTGATTTATTTATTTATTTTATTTTTTTTACAAAATCTTCTAAAAAAAACCCATAAAAAATAGTTCCAAACATAACAATTGTTTATTATCAAGTTTGTTCTAGATTCTTGTTGTTGCTTTAATTATTTATTTTAGTCCGCATGGTGGCAGAGACTGTTAACATAAGTTATTTGATAATTATAGCAATTAATATTGCCTGAGCACGTGTTTATGCGCTGCAGGGACTTGTTTTGCATTGTGATCCCCATTCTAAAGAGGTTTTATGCTATTTAGTAATGTTTCACAAACTGTAGAGAGTGACCTTTATTTTGTACACCGATTAATAATGTTTTCACACCTTAAATTAGCCATATTTTGCTAATGTTGACTTCTAAGTTTTAGTGTTCAAATCATAATGGGCTAAAAAAATCTTTTTACTAATTCAAACAGTTCTTTTTTTTATTAATTTTAAAGTTATTTACAATTTTAGGAACATTCATCAATTATTATTTTACACCGACATTTGTTTAAAAAATTAGAGCATATCGTCATAAAATGTCTAACTTTAGTATATTCCAACATTTCTTAGCAGTATATTGAATTAAATTCCATCTGTGTTCATTTTTGTTCTATGCACTGACATATTTTCATTTGCTGCCAAAGTCCAATAACCTAGTTTTTTTTTTTTCAAGTCTAACCCTACATTTTTACAAACACTGCCACCGTCCCCCTGCCGGTCCACTTTTGGCCTCATGCCGTGATTCTGATTTACCTCTGATCGACATTATTCTTTTTATTATGGCAATAATAACTTCAATGCCATCCTAATGATAGTGATCATAATGCGGGGGGCTCTCTCTCCTAGAGTGTGTTGATAGTCATGTGGCAACCTCAGCAGGGAGTGTGTGAGCTGACTTCAAAGGTGTGATTTACCTCACAATAGAGTGCGGGGCATCGCATCACAGGTGGGTGGCTGTTGGGGATCTTTTCCCATTTGATCACGTAGTTTAGTGTGCTGTTCATTGGCTTGGTGCTTATAGACTGAGAAGAGAGGCCCAGAGTATGCAGAATATTTATTGCTCTCTGTTACCCTAATTGTTTATACTATATTAGCGTCAGGGCAGTTTGACCGTGTACTTCATACCAGTTTAGATTAAACACAGAAGAAAAGTAACACACAGCTCTTCTGGATATCGTCTTGATTAATATTGATCATCTCACCAGTAAACGTGATTACCTTGCTCAGCTGCAAATTGAAATCTAACACTCATCCACTTTCATCTTCTCTCCTTGGAACGTTTCCTGCAATACCCTTGCAATTTTTATGCAAAATCTGGCCTTTTCGGACATGAGACGAATACAATGAATTGATTGATTAGACAATATTCAAATAGGGATGGGGTAATGAGTCTGTCAGTCATTTCGTTAAAAAATAAAAAAAACAAACAAAACAAAAAAAAATTGCTTGCATATTGCCCTAATGAGATCAAGTAGACGCAACAAAAAAATTAACTTTTTAGTAAAAAAAAAAAAAATCTACACAACAAAATGGCTAGCATTTAGTAACATTGGTCATATTAAAACATAATTTTGTTAAAAAAGTCAGATTACATAGCCTAGTTCTACTCTGAAAATTGTTTTAAAATTCTGCTTCAATTCTGCAATTATTTATTTAAATAGTGCTTCCTAAATGCTTAAAATGAAAGTAATTTATGAGAGGAAAACATTAACTAAAGCTGTCACACTGTTCTTAGTGACATTATTAAAATATTTCTTTAAAGTTCAATTGATTTGCCTGTTTCAGCTGTCAGTGTATGACATCTGTAAAAGCAAGTGATTTGTAATGTGAACAAGTGTGTTTTAGAGCTAAATAAATAAATAAATAAATAAAAAATTTAAAAAGCTCCATGTCGTTCCATTTGTATTACTGCTGTGCACTGACAGCAAATTCTCTTGGATCTGAAGCCGGAGCAATTTGTTTTATTTGTTTTCTAGCCCTATAAAATGTCAACTCTGGCTCTCCAAAACTCATAAGACATTTAGTACAAGAAAAGAGGGGGGACAATCTAATGGCTAAATAGTTTTGGGTGTGATACATTTATCCAAGCACTTTTGTTCTGTTTATCTATAACTCCTGAGTCTCTCCCCCTTTGCTCTGCCATGTTGCTTGTTCCTCAGTGTGCAGTTAGAAACTGGTACCAACTAAAAATATCTTTGGAAAAGCTATTACAAAATGCAGGAAGCTCTTAAAGCAGGTGTTTTCAGATAATGGTTGTTTTTTTTGCCCGTGTGTTCATGTATGGTGCTGAGACATAACAAGAGGCTCAGGCTTTCGGGCTGTGTGTGTGTAACTTAAAAAAAAAAAAAAAGAAAAAAAAATGTTCAGCCAACTATTGATTTTAGGAAAAGGCTCTTACTGAGATGATGAGGGGGTGTGTCCTGTGAAGTGGCTATTATGTGAAATCAGTTGCCGTCCTCCGGTTTCTGTGCATTTATATTCATTGCTTCCAGATCTCCAAAATAGCCCAGGTTGCACCTCCTTAAAATGCACCTAACTTAATTCAGATTCCACAGAATATATTCCTGCCCTTTAATGATTATGTATCTAATCATTGTAGTGTATCCACAGCCATGAAAACATTATTTTTTTGAAGATTTTTTTTATCCTTAATTATCTGCTAGCATTAAAACGTGATTTGAGTAATTAGGCCTTTAAATGAAGAAGCTGCCTTTGTTTTACATTTCTTTTTTCTCACATTAACTTATAAGGATTATAAAGTAGATTAAAACTGGTGTCAATAAATAAAGTAAAACTGTAAACAAACAAGGCAAATAATCATGTTTAAGAAATGACTTTACTCCTGTAACTTTCTCAACATTGACCTTTGAAAACCAATTGATGAGGATTTAAACAGCCCATGTCCTGGCTGTTGACATTTGACATGAACTTCCCTCTAATTCTTGAGCAGCTACATAATAATTACTGCAGTTATACAACCTGTCCTCGGGCTTGGAGACCTGACCTTTCTGCAAATAACATGTTCATCTCCCTTAATGTGAAAGCAGGGATGTCATTTCCTATTGTGCCTCTAAATACAGCAACAAAGATGTCATCACGCATCAAAATCCATATGCTTGCACTGTTCTTAGGGCATAAATTATATGGTGATTTTTTGTGAAGTTTTAAATGTAAAGAGGAAAGCACAAGTGGCAATACTTGGATCAATTTCTTCTCAAGACAGTAGGTTTAACATGTTTTAGTTGTTTCTCTTATTGACTCTCAAAAAAACATCTGAGATACATTTGAAGAGCTTGCAGCAACTTTACCAACATACAAATATAAACACTCAACCATTAGTGTTGTGGAGCGTGAGAAGAAACACAGAGTCAAGTTCGATCCCCCCTGACCAGAATCTGGTCTGATGGGAATTCTATGGCTGAGTGCACCACGCCGCACACAGAGTCAGGATGTATGGCCACCTAGTGCGAGTTTTCCACCCGCAAAAATGAAACGCACAGAGGAGAAAACTAAGGCAATGCTGCTGTCTAGCATAGGAAAGAAGAGCCAATACTGTTTTTTTTTTCCTTTTATTTATTTATTTTTTCTATAGGAGACATGAAAGCGTCAAGATCTCTTTTCAACGTGTATAAATATAATATATTCTTTTAAACTTGAATATCTTTGCTTTTTTTCTGCAAGAGATGCTTGAATTCACCTTGGAGAATAACTGTGTGCACAACACGGTGTGTTTTAACTTTTTATTTAGATGTTTTCATTGCCTTTCAGGCACGTATTGGCTGTTGTGACGGCATTCTTTTTTGGATTTATATATTAGTAAGGATTCTTTTAAAATAATAATGTCACTGCCCGTAAAGTCTTCTTTAAACATCTTTTTTTTTTTCTGAATACATAAAAGTACTAGAGCTTGCTTGCAAAATAATAATGAACAAAGCAGCTGAAGAGTGATCAAAGTAAGTTGGAGACTAGACAAATGCAAACACACTTTCACATTTAAAGACGGACACAAGATAAAAAGAAGATGAAAGATAAACAGAAATTATGAAATGGATTAAGAGATAACTCCAGAGAAAGAGTTTTTCGTTAATGAAAAGTAAACATTGGTGATCTACTTAGCGGAAATACACACTTAGAGGAAGAAAAAAAGGTTTCACCAATTATTGTAAGTCATAAAAGATGTGCTTGATAAATATCAATGAAGTTCTCACTTGCATACTTTTACTCTCCTCTATGCAGTGCCAGTATTTATTTAAGTGTCAAAACACCATGTGCCTGTCAGATCATAGTGATGTTTTTTACATTTTGTTTTGTTGTTGTTCCAAAAATTCAATTAATGGTTTATGATTTTGACATAAATTCTTAACAGTTTGTAGCATTTAAGAGCAATAATTCATGTAATCTTTAGGTATATTGCATATGTTCATGATGCATTGGGTGTTCTCCCTTAAAAAGCACAAAACTCTGTCATAGTCAGTCTGAGATACACTGAACTAGTTGACATGATGACACTGCATCTAACTGACTTAGTTTATTTATTTGCGTCGTCTAGAAACAGCACCGAAAGGCCCAAGTGGTCTCTTGTCCTCAGAGGGTTTTACCTATAGTCAGTTCAGAACTGAGAGCAGACTCAGAGCAGTGCCTTGACTGACAGCAGCACTCCTCTAACATCCTGAACCCATGAGCACTGACAGCTGTCAACTACCTCGGCCGTCACCTGTTTTCAACTCACACAGGCATGTGCATTTGTGTCTAAAAAAAAAAAAAATCATGCACTCACACACACACAGAAAGTCACAAAGAAGCACAATAGTTCAAGTCCTCAATCCAGTTTGTCCCTTTTTTGGCCAAAATTCTATTCAAATGCCTCTTCACTCCCTACACTGCTTCTCTTTCAGCGAAAGCTGTGCATTCTGAGTTTCAGCCACCCGTGAGATGAGCGATTTAGTAATTGTGCACTTGGCAGCTCTGGCATGAGGGTCTGTGATGTACTAGTGGACATTGTGTCAAATATGGACAGAAGAACATGTCAGTGGGAAATGATGAGAGAGGAAAAGGCAAAAAGTCAAAGACAGACACGTGAAAGGAGGAGGAAAATATCATTTAGCAAGGGGAAATTCTGGAAAAAAATATTGCTCATCTTGGTATGTGGGTGGAGGCTTTTGCGTTTTGAAGAGTAACAGCATTATTGGTTATGGAGAGGGAGGGAACAAGGGAGGAAGAGAAGGGTATTTATAAAAAAAACAGAGAGGAGCAAGGGATGGGGGTGGAAAATCAGCAATTAGTGTAATTAGGAGACAAGCTTTAGCAAGCCACTGACAATACGTCACCTCTCATTATAACCCATAAGCAAACAGAGCAGTCTAACTGAAGGCAGCACCCATGCTCCAGACAGTTTCCTGTGTCAATGCAGATTCTGTTCTCCATAGTCACGCTCGGCTGCATATCATTGACTTGCCAATACAACACGGGGTTTCAGATTCAAAATATAGAGTCCAGTTGTGGAGCGAAACAGATGGAGGGAGAAAGAGACCCCAACAGAAGTCCAAGTAGCATGCTGATGGAGGACGGCCATGTGTGGCAGCCAAGCAACGTGTAGCACAAGTTCTTGTTAAACTACAGTTGGATTGATTAGTTCAGATGGGTGATTTAAATAGAATAAATATAGTTTGAGCTAGTGTTACAGCTGAACTGTGTTGTTTTCTAATGCTGACCTAATATCTAATATTTCTAATGTTTATACTTGTTATAAAACATTCAGAATGTCAAATACTTAAAAAAAAAAGAAATAAAACTTCTAAAATGAACATTAAAGACACTAATCAGTCCCGTGAATATGAATGAATGAATGAATGAATTAATTAATTAAATTTATTTCAGACAATTAACAATTTTAAATAATAAATAAATCAATTTCAGAAATACTTCTAAC
>JARVJO010000365.1:16114115-16125744 GCA_031762555.1 Cynodonichthys magdalenae
ATGTTTGCATATAGAGTAATGATTTTCTTATATTTTTGTAACCAATGAATCTGCTGAACATTTAACTATTTTCTATTTGAAAAAAAAAAGTTTTTTTTATTTTCATAAACAAAAAAAAAATGAAAGTCATTTTAGACTAAGTCTTCTGATTTAAGCATTTATTACTGTAGCACTCTCTTTGTAGTCTGATGTCAAGGCAAAACTGATTCAGTAAAACTTCAGAAACTGTTTTTTTCTTTTTCATTTGGACATTCACTGAGACAAAGCTATTTATTTATTTATTTATTTTATTTACATGCTGTACAGGCAGGCCATGAAGCCAAAGTCTTTTTGCAGATACGTGGCAGAATTTGTGGTCAGCCCACTAAGGTACTCCAAATGAATGTGTTCTGCTGGTTTATTTTCTTGTCAGACCAAACTGGCACAACAGAGTTCAAAACGCTTTCCAAAAGTACTTCACTCTGAACAGAGACAGAGTTAATGAGAAAACTTTTAATTTAGTTTAGCAGATATGCTAAAACCAGTGCAAGACAGAGCAGGCAGATGAGGGAAAGTCAACTGTAAAGTCAGATACAATTTAGACAACTTGTGAAGAAAACGGTTTCAACGGAAGATTGTGTTTGCAAATAAGATAGCTTTAAGTTCAGATTATGGTTTCAACTCTTGCTACATGACCTGTGTGTTTGAAGAGTATGAATAAAATTTTTGTAAATTGTTTTTGTCTCTCCTCATGCAGCATATTGGTAAGTAGTAAAACAACTAGAAGAGGCAGCATATGTCCTCGTTTTCTCCTTTCCATACATTAACAACAGCCAACACCATGTTTTTTTTTTATTTGCTTATTAGTTTGGTTTGAGAGCAAAAAGGAGTCTCCTTTGTGGTTTTACTTCATTAGCTTAGTTTATAGAGTTCAGTTTTTAATAAGTGACCAAAATTTGGAGGCTTTGTAAATATTGTTTCTATTTAATTTAATTTAGACCACTGGAGTCATCTGGCTGTTGCGGTGGTTGATTCAATTTGGCAATCTTCAGTTTAAATGCCATAACGATTGACACCTAGAAAAGTTCACATTTTCTTTGTCTCAGATTATTACAGCAATTTATAGTGAAGACAAAACAGCTTAATGATTGGGGACGAAATCACAGATTAACACATTTGCATGAGTTAATGTAAAAGCTTTAAGCACCACTTCGACACTTGTTAAATTTGTTGGGAAAGAGCAAAAGGAGAAAAAAATTTTTTTTCTCTCTTTCCTGTTTGAAGACCATCTTGACCTTTTGATTATCATCTTCATGAGATATTGCAGCAGACAGAAATTAATCTAAAATAAGAAATCATTCCTAAAGCTTGGTCTTGTCGACTTTCTGTGATTGGAAAGTCGCAAAAAGTTTTATCTTTGAAAATGAAAGATATTTTTTCCTCAGATTGCTACAATTTCAGTTATTTTTCCCCCCAAATGCCTCAAAATACAGAACATCTTTGTGTAGTGTAAGAAAATTATCAAAAAAAACTTCCATTTTTTTTTTTTTTTTTTTTAAGGCCAGCAATGGAGGCTAGTGAGATATTAATTGATGAAATTGGCCACGTCCAACAAACAAAACTGCTTTTTTGATGTATTGCAATAAAAGCTGTTGTATAGGTAACATAAAAATGTGATTTCTGAATGTTTAATAGAGATTTTGATTTAACACTGTGTTGTCTGGGTCAGGGTAATCCTGAGGCTGCAGGTTTGTGCTCAAGTTGCATAATAAAGGTTTTAATCAAAATATTTAAATTTAAAAAATGTAAAATTTACATAAATACATCTACTTTTTCACAATGACAGTTTTTATTATAAATGGGTTGTTAATTTACTATGCATCCATTCCCTATTGTGATAGTTCTGTCAAGTGTATTAGGGTGAAAAGAAATAATTGAAGTATTTCTATGAAATACCAATTTTAATTGGATGAAACATATTTTTTTTGTATAATTATAAATATTATAACATTGAGACAAACAAAAAAAACTGTCTGGATTGCAAAGCATCCTGTCTGTTGGGTGAGTAAGTTGCTAATTCAGGACTTGAAAAGGACAAGCTGTTTGTCACCACACAATAAGCTATGTGCACAGAAGTCATACATGCTCCAGAGAGTGCAGGAAGGATGAATAATTGCAATGATGTAAACTGGTCTCTAAGCAACAGGAGATAGTTCAAAAAAATAAAAAATAAAACAAAAGAAAGACTAAAAGCAAGGCAACCAAAACAGACAATTGAAATGAAAGAAAATGAAAGATAAGAGAAATAGTCCTTTTTGCTCTCACATTTCTATTATTTCATTACTTCATAAATACTTTGATATCATATTAACAACATGAGAATTGGTTGCATATGGAATCTTGCAAAACTATCTTTATTTTTTTATATACATTATTTTGCACATCCATGTTAACAAAAAAAAAAAAGAAAAAGAAGAACTTCCTAAGGAGTAGACATGTGACTTAAGGCAAACAGGTTGCTTAAATGTTTTTAATTGCCTGTTTTACAACCCAAGATAATATGATTCATTCATCTGGATAAAAAAAAATTTTAATTTGACTAGTAACATTTTAATATTTCTTTACACATTAATTTATATTATAGTTGAAATACTTGAGCAATTTATTGTAAGTTTGTACTGCAGTAAATTTCTGGTCACAGTTTAAATTGAAACTTGTTTTATTCACGTTCAATTAAATTAATAAACCCTGATACACACTAAACCATCATTTGTATACAATTTAAATTACTTTGACCAGCATCAAATCATCACATTTATATTAACTGAGATGTAATATTTGTATAGGTTTGCAATCACTGATTTTATTGTTTTATATATAATACCATACAATATTTCATAATCTGTGACATTCCCTTGTAAATGTCAGAAAGCCAAACTGGAACTAGTTTTTGTTGAAAAGTTTTAGTGGCAAACAAGTGCTTGCAAAAGCAACATTCAAACATAAATCACAGAGTTACAGCAGTCTCTGTGTCAAGCAGATGGTAAATTAGATGGAGTCGGTAGAAAATATAGCTTATTAGACACATTTCCAGTCTCAAGGTAAATACAAACATGTATTGAATCCTCCATAAAAGAAGCTTTTAGACAAAATCTGCTGTTTCATGATGGGTACTTTTATATTAGAATTGTGAGTTTCTCCTGGACTCTGAGTGGCTTTGGCTGTATTTAAAGCTAACATGTCCTGTAATAAATGCCAGTCCTTCAGAGGTGATTTGTTTGGAGACTTTGCATTACTGTGAGTGCATGTTTGCTGATGAACTGATGGTGAAGCCATGACTGCTTTATAAGACTTGTGTCACAAAAAGGATTCTTAAAATAATAATTTTATTGTAAAAGTCTACAAACTGTGTATTAGAAAGTGTTTTACCCTAAAATTAAGATTAAGCCTTAAAGCTGAATGACACTGACCTAATTACATTTATCCCTTCACGTTTACACTATGGTGTCTTATTGTTTTGTTTATTTATTTTCCTGCATTAATTTTATTTATTAGTAGCTCCCATGCTTCTGTAACTCTCTCCATTACTACTCATTTTCTTTTTTGAACAAGCATCTGATATGAATATCATTAAAGTAAAGGCAGCACAGGACAGAGAGGTTTAAATATCAGCAGTGAGCTCTATTATTATAATTTTTCAATCACTGTGAAGATTGATATGTTACTGGAGAAAGCTGTTTCTCTTTCTCTCTCGATTTCTCGTCCAGCTCTCCTGGTCTGACTGACTCCTCAGACCCATGAAGAGGTTGGGTGGCTCCTCATTAAGCACATTCTGGATTACAGCTCCGGGCTAGAGCTATTTCCAACAACATGCTAGCGCATTGTAATGAGCCTCTCTGTGTGCTGCGCAAACACACTCAATCTCCCACTTTAATCACTGAGGAGGAGATAGGCTACTCCTCAAGCCCTCAACTGCAGCAGTGAAGGGAAAGGGGGATTTGCATGTTCCTCCATCCTCTGATGACAGATAATCTCCTTGGGAGATGAGTGTTCTGTCGCAGGGCTCTGATTGACATGTCTTGCATTATGAAAGAGTGGGTTATGAGCAAAAGCTAGAAGAAATGCCAAAGCAAGGAGAAATGAAGCAGAAGTGGTTTGTGGCATGAACATCTTCAGATGTCTTGTCTTTCTGTTGGACATGCAGTTCCAGATCATTTCAATGTCAAACAAGATAAGTAAAGATTTAGGGGGATTACGTAATGTTCCACTGACATCGCTTACTCATACTACTTAAATTAGTTAGCAAAAAAGCATTTATTTTAACAGGGTTTTAAAAAATTATCAGTTTGAAGAAATGAGAATGATAGACATATTTGTGAAAAAATATAGATGGCGTGAATGGCATCTTTAACTGCAGACAATAAAGTAAATTAAGTTTATTCATATAGCGCCAAGTCACAACATATGTCGTCTCAGGGCACTAAATAATATAAAAATAAAATAAACTTAGTGTGTATAATCAAACTCATGGATTGAAAAATTCACAAATTTAGAGAAAAAAAAATGGCCCGCAGGCTCAGTGTCTGCATGCTGACATGAGACAAGTGCTTTCTAGTACCTGAGCCAATTGCTCAACAACAGCAACCCAGCAGTCATTGTCTACTGCCAAGATGACGCAGAAAAATAAAAAAATAAAAACAGTTTGCATGCCAAGTGACAACACTAAACATGACTGGCGGATTAGGACAGGGGGATTAGATATTGTGTACAAATTAGGTGAGTGGGATTTTGAGTGTTTTATCCGGTATTTCAACTGAGAAAAACTATTTTTGACAGTTGTTCCTCAGTTTGAAACTTGCTGAAGCACTTAGGCCAAAAACAAAACAGCAAATAAAAGAAAAGAGGTTAAAAGAAAAGCTTTTCACTGTAGGTATTTTTCTATTTTAGTAATATGATGATTCATACACACAGTATACTGTATGTCATATTCAAATAAAAAAAAGAACTTTACAAAAACTGCAGTTAAAATACAACAGTTAGGCAGCAAGATCAAATATAATGACACACTACGTTCCTGTTGATTTTTTTAGCTTGACCAGTCTCATTTGAAATATTACGAATAAATCTATTAGGAAATAGCATTGTGCTCAATAATAATAATAATATTAAAATAAAATAGAACAGGACTAAAAGAAAAAAAAAATCAAGCAGGCGACATTTAGTGCTGAAGTGCAATAAAGTTTGCAAATTGCAAAACACTGCAGACTTTTAAAGAGAGCCATATTTTTAAAACACCTGCTATAGATATTTATTGTGATTAATGACTTCTTAGACTGCTGTGCTTTCCTCTTCAGGAAATACAGTGGCATAGACTGATGTCTGACTCTTCTGTATTATGTGTAGCGATAAGCAAAGAGGGCTTTCTGCTTTTTATTGGAACAGTTTATCCAAGTGGCAGAGACACACAGGAAAACTCAGTGTGATCATTTTTCATCTCACTGATAAATCTGAGGTGATTCAACATGATGTTCACATAACTCTGAGTGTACTGCCACAGTGTTTAGGAGAATAATTCATAGTATGATAAACATGTGAGAAAATATGATTAGGTAGATAAATTTAAAAAAATATTAATAATGGGAACATGATCGTGTCAATTGCAATACGTTTTTGCTGTTGATAGCTGCATTGGTGTTTATTTACAGCTTGATATGATACCGCTAGGATTTGTGGGGGTTTGCTGAGAGTAAGCCAATATAATCAGTCTTTTGAACAGGAAATGACACAGAAAAGACCCCCAACCCCCAAAAAATAAATAAATATATAAAATAATAAAGCAGGTATGCGGCCCGCCTAACTCGTGGTTGTATTACACACTGCACAGGCAGCAGTGGTGATGGATTGATGCCAGCTGGAGAGAGGCAGTCCTGAATCAATTAAGGTGAGTTCATGGAATTGAACAGTTAAATCCTGGGTGGGGCGGTGGTCTTATAGATTATTTATTTTCACCGGTAATTTGATCAAACTTTTTTTCCCCTATTAAAACAGAAAGACATTATTGGTGAAGATGAGCTGCAATTGGATTACTTTGAAGAAATAATAAAAAAAAAAAAATTAATAAAATTACTTTTTGTTTTGTACATTGTATTTTTTTTTTTTGTCTTTCCTGTTTTATTTCAAAATTTCATTGTGTTCGGTTAGTTTTGTTTCTCAGTGTCTCCTTGAGCCATTGGCCATTTTACCCTCATTCTTAGGTAATCCTTCACACCTGCTCCTCATGTTCATTACCCTCTGCTGTCCTCCCTGCCTAAGTACATATACTCCCTGCTCTCACTCACTGTTCAGCTCGTTATACTGTTTGTTTACATGTTATCTTTGCCTGTTCCTTGTGTAACCCTTGTAAGTTATGTATCTTTGATTTGCACTTTTTTCCTCAATAGTCACAAATTTCATATCTATTCTTCGAAGTTATTGGTAAATCCTAATAGCATTGTAACATCATTAAGAATAACAAGTAAGAGAATAATCTAAAGGTTAGTGTAAACTTCAGTGACTTTGATAGGGTTGTCTTCTCTCACACTTTATTCCAATCCCTTCTGTTGCCTTTGCCTTCCTATAAGAACATAGCATTTGATTGACATTTGCATAGGTCAATGGTTAACTATCTGTAACTCTTCACCTTTAATTACGCATCAGTGGTATTATGTACATGCCCGTTTGCTCAGGACCTCATTTGGTTTGACAACATTTCTTATGCAAATTAGGCAGCAATTATCTTCACGATCTTTGATGCGGGCCCTTTTTGTTTCTAACAGTGTTTGCAATCCTGAGCATGTCATTTAGGCCTTCCTGACAAGAATTCTGCAAGGTGACCACCCTCTCATTGTCTCTTTGTCCACCCGCCCCCTGCTCAGCACTCAACAGAGCAACGGCTCAACAAACTAAATGTTTAAGGACAAGCCAGACATGTACATGTGCCATTAAAGTGTGCATATTGTTGTCAAGTTTACCATCGTCAAATAAAAAAATATATGAAATAGTCATTGCATCAAAAAACTGTTTTCAGACATTTTAAGTATTAAAAACATCTGTTAAAATTATGATTTTATTCTGGCATAATGACAACAACAGGAGAATAAATTGAAAATGTTACTGAATCATAGTAACAATGGATTATGTCAATAAATGCAGTTTTACTTGAGATATTTATTACAACATACATTATATAATATATATAAACATTGGGAAGATTGAGTAACTATTTGGTGTAATTTTACAGAAGCAATGCTGCTGTAGCATTTCTAATTTCCATTCCTTTTTTTTATATATGTACCAGCGTTATAGTTAGTTTTTGCCTGATGGAAAATATGAAAAAAATGACATAATGTTTTCTTGAGCAGCAAGAATGATTGATTCCATTGTTTTTATAATAATAATATAATAATGCATAGTCTGTGTCCCACAGGCAATATGTGGATGTGGATGGCTAATTATAAATGCCAGTGTAGAAGCCTACAGAGCTTGCCAAGTTTATGAGAGATCACTGAGCCCTCAGCAGAGCCAGAGCAACTCACATACTGCTCTGAATATAAAATGTTAATTCATGCTGCAGGGAATACAGAATTGGGCGAGAGAGCCATTGTATTACCATCATCCTTTCCCTCTCTCCGTTTCTTTATCTGCCCGTCTCCATCCAACTCCAAAAGTGACTGGACGCACTTTTCTTTTGGCAGTAGGAGTTAACTCAACCAGTTTGATGCATTTCCTGTTTATTTGTTTACTGACACTTCAACTCTGACCACTGGCCATATCCCTGAACTCTTTAAGCCCTGACTGTAGACAGCTGCAAAAAGTCTATGTGCACATACAACATCAGAAAATTGCTAAACTTCTTGATAGTAAAAAAAGACTCAAAGATGCAGGGGGTGGTTGTCAACAGTTATAAACTTGTACTAAGAAACATTTCCTAATTGGGAAGGAGAAGCAGTACAAGTGTAGACCTTTATTGGGCTTGTTATTAACATAGCAGAGGGTGTTTTTACTGCCTTAAAGTCAATGAGACATTTTACCATTTATAGTTCAAGCACATTTGTAAATATAGTGTGACCATGTCCAACTATACAGGTTTATATTTTTAGGCTGTCTATGTCTAATTTTTTATTAATTAATTTTACATTTTCTTTCCATAATTTGTTTTAGGAAAAGTGTGCTTCACAAGGATTATAAATGTATGTTTTTTTGCTGTGATTAGATTTGTATGACAGCAAAAAAGGTCACAATCGTCCTCAAATGAAGCATTAGTCAGGGCTTGATTAAAAGTTGTAAACTAGGATTACAAGAGTAAACTCTTTGCCCTCTCATCCTGCCGTACATGAACACACAAACAGTATGTGACACGTGAGCGCTGAGGATTCAACTCAATCCCTCTGGAAAATTGCAACCTGCTAGACGTCAGTAAAAGTGAATTTCATGGTTAACTGTCTGCCAATCTCACACTTCTTCCTCCTTTATGCAGCTTTCAGCAGTGATTGATAGAACTCAAGTCATCCATCCCCAGACTGCATCTATTTTTGTGAGCTACATTAACCTTTGTTGCAATTATTGTTTCCAGGGCAAGGTCGTGTAAATTTAATCAAACATGCGTGTAAACAGCCAAAACTACAATCTAAAGTCATTTTTTTTGTTTTTTTTTTTTGCAAAAGACTACAGGTAGAACAAGTAAACAATACAACAGATATTTTTTCTATGTCCTTATGTGATAGTTTGGTGTTTTGTATGTATAATATGAGGTGAATTGCTTGTTTTCCTGCCTGCATATTGATTTACAAAAAAACAAACAAATTTTCTGCAGTGTTTGGGTGGGGAAACAATTATGTACCGCAGATAAACAGTCTTTGTTTTGAATGATGTCTGTTGCTAGTTTATATCATTATGTCAGGTAAAATAACTTCAGTATGAACACTATCTGTAATGCCTAACGGAGCTTCGAGAATGTGAAAGTGACAAAGTGTTGAGTCTGCAGTACTCTGACATTGATAATCAGCCATTTGTGAATGCACGAGGCTCATAAATTGCATGTGCATTTGAATTATATCCGTGTGAGTGTGTGTAGAAGAGATTTTAAAATGCACACAGGTGTATGCAACTAATAGTTTCATTTGTATTAATAGAGTTGTGTGGAAGAAGAATGAATTAATACTTGAGTGAGTTCAATTTCAGTGCCAGCTCTCTACGCTCAAGTTTGACATCAGTAAACACCACAATAATGTATCCTGGAGACAATGCCTTAAAGATTGTTAGTTATAAATTCAAAATGATAATAAATACTTATTATAAGACTTAAAGCTTTCAAAGACACAAAATATGAAATTCTTAGTTCACTAATATTCAGAGAAGCTAAGTTTTGTGAAGTAATAAGCTGATTGGAAATGAACAGTACTGACCTACTTACTGAATCTAAGAGTTTAATTAAATCTAACAGTTTAATTGCTGCTTTCATTTTTGCCATTTTTCTTACTTTGAAGCCTGTTACTCTGGTCAACGGGTAGATCACATTCAATTTTATTTATTTTTTTAAGCAAAATGCAAATGTCTAGTTGCTGTAACAAAACAACCTACAATATGCTTCCATCTATCCACTTTATGTAACTGTTTAATCCAGTCCAGGGTGGCAGTGCTTTTTTTTCAAGCAGTCATTGGATGAAAGGTGCAGCATTCTGGACAGTCACCAGTTCATTACAGACGACAGCCAACAATTTCCCTTTTAAAATCTAGATTAGTTTACTCAATTTAGTTAATATGAGCTATTGCTCCACTAAATAGATCACAGGTCATTACAAATATTTTAGTTAATATTGTAGGCTGTGGCACTGACTACCGAGCTACCACAGTCCTTATTGGTATTCCATACTGTTGATTCTTGTGTTCCTCTCCTGTTTTGTGTGGAGATTTTCTATTTGAAGTTTTGCGTGTTTTTATGTACATATTTGGTAATTTCAATTGTTTCATAAAGTTTTGATTAAAATATTTTGTTTAACACAATTACCTCCCATCTCTCATTTGGTCTGTTTGCAGACATCACAGACACAGGTTCTGTAACTTTCTCCACCACCGTCTCTCCAGAGCTAGACTCAACTTTGTTTGATGAATAATAAAGCAGGTGCCTAGAAAAACAAATCAAGAGTTTGTTGAGAAATGTTGAAATTTGTCCCTGATACCTTTTGCTTATCTTAATATGTAATATCCTCAGACATTGTTAATTATAAGCTAAGGCAGCATAAAATTGTAACACTAAAATCAAAGCGTGAATAAAAGTCATCCAGCACTAAACCAGTCACTCTCTCTTACCTATAAACACAACAGCTCGTTTAAAAGCCTATTTTAAATTGGAAAATGAGTTTCTGTCAAGACAAACTAGATAACTTTTTTTTGTTGGGACATTGATTCTTAGAATTTCACTTTTAATAGACTTGTGGTTGATTATTAAACTTAGATTAAATGTGTGGTATGTACAATGTTTATTATAGTGGGGATAATATATTATTGTCTTTAAATATGCTCAGAAAAAGATACATTAAGATCTCACTATCTTCTCTCTCATCAACATTTTATTCTATTGCCTTAATTTCTCTATTTCACAGTAATATTTCATTTTCTTTCTTGCAGTCTCATTTCTTTTTTTCCCCCCTTTTTCATATTTCTTTTGTCCTCTATTGTTAACCTTCCCTTGAGATACTGTTGTCACTTCTCTTTTGTCTGGCTACTCATAGTGGCTGCGCAGCTGTAATAGTTTTAGATTCCAGCCAAACCTTTGGCGAACTGTGATCAGGGAAGTATGGTTAAGAACAAAGGGAATAAGTGGATAAGGAAACAGAAGCGTGTACTTGAAAGCTGCAGTCCTCCACAAAAGCTATTAATGACTGTGAGGACAAGACTCTGTCAAGACCTTGAGTTATAATTTTTCTATTTGTCAATTGATTTTATTCTACTTTAGCAGTTACAAAATGGATGCATTTTTTGTTATTCTTTAATATTTTTTGCTTGTTTTAACAAAAGAAAATGCATTAAGGGCATAGTGGTATTCCTGCCATTTCCTTGTCTTCTTTTTAACAGAATTTTCAGTGACAGTGTCACCCCCACCCTTCTTACTATGTTGCTTTTGGACATTGTGACTGATGAAAAAGCCAAATCTGAATCATTGGCTTTGGGCTTCAGACTGTGGGTGGTGAGCTGTAGAGGGTTGGCATATATAATACAAAAAAACTTCCATTTAAACAAGACTTTCTTTTTGACATTTGAGCCCCTTACATAAAACTGAAAATTAATTTGCTGCTGTTATTAATGAGTTTTAGATTTTACCTTTTAGAGGGTAGTCATAAGAAAAACTAGATTTCTAATTGTATTCACAGTTTTGGTGCTTGAATTCTCTGTTTGCTCAAAAATGTAATACTGGTACTGAGAGATATAAACCTTAGAGTGAGTCATATAGATTAATATAGATTTGGTCATGCAAATATTTATTGATTTTCCAAAACAAGATCTGAATTTTACTTTAGAAACCCCTTAAGTGTCAAGGTTTGTAGCAGGAGATGAACCCAATGTCCAGACGGAGGTGAGTTAGAATAATAAAAAGGATTTATTTTAACAAAAC
>JARVJO010000365.1:16151811-16192654 GCA_031762555.1 Cynodonichthys magdalenae
CAACCTTTGCGTGAAAAGTGTCGTACGCAAGTTTCTGGGCTCGTTTTGTGCGTACGCAAGCTTTATAAATCCGACCCGTCTTTAGTCAAAATGACTTTATAAAAGGTTCCTCTTGCTTCTTGTAAATATTCCTAAATTCACCTGAATGTTCTTTTATTTTATTTTACTAGAAATAGTCTGTTTTTATTTTTTTAACAGTATTAAGTTACAAAAGCCCTTTCAAACATTCAACTTCAAGCGAATCAGCTGGCTCAACCAGTCTTAAACACAAGGTTACTGTAATCAGATGTTTGAAATGTTAATTAAAGCATAATGGCAGCTCTGCAGTACAAAAACAAAAATATATATTGCTTTTGGTGCAATTTAGAAACAGCATTGGACAAAAATTTGCATAGTCTTAGAAAGATCTTCATGTCGATGAACAGTTTTTAGTCTTTGACTCAAAGCATTTTACAAATATATCGTAATTTGACAAACGGTAAAATCATATTTCTCCAATTTTTGTTTTATTTTGGATTCAATGTTTATTTGGATTTAACAGCAGTCAAGAAGGATATCTAAACTAATTTTCATTTTTTTAAGCTAAAACAAATGGAAAAAATAAAATAAAATGCAAGGCAGTGCAATTTTTGCAATCTGTCAAAGAAAAGCAGCAAAAAGTTATGATTTATTTAGAAATGTTTTGATAAGCTGAAATACAGCCAACACTTTGAACAAGTATATAAAAAAGAGCAAATCTGTCAACAAAAACAGTTTTTTTGCACATGTAAGTTGCTAATACCTTGGAATTTACCTAAATTACAGATTTATTGCTGTTAATTAGTCATTTGTAAGCTCCCAAATGCACTGCTGCTAAAATTTTAAATCCATCCTCCTTTACTGCTATAAGATAACATATGTTTTTGCTATATTTGATAACCACAGTGACTAATTTAATTTATCGTATGTGTCATCTGCACAAAACAAAAAGAAAATGCACCAATACCCTCAAAAACATGTTACTTGTCTGCAAAAGATAAGGGTATGAATAAATTGCAATCCTGCATGAAAATCACTGCTGCATTCCTGGTATTTTTGGCTGCACCACTGATTGGCAGTAAAAACAGAAAATCCAAGTGGACAAATTACATTTGGCTCGGTCGGAGCTTAGGGCTGCAAAAATTATCCCAACTGTCTTTTTTTGTTGTTGCTGTTAACTCATGTTGACCGATCATACCATTTCTTTTAGTGACTCTAACTAAGCCTCGGGATAAAAACAAATGCTATCAATTCAATGTGTGGGGAAAACACATTTCTAATGAAGGAAGAAATGAAAAACATCTAAACAGAGTTCACTGGCTTATTTTATTAGACATGCTAAAATTTAAAAGACTGCATAGTGATACCATGTTGTTATAATATGAGATTTGTTTATTTGCAGTTTATCATTGTGGAAAATAGAGAAGATACATACAAAGAGGTCAGATGTTACTTGTATGATGCATAAAAAACAAGCATTTACTTAAAGGTAGAGTAACTAAGATTATTATTGATTTAATATTATTGATTTGTCTGATGCACTGTTGTAATGCTGCGATATCTGCCAGGAAAATAATTGTGTAGTTGTATGTGTGTGTATGTGTGTGTGTGCGCATTATGGACAAAGCTGTGTCATTTGAAGTGCTTTAATAAAAGGACAATTCAATACAAATCTTATTTCCTTTAAACTGGTTATTGGAAAGTTGCAGATGGCATATATGTTTTTTCTATATTAATTATGCGTTCAAAAGTGCAACGTTCTTGACTATTACACTTTTTTTATAAACTGATAACCTGTTATTAAAGCAAACTGAGACATGTTTGCATGAGCTGCTGTGTTGCTGCATCTATAATTGTATTTGTTGCACACAACAAATAAAACAGCTTGTTGTGACAACAAACATGAAAATGCTTGGGCCATTTTGCAAAGCTCAGAGTCATAAACGAAAACAAACTATGTTAAGCAACAAGGTAAAGGTATGTATAAGACCACTTCTTAATTTAGCACACATTCCAACCTTTGGTATTATAAGGAAACAATAGCATGAAGAAGCATCCAGGCTCCTGACAGAAGAAATCGTACTGTTATTGCTATGTGACCTGTGCCACTCAGTCAAGATGCACTCATCCACTACACATTGGATGTTTTCACCTCAGTGGTCCCCCAGCACAGACAGGAATGATCAATAAGGCTCTCTTTTCTGCTTCACTTCACAAATGTTTCTCCTGCAGCTCTGAAATAGTCTGACATGCATAGGCGTTGGGGTAAACAAACTTGGAACGACAGAGGTGAGTTTAAAAAGCCCAACAGGAGGCCTTAAAGATAAATGTTTTGTTGTTGTTATTGTTGTTGTTTTATTTTACTTTGCCTTGTCCTCATCTTTAAACCCTGTATTCATTCTTTATTGATCTTCTAAGCTGCACATTTCTTTAAGTTGTTTTGTTTTTCTGTATCATCACTGGTCTATTGAGGGTTTGTTACCTACATGTGAAAATTCATATCCTATATATGCACCACTCAATGTAGTTTTTAGACTATATATATACTATATATATTTACAACATCTTTTTAAGTTGTTTTGTTTACTTAAAAATAGATTGGACTAAAACCCTGATATAAATATTTGGGGGATGCACATAAAGACATTCATAAACTGGATTTATATGCAGTATCTGGCAATGCAGCTACCAAATAAAGTGTGTGACCAGTCTTAAGCAAAACCAACAAACTTTTTTCAAGATAGGTGAGTCGACCAATGACTACCAGGTGACGGATGTTCCTGAAAGAGTGTCCAACATCTTTTTGGATGACAATTAATTTCCAAAGATGTTAGTACTAATTAAAAGCAATGGCTTATTTTACTCAATATACACTTTTTTTTTTTTTTTTTACTTTACTCATATTTACCATTTACTTTACTCATAATATATTTTGTTCTCCCAGTCTGTTGTGTTTTGTCTATATCTCTTGAACGGGTTGTTCCAAACTGTAATTTCCCTTCATGGGATCAATAAAGTATCATCATATCATATTATCTTACTAAAATAACCATGTCTGTTTTTCAAAAAACACTTGTGTGGTTTAATTTTACTTTACATGCACAAGTTCTAAAATTAATGTTTCTGTCCACAATGGCGCAATCTTTCATTCATGGGTTCACGCGGAACAAAATGAACATGATTACCATATTTTGTGATTCCTATCTTTGAATTTGAGGAATTGAACACGGTCACATTCATGGCAGCCGGCTCATCTGTTTGAACAATCTACAGCCACGCTTTTGAACACATTCTTCAATGCATGCTAAAGCAGGCTTCTGGATTATCACTATAATTCAATAGTGTGCATGTTTCCCATGTGAAGTTGTGCAATAGACTGAACACCAAAATCCGATCTTGAATTGGCAGGGCACAAATGTGACTGTATGTAGTCTGTGGAGAAGTGTGCAGTAATTTGTTTAGGAATGGCGTGAGCAGCTCCGGGGTGTAGAATAAAAATGCTTGAAGATCTTTCTTTAGAACTGAAATAGAGCGATGTCAGTTATCAGAATGCACTAAGGCAGAAATATTCAAGGTTAGAGAAATGTTTTGTCTCAAAAACTGTCAAAAATGCTTACATTGTCAACAAAATAGTACTCAGAAGATTATTTTGTTGTATAGTAAAAATGTAATGAAAATAATTCAATTTGGGATTTTTTTACACAAGGCTGAATAAAAGCACTTGATAACCTCAACATCCGAACAAAACCACTGCACATTTAAATCCAATATAGTTCTCTTACATACCACAAAAATAAAAATATATGTATAGATAAAAACATTTAGCCGCTGAAAGTGGTTGCAGATATAACGCCGGGAAAATCGTTAGTTCTGTCATACCAAGGAGTGAGCTTTCTGTAAAGCTGAGTGTGCAGTTTTGTCAGGATGGAAATTGAGGGCTGCAAAGCCAGGAAGTTCCCACTGCCTTCTTTGCATTTGTGTGTATGCGAGCTTTTACACAATACAGCACAACATATTTGATCATGCATTTCATAATCATTAGGTGAGGCCCTGGCAGTGGTGTTGGCCTCTCACAGGAGAGCTGCACTTGTTTATCTGCTAGCGCTGCAGCAGACAGCTGTAAATAAATGAATAAGGAGTAGCTCCTGAGGGTGTATGGGACACTCGCACTGGGATCTGCTGACTAGTTTTGTCATGGTAGACTTAATATTCCTTTTTTTCCCCTCTCTCTCTCCACACACGTTTTGTGCTTTTTTTGTCCATGATTCATTTATTCATTCATCATGCCACGACCACTTCCTACATTAATTCCTGTCGTGGAAATGGAGTTTTGTCTGATTAATATTTCACCCATTTTAATCTACAACCGCTATTGCAGCAGCACCCTAGTTATTTAATTGAGGAACGATCCGAAAGAAAAACTTGATATAACAAATGTTTTCTCCTCTGGGAGTCTCTTTGGTACGAGGAGCATCCATCTTTGTGGAAGTACAGCTCTATCTGTGTAATCCGGTTACACGTGTAGGTGCAAAACATGATGCCAAATCACATCAGTGAAGAATTGTTGGTTTAAAAGCATGAAAGGGATTTTGAGTAATATGTTAAATATTTCCCCTTCACGTTTCATTTACATGTGAAACACAATGTTTGATGATAAAAATGAAAAACAAGGAGAGTTATGTAATCAAACTTGAAATGTATACTAAACACAAAGTGAAAAGGCACTGAACACATTCTGTTCACCACAAAGACATCCCAGCTACATCTGCATCTGAATAAAATGTTATTCTTACTCTAAATCAACTGCAAGGAGGTGGAGCTGATGAGCATGTCTCTGGCAGAAAGCAAATCTCATTCACGTTTAGCTCCCACATTTCAGTTAAGCTTTGCAGAGTCCTAATCCTTATTGTCTACAATTAATGAGTTTCTCTCATATTGAGAAACATTCAAATGTAGATTTTTAGTTCGGAGACTGCAATTATGGAGGAAGCTAAGGGATATGAGACCCTAATTATGTGCTATCATTATTGCCTTGGCTACTACAGTTGACTTAGTATGCACCAGTGGAAAGAAGGGTATGAAATATTATGCAATAAACTGGCTGTATGTGTCGGTATAATGGAAACATTTGAGACAAAAACAGCACAAAGTCTTTTGTTTCCACTCACATTATGACATCATTATTTCTGGCTGCATCTGTACATTACACATCTCAATAATATGAAAAAAATTTTTTTTCAAGGCAATAAAGTATTTTTTTCACAATTCTAAAAAACTGTTAAAAAGTTCCATAAGGTGAATTGTTGCCTACAAATTCAAAATCAACAACTATTTTTGAATTTTAATAAGTTTTCGTCAGAAAGGAGGACAAGATGTAGGAGTACAAGGTGAAAGTCGGCCAGAAGAAAATGCTGAATCTTGAAAAATGTGTTATGACAAAGCTGATTTGGTGCCATGCAACTCTGCACAAAATACAAATGTTCCATTGTCATGGAAATTTGACACTATTGCATTCAGCTTTCAAACACAAAAGCAGCCCATGTGTTTTTAAGCCCACTGTTGTGAAAATCGCTACATAAACATGCTCAAATGCATTCATAAGCATTCCACATTGACACACACAACTTCTGTCACCCTGAGCAATAATTTGATTTTGCCATTGAGATGCAAGCCCTCCTGTAACATCCGTCATCTCAAAAAGGCTTAGTGAGCAGAATTGATAATTGACAAGAGGATAAAATGTTATTATGAAAATAATATGCACTCACACACTGGCATGAACTATGAGGTTGAGTAATCAGATCTGTTTGTTTTTCTATATACATATATAGACTATTATAGATTGCAAGACTACAGCAGCTTTGTGTGTGAAAATGTAGCTTTTGCGTAGGCTACAAACAGAGCATTGTCGTTTAAAGGCCTCATGAGTTGGAATCTGTTTCTTTTAATTTTTCCACTCTTGTTCTGCATCAATTGTTTTCCATTTATGTTCAGACATTAATGAAAAAAGGACCTTGTTAAATTGAGTCTGCAAACCCCAAATGTTAGAAACAAACCACCAGAAACTACTTCTGCAAGAAAATCCCTCTCCTTTTTAATAATAGTAAACGCTTTGGTGGCATTTATTGAGGTAACTAAAATAGTTTGTCGAAACTAGGCTTCTTTTTTTAATTCAGCAGTGGCCAGGGTATTGTCATTTTGCTAATTAGCAACTTTAACCACAGAAGTGAACAAATCTGGTATTTGTAAAAATTAGTCACCCTACCTGGAGATCCAGAAGAACCCCAACTTCCCATGTCAACGAGAAAAAAATCAGTTAAAAGTCCTTTAATGGACAGATTACATTCATATCAAGTGTTTACTGTCAGTCAAAATTATGCAGCACAAAATAAGCTATGATTTGCAGAGCAATGTATCCTCTCCCGGTGCACTTTTAACTTCAATGTCATCCACCAGCAGATTCCCCTCCAGGCTTAACTGATTTGTAAATGGTGCAGTTTCCCCTCTTCTGTGCTGCATACAATCTGCCTTTGAAAGACAGAAACAAAATAACTTCTATTCCTTTTTATCCCATACTGTGCCACTCGGTTCACCTGGGGAAGTGTATCGCTTGCATGATAAGAAGAATATTGAGAGAATAGCCAGATGGATTCAGTATTTAAACACTTTTCTTCTCTCACTTCTCAGTGCTGCAGACTCAGAAAAGACAGAAATGTGTTTGGCTTGACATTTTCATCTCATGAAACCGATATCCGCTTTGACTTGAAACATTACATTTTATTTGCATAATGGTGCATAGTTGATTATAATACTGAATTAATTATTCACATACTTTTATATTGATCCCAGTGAAGTGATTAATCTCAGACATAAGCCTTGTCTCTTGAATCCCATTACATATTAATCACAGGTATAACAACATGGAACTCTGTGTTGTCTTGGTGACACAGGCTCCCAGAGAAAGAGAGAGAAGCGGCTTGAAAATGTAAGAGAGAAAAAGACAGATTTTTTTTAAAGACTTGTTAGTTTCAATGTGGTTAGAATACAAAAGGGGTGAAAACATTTACATCAAAATGCAAGACATGACCTCTGGTCAGAGGTGCCTTGTATGCAGGAACTTGTATTATCAGCACATTTCCTGCCTGCTATCTATCACACACACCACCAGTCTGTTACCAGGTACAGTATAAGAAGGCAGGGGCAGCTCTTCCTTCTAAGAGGCATGTGGTGAGCTAATCAGAGTCACACAACCAGAGCCAAATGATTCTTGGTAGTTGAAAGCAATTTTTCCATCACAACTGTTTTCAAAGACTAAGCCATCAAGAACACAAGAACGTAAGATCAAAGGACCAGAGGGTCCTTGCTAATTAGTAGGTGGGAATCCAGTAAATGCACCACGAACTATCGACTCCCTCTGTCTCATTAGCGGTGGCAAAGGTTGACCAAAAGCAGAAATAAGAGGATGTGACAGGCTGAGAGATGAAAACAAGAGAGGAAGGGATGACAAGGCAGACAAGGACAAGATGAGAGAAAGGATATGCAGTCACATTGAGTAACACTAAATGTTCTGTGTGCACGTTCTTTATCTCAGAGTGAATGGCATGCGTAGTTGACCACTAATGTAAGCTGAGAATGCAAAGTCACAGCAACCTTTTCTCCTCAGTAACAACCTCATGGCAGATGGTGACAACCGCTCTCTCAATGCGTTTTCTCGGGAACCACATGTGCTCCAACAATACCACTGAGATAGAGCATCATCAAATCACTGCTTTTAAAAAAGGATAAAAAAAATCAATCTAGTCTTCATTTAAAGACTAAATATATTCAGTTAATACATACTCATTCAACTAGTAAGTTAGAAATGTGGTAAATTAAAGAGCTGATACATTGGTGATTGGTGAAATTGTAATGGAGACATTATTGTAAACTGAGAGCATCTCACACTTTCTCTAAGTGAAAAACAAAAAAAACATTAAAAAAAACATGTGCCACTGCACTGGCCACTTGCTTAATCATAAAAGATAAAAGGATTGTACTTTAAAAGTATTTGTATTTCATGTATTATATTATTGCATTTGGTTAGTTTGACCAACAACCCTCCTGTTTATTTTGGCGTTCTAGGAGAAAAAGTTTGGGCACCCCTGCTCTAATCAGGAAGTTTGACATGCGCTCAGGCAGCAAAGGTTCATGGGACAATTCATAAATTCAAATTTGAGTTGTGGTCTTATAAAGTGTAAAAATCTACGTGTGCTTAAATCTAATCTAAATGTTTCTTGTATTTACTTGCATTTCATGTTTAATCTTAACATAATTCAAAGATAAATTACCAAGAGTGAAAACTATCTGCACTAAAGTCCATTTATAGTCATTGGGTTAACAGATTGGATCTCTGCAGGTAAAAATAAAAAGTGTTTTTACACAGGACAACAGGAAATTACAACCAGGGCAACGGCTGGCAGGTTAATTTTGGCACCTCTGGGTTATGGTTTGAATTGACTATAGTTTACAAATACTTAAGAAAGTTTTCACTTTAGACTGAATCACAAAAAGACTTAACTAGTAACTGGCTTAATTATTAATGCACTGAAGGATTAGTAGATAGTCAGTTCAAATGTTCTCTAACCATTAATACATGTCTAACACATGGTGTGAAAGTACATTTATATGAGAATTTGCATACATATACACAATATATAGAATAGTTAATTCATGAGGTATTAAGCATGAATAAACAGTGTATGCTTGTTTTGGAAGTAATTAGCCTTTATAGGTAAAACATTAATAAATGTGTTTATATCTTAAGTGAGAATCATCCTTAATTAATGTTGTTTAAGTTTAACTAACTGTGTATTAATGAAGTAAGGCTAAATAAGTTGTAGTTGTATAGTAGTGCTGTTTGTGCTACTCACCCTTCTCAGTGTTTAGGGGCAAACAAACCTCATCATTGGTCCAAACTATCGTTTGTAAAGTCATCGTTTTAGATGTAGTTGTTTTCATGTTTGAAATTGAAGTCTTTGTACATGTACATGTGTTGACATATAAAAAAATCACAGTGTCAGCCGCTTATCTAACATGGAAAGTACAAAGGTCTTCTAAGAGCATATCATTAGAAAGCAAAACTATAGACCAAATAACTCCTGGTGTATGACTTCTGGGGTAAAAAATGTCAAAAAAAAACAAAAAAAAAACAACAGACACGAAGACAAAATTGTCTACATAGCACATGCTGGGGGGTCACCTTCCTATAGTTCTCTTCAGCCTGTGTTTGGAAGTTGGGCTGACAAGTTGTTTTAATTTCCCTCTGAAGACTGATGGTTTCCTCTCCCTTCCATCTCTCATGCCTGGGGTCTGACCAGGCTGGCAGAGCAATGGTGAGCGTTTGTCAGCGCAGATTGACTTTTCTGCCCCATGAGGTGCAGATATGCTGCACCTGACAGGCCGCTGGCTCTGCGCAGTTTGCTTGCCTTGTTAGATCTGACACTGACAAGAAGTGACTGGGAGAAAACTGACACACAGAAAAATCCACGGTTGCAGCAAATATTTGATGATGTGATTTTTGCTGAATTGGAAATGGGAGCTGATGTTGACATTTGTTTAACATCTGCACAGCCTGCTTGACAAAGTTTGTTGTTTTTGTGTGTCTCTTCGGGGATTGTTCTAAAAGAAGCAAGTTTATAAGAAAACATAAAAGTTTTTAAACTGGCATTTATTTCAAGGTTAACCACTTGCAAAATCAAAAACACTGTTTAAACTTATCAACAAAAGAATACTCAAAATATTTCTCACTAACAGTACATTCTTAAAAAGGTAGAAATACAAAATGTTTCATTTCTTTATTAGTTTCAAAGAAAATATCAAGCTTATTTTTTTAATAACTAATCTACTGACAGCCATTATGAAATTTGAAGAAAATGTTACAAACCTACCACTTTACATTACAATATGTAAAAACATTAAAAATAAATCTGTACTCCAAATGCAATTTTAATTAAAAAAAATGCAAAAGGTTGAATAAAATACAGTGTTCAATGAAGAGATCATATGTTACTGTATGTGATTGCTATACAAAACAAACCAAAATCATAAAACATCACACTAGAATTAAGACGAACAAGTGAGCATTTTATAGCTATGGCCTTATTTCAACGTTCTTCACTGAAAATTGCTGTCAGTTTTCTGTGGGAGCTTTGTGCAAGCACTGCCACCAGCCACTTTGGAATGATTCTTTGCCAGAAAAAATATATAAAAGAAAAAAAAAAGTCCTCAACACACTGAGTTCTGCCAAAAAAGGGCAAGTTCAAACCTCCACTCTGATGTGACAGAGCTTTGCTTCAGCTCCCACCACCCAAGTCTGGGATCTTTAAAGTCGGTGTTCCTCATCCTCCTGCAAGTATTTCATGCAGGAGAGATGGCCAAGGAGGGGAAAAAAGAGAGAGAATAAAAACATGCTCATACTCATCTTTTTGGACGATGAAGTACAGTTCTCAGCAAATGCTTAAATTATTTCTGGCAGAAAAAAAACACAGTCCTCCTCCACCAGCCTGAGTAAAAGTTTGTTTAAATGCATATCGGTCATCTCAGAAAATCTGAGGGCAAATGTCTTCCAATGAGTTTCACACAACCAGCTAATTTTAGTGTTGATCACATGATACACAAATATGATCATTTATTTTAAAAAGTCATAAAGGTACAGACATATTTATATATGCCTGTACCACAAACCAAATACATTTTTAAGATGTAAGGTCATTAAGAACAAGCAAAAAAAAAAAATCACACTTAGAAAATAAGTAAAAGATGTTAGATTTTGAATTACTCTGTAAGTTTCAAAATTGCTAAAGAAAGAATGGAAAAACAATTAAAAACACAAAATCTTATGTTTGTCTTTTGAAACAGGGTGGTTTCAGTTGGGGGGTATGAAAACACAGTAATGACTTTAATGAAGAGGACTTGTTCTTAATTGAGATTAGATTTCTGTTTTATCTTGCTGCCGCATCAAGGATCCTTTAGTTCCAGTCTGAATGGTGTCTCATTGAAGTCCATTATGTGGTTGATCGACCATGTTAATTTAAACTGCATGCCATCAGTTAGCTGGTGTAATTCTAACACACTATGCTGCAGAGTTCCAGTGGCATAAATCCATCTGAGGATGGAGATTTTTTGTTGCCTTTCAGAACAGCAAAGCCACTATGTATGTGAGTGTTCCCAAGTTATAGGTCCATTTATATTGATGTGTTTTAAATTGTTTCAAGGTGTTGAGTGGTACACTCTAGTGATATTAAGATTTATTTTCTTTTACTGAACATGTTTATTTTCTGCGTGTTTACATGGTCACAATTTCATGGTAGGCTGTGCTTCTCATACCTTGAGTGACCCCCACCCAGTCCCTCCTCTCTCCTGCTTGGCAGGCTGCTGGAAGTGGCTTTTAGTGCAATTAAACGGGTTTCTACACATCAATTAGCAATCCAATTAAATCTTGATGTGATGAATAGCAGTGAATAGAAGTGGATGAACTACTGATCTTGCTAATAATGATCTTGCCAATTGCGTTGATCATTCACTGGCTAAAAAGACAGGCATGCCAAGGTCATCAATTAATACACAGATGGAGCAAAAAGAGAAGAGAGAAAAGCTGATACATAACATTATCCTTTTGCAAATGATATATTGTTTGATTTTGCTACGCAGTGCAGAAATTTATAGAGGTTTCCTTGTGGAGAAAAGCAGAGCACGTTTTCTTAACTCAGTAGCCTTAAATGAACAACCTCTCCATGACAGGTAAATGAATAATAAGTTGCTAGTAAGTTCTTGAGTTGATTAAATGAAAATTAATGTGCACTCATGCCATTTCAGCTTCTTGGTCCAAATATTTTCTGCAGTTCATTTGTCATTTTATTAAACTCCTTTATTATTATTTTAACATGCATCATGTTGTTTGTGTCTTAACTCAATTTAAAATGTATTTTGATGGTCTTTGCATATAAATCAACTAAGTGTTACTGTATCCCTCATATTGTCTAAAATTAGAAGTTCTTAAATATTGACAGTTGACTATACGTCCAGTATTTATTACCCAATATCAGCAAACCCAAGTCCATTCAGGTTCACCAAACTCTAGAGGTGGGAAAGTCAAACTAAAAGGACAAAACCGTAATTATTCTGATTTACATGTGGAGAAAAAAAGAAAAACTGCTGCAACCTTTTTCCCTTATGACACCTTTGGAGAGTGCCGAGCACCTTGCTAATATTTGAGGGTTCACGCATACGTGGTTACTCTGGGCCACTGGTTAAATCTATTTGGGTCACTGGCTTTATTCAATTAGATTTAATTCCTTTGCTCTCTTTTTCTTTCCACTCTGTCAAGATCTGATTAGATATTTTAGGACAAGACACTCCATACAAAGTGTGGTCATGAAATTTTAATAGTTCAAACGGCAGTATGATGATAATACAGTATGTGATGTTATGCCAGGCTCAAACTACAGAGGTTTTTTTAAAAATCCTGATTGGTTATGAAGCTCTTTGAATCACACACACACAGCGAAAAAACTTCAAAGTTTATTTTTTAATCTCCAAATGTCATCAATTGTAAGATTAGAAATATTAGTACACCACATATCACAAGAATCTTTGTCCCTATGAAAAAATGAATCACTTAACACAGACAAGCAAATGCTAATCGAATTGTTGCACAATCTTTTGCTTAACATCAGCAAAACATGGTAATGATATCTACAAACAAAACAACATGGAACAAATGAAGGAACTATGGCAAAAAATGAGAAGTTGAGTGTAAATTGTTTAATGTTTGTCAACAGCATTATCATCATCATCATCATTGTTTATTTAAAACGCACAATAAACACCAAAGTGCTGTACAGAAACATAAAATACAAACAATAAACAAAGGGTTAACAGAATGAACAATAAAATCAAACAAAACAAAGGCTGGCCTAATGATCGTGCTCTTCAGACTCAAATGCCTGTTTAAAAAGATGAGTTTTTAACAGACTTAAAATCATTTCAAGACCCAGAAGACCTCACAGACAATGGAAGATTGTTCCAGAGCCTAGGACCTGCAGCTGAAAAGGCTCCGTCTCCCTTGGTCACAAGCAGAGACCTGGGAACAACTAAAAGCTTTTGATCTATAGATCTTAGAGATCTATGCAGAATTTGAGGCTGTAAAAACTCAGTACATTAAACCTAAGATATCATACATTATATCTTTATTACACCTCAATCACTCCAATTCAAATTGGTGTTTAACCGGGTTTTATTTAGGGAGGTTGAATATAGAATGATCTGATCCAAAATGTCCAAGGATTCAAGTCTGATTTTTTTACAAAATGCACATAATTTTGTCTGAAGATGTAGAGACATAAATACAATCAAAAAAAAAAAAAAAACGTTTCCACCAAGGGTGTTTGGGTAATGATAGAAGCAGCCAAACAGCCAATGAATATTTTAGTTAAAAGATCAAAAGCGTCAAAGACATATATTTGTACTTGTATTATTCCCTCTATTTATTGAAATTAAGTTAAATAAATAAATAAAAACATAATCTTTGTCTATCAGTGGTATTTTAACTCCAATGACAATTTGCAGACTTGGTTAGACCTCATTGCTTATGCAGGCCTGCCAACCTGTATGCATTTTATGTAGCGTGTACAGATTTTGACTTGGAAAATATGCTGGTACAATTTGTCTCACTTAAAAAATCTGCTGACACCTTTTGTGTTTGAGTAATTGTGCAGTGCTGTATTGTAAACTAACAAGCATCTAGCCAAAGAAGCAGATGAATAAGGAAAAAGAAGAAACTCATGAGAAATTGGACCAATGTTAGTATTGAATTAATTACCAGCACTTTCAACAACTTGTAAAAAAAGTAATATTTGGTAATGAAGGCTGCTGATTTAGCTTTTTTTTTAGCTTGATATCTATTTTTTTTATATTGTCTCCCTCCGCTGCTCTCTTGAACTTCCTTGCATGGATGAAGGAAAAACTGAAAATGTGATCAAAGTGAATAACTTTAAAGTTTGAAATGGCTTCTCATTTTATTTTTTTTAGTTTTAAAATTGTTTTTATGCCAATATAAGACCACTATGCATCTTCTTATTGAATTACATTTTTGTTTTACATAGCTTGAAGGACAGATGTGCCAAATGATTGACCTGTTTGTGTTTTACAGTTCATGACCAGTTAGTGTCTATGTAAAGGCCCTGTCACACCAGTTAACTTATGCCAACTTATGAACATTTTTAAGACATCTATAGTGAAGATGGAATTGAAAAAAATCAACAGGAACAGGTGTGTGCATAATGTAATTTGAACAAATGGATCAAATACAAAACTTTTATTAGCAATTTAGACATAAAAAATGTTTCAGAAGTTGTCTAGTGTGACACGGCCTTAAACTGTGATAAAGAATAAAAAAATAATGATCCAACATTGGTTTTTAAAAATCTGGGTTAGACATTACATGGTAGACTCTAAATGTGCAGACATTGAAGATATTTAATTTCTTCAGTAATTCTTGTCAAAACGCATCAGTCTGTTCTGTAAAGATATTGGCCTTCCCTATTGTTATTTGTTTGGTTTTCTTGTGTTCATAACTTGTGTGTATTTCACTTTTACAATGCAGGGAATGTTTTATGCTCTCATTCCTCTAGTAAATAAAAAAAAAACATAATGACTTTATTTAGAATAAATATGCACATTTCAGCAGCCGTTTTATTACCCTTTCTACGTCTGGAGAAGTTGAGATACACATAACTTTATGGCTGCTCTATATTTAAACTCAATGTGGTTCTGTCCCTGGGTTAATGTTTAGATGGTGCTTTGTGCTGGTGGAACAGGTTAGGAGCAGCTGGCTTGATGTTGTTACATGGTGTTATGTATTGTGTGGTGAGCAGGCCATCCATCAGGGAGACTGCAGCTCCCAGTGGTGGTACTTTAGATGGTGCTGCCTGGCCACACTTGTTCGCAAACAACCTCAACTTATTCTGGTTATGAAACACCAGCAGTGCTGAACCCTTGTATGATCTCACATTTTACAACTGTGGAGCATATTTCCTCCTCCATTAACTTTAACCTAAAGATACTTTTCCCCCCCCCGTTTTTACAGGAGTCATTATTATATTTAGTTACGGTCAGTCTTACAGCTTTTTTGTTTAAATGTTTAAATCACCGTAAATGTAGCTCAAATGATGGTGAAAGCAAATTCTACAAAGTTATGCATCACTGTGTCCACTTGCTATATATATATATATATATATATATATAAACACACAGAGAGAGAAAGAGAGATACGTGAATACACACATGGCAGAGGTACCTTCAGGTCCCTTTGGGACCACTTATTCAATACTTTTGGCTTGAATATCAGTATTTGTGCCTCCGTTGTGATTTGCGAATGAAGCTGGCCTACTTCTATGGACTTCTTTGAACACTACATGCATATTTAATGTTTATCAATATGTTCTATAATTTTTAAAAGCATGTATATATAAAGCAAATGTGGCAGTACCATTACGGAGGTCACCACTTATCTGTGGAACAGCCTATCTTGCAAAAAAAAACAAAACAGCAGCCCATACAATAAACTTTTTAAATCACTGATTCACACTCCTTTTTTACACTGGCTTTAGTTGAACAAGACATCTTCACTTTTGTATGCATGTCTGTCTCCGTCTGTCTGTCTAGTGAAATTAACAGCAACTAAGTTTTGTTTTAAAATATTATTGTTTTTTTTTACTTTTTAAATAAATTAATTATGTACTTTCAAATATGTAATTAGTTTCTTTTTATAGCTGCTCATTGCTTAGAAACCTGCCCATCATCATTTGCCCTTTTGCTCCCTTGAAACCACATTAAAATGCGACTGATTTTCTGCTGCTTACATGCGCAGTGAACCGATTCAACCAACTGTGGAACATTTTAATAATCTTAGAAAAAGTGAATCTTCTCTTTGTGTAATAAATTTGCATATCATATCAGCACGTCTAAGTTGTCAGACCAGATTAACTAAGGGCCAGTATTTATAGGAGCCATATGGTGCTGATGTCTTTGCAATAGTATGGATACAGTATTATAGAATAGCAGGTATAATGTCTTAGTTTTAACTGTAACAACATACTGGATACTAAAATCTTAAGAGACCACCACACTAATAAATAGCTGTAAAATAAATCAAATTAACTATTCACAAGACACTTTAAAAATACATGTTTTGTCCCTTTTCCAAAGTTATTTAAATGTTGTAAGGGCCTAAAATGTTTGGGACACGCTTTGGTCAAAACCCCAGATTGATGCAGTAATAATAAAAACCCTATTCTAAATGCATCAGTAACTAAGATTATTATTTTAAACTCTGGTGACCCCAATTAAAGTATGTAATTTTTCCTGAACCTTTCAGCAATAAGCCATCCCAACCTTTGCTATCAACAACAAAGAGTTCAACACAGACAACTAGTATTTAACATGTTTTTCTTAAGTCTTGTCTCTTTTTCTGGCTGCTGTTTCTTACCTTTTTTTCCTGAATCAATACAACCCTCCTCCACCCTTTTCACATTTAGTTTTCATCAAAACCAGCATCTATGAATCCTTAAACCAACCTCATCATCAAACCTGCTCAATCATCACTACTGTCTAGATTCTATTAGGAGGAGAAATGAAATGGTCTAATTGCCAATGACACCTCACCCTTCACAGCTTTTCCTTAATATGCACACAATGTCAAATAAAGTCATTTAATAACTCTTAATCTCTTTTTGATTTGAGTCTCTTGTGCTTAAATAATGTTGCTTTTGTGGGATGGAGTACATAACTTCTTCTTAAATCTTAATTAGTTTAAACAGCATATTAATTCATTAATTAACAAACCCATAGAGATGCTTCACACTTTTAAACTCTCCTTTCAATTATTTCACCAAAACCCCATAGAAAAGCCCTCTGCAACTAAATTTATAAGGCTCTGACTTTAACATCAACTAGTTTGTTTCATTATATATTCATTGTGTGTGTGGGTATTCTGAGGAAAATCAAATTCAATATATTAAGTGACAATTAGGATGTGTCCATACCCTAAACCTAATTTGTTATTTTTTATTTGATTCGATTTTTTTGCAATGAAATTTACCTCCTGTTTTTTCTCTAAAATTCCACCCTCTTTTTTTGTTTTGGTGATTTTAGAAATAAGCAATTACTCGGATTGATACATAGACATCATTTAATTATTTAAAAAAACTCTAAATACATTATTTATTAGCGGAGTGAATAATCTGATTGTGGTTCTCCATATTGCTGTTGTTGCTAGTATTGTTTTGTTTATAAATGTCATTGAAAGTTCACTGTTAAAAATGATAATCCTAATGATGCCCTGAACTGATAGTTAGCATCAGAGATATTTCTTTCTGACTGTGGTTTACTGCATTCATGTAACTTGCATTCTTTTTGTCCTCTCCACCTTCCCTTTTACAATCAAGTGACTTGAAAAAGCTAAGGGTTGCATCACACTGCTTATCAATTTTAGTTCTCCTTTTCTTGCTTTGAGATACTGTCTCTTCATTATTTTTATTTATTTTTTCTTTAAAAAAATAAAACAAATAGAAATGTTTCTTTGTATTGAAAGTGTGAAGCAAATATATTAATTTAACAAAAGTCACATTGCTTTGACTGTGTGCTGGTGTAATGTAACATGAAGTTGCTCCTAATTCATTCAAATATTTTTTTCAGTTTAGCCTTTTTTGCTGTTTTTTGTATTGGGTTGCTGGTTTTTACTTACAGTTTACTTACTGAGTTTGTGTTATGTTTCCTGAACAAGCAATTTAACGATGATAAATGGTCAACATGTTAAACACAGAGAGAAATAGAGTAAGCGAATCATTTAAACACTACAGTATTGAGAATATAGTTACTCTTTTATGAGTGTAAAAGTTATTGCACCCCGTCAGTCTTGCACACATGCATGTAACACACTGCCGAATGACCCACTGGCACTGGTTGCTGCCCTTCTTCCAACCTTTACACTCTACCTCTCACATGCAAAGTGCACACAGCTGTGTCCTGTCATCTGCTGGATGCAGGGCTAAGTACGCACAGAATGAGCAGAAAGAAGGAAGAACACACATGTTCAATCACAGCGAAAAGGCCATAAAAACAAATTAACACTTGTTTAAAGCTGCTTTTGCCTCTCAGTCATTTGTCCATCTCTTAGAAAGAGCCAGCTCTTTCAGAAAAAAAATGTTGCATTATTCCAAAAAGTATAAACGTAGAAACGTTGCTGGTAATTTTACATGCCTGCATTTATGTGATGTTATGATTAACAAGGCTTTTTTCAATAATTTAGTCGTGTGCGTTTATGTTGTCAAATATTTAAAAAACTGAGTTGCTTCTATGTTGCCAACTAAAATTGAAATATCAGCCATGGAAAAGTGCAACTTTTCTTGCATTATGAATTTTAAATACATGCAGATTTTTTGAGTTTCTTGAGGCTTTCTTAGGTGAATTACATTCTCCTGCACTTTATTGTCCCGTGTGATTTGAGTTCTACAAACAGGTTCAAATTTTAACAACTTAGTGAGGAATCACATCTGAGTTGGAACATCAGCTCAAGTCTCTTTTGAGAATTGAGCAACTGTGCTGAAATAACACACCGTGAAAGACATTCCAGAGTCTTTTTATGCAATATGCTGTCACAATAGACGTGTGAGTTTCTTTCTCACTAACATGCATTTCCCCTGATAAACTTGCTTTTGTAAGGATGCCCAAAGATGGAGCTTGTCACATCACGGAGGGGAGGACCAGATAGAGTTTCACAGTTTTCAGTTTAACTGAGAATTTAAATAACAATCCCCATAAGAGCTTGGCAGTATCAGTTAACTTCCCCATTTACTGAGCAATGGCACTGAGCCAACCCACCAAAAGATATTGAATGGTATCAAGGGACACAGCACAATAGAATCCTCCAGGGAGGATCTCTCACTTCTTAAGATTTTCAATAATCTGATCCACTACTATCTTTATTACCATATGGGATCCGGCAGCCAGGTAGGGGCTGAAGCACCCTGGTTTCAGATAATTGATTTTTGTGGGAATTTAAGCAAGAGGAATGGGCATGTTGTGACAGAGCAGAGAACGTCTGCTCTTCAAAGCTGCAGCTTTTAGGCTGTAAGACTACATTATACCTTACTCTAGGAGAATCTGATTTTTTTTTATTCTTGTACAGCTCTCAGAGGTGTTAGAGTACATGAATAAGCTATGGGCTACAAGAGTTCCCTGTGCAGCATCAGACACCTGACAGATATTTAGCAGAAGGGCAGCACAAAATATATTTAGTCATGTCTTCCTCAGATGCTTTTTTTTTTTTTTCTTTCAGGGACTGGGATTATTTATTTCTCTGGACATATCAATTAAAACGATGCAGTGATGTCTGTTAAAATGAAAAGCTATTTAGGAATGTTGTATCTGCTCTAAATGTCAAAGCAACAAAGAAAACAAAATAGTCACAAATACACAAAGAATGATTGTGTGCCTTATCAGAAACACAAAACATATCCTCTAGGCGCCAGGCTTTCAGACTGAACCATCGGGAGACTGGGTCTCCAGCCAAATGGAGTTCATTCCCCTCTGAGTGAAAGAAAGGAAAATGCCATCCAGGATGGATGAATAACTGATGAGTCATTTTCATTTATGAGGCTGAAGATGCTCACGCTGATCTGATGTCATGTCTGTCTATGATTAAAATGCATTTGTGCATACAGGAGGCTGTGTGACAGCAACAGAAAAATGAAAAGAAATAAAAGGGAGAAAATTAGCTTTATTTATGTATTTTATTTCATTATTTTTTTTCCTTGGCAACATTACTTACTTACTTGGGCAAAATCACATTGTGTGCAATTAATCGTCTGAAAAACTTCAATTGATTATTTTTTGCCACTTGACGATTAATACGATTAATGCCGGCCAGGAAGACTGACTGGAGATTCCCCCGGTCAGTCCGCTCGATGCTTCTCTCCTCTTCAAATATGATGAACATTTTTAAACAAAGTTCTGTAATTTGTTTATCAAAAGTACAGGTTTTACTTGGTCTATCAACACAATTTAAAAATTGGTGTATAGCATGAAGTTTGTACTTTTGACTGAATTTGGGACAGATTTTTTACAGAGAGCTAATTTTTCCCATTGGAGGGATTTAAATTGGCCATGTAGGGCAGGGGTGGGCATCGAGGGCTGCAGCCCTGCATGTTTTATTGTTTCTCTGCTCCAACACACCTGATTTGAATGCATGGGTGATTATCAGGCTTCTGCAGAACTTGGAAGAGGTAATTCATTGACTGAATGAGCTGGGTTGGAGCAGGAAAAAAAGTAAAACATGCAGGGCTACCAGGATTGCCCACCCCTGGACTAGGGAATGCAGGCGTCCAGAGACTCCAGGGATTAATCATTATATTAATTGTTATCAGCTGAATACCCCAATAATCGTGATTCTTTTTTCTTTTTTTGCTTATATTGCCCAACTCACTTACTTACTTACTGAGCTGCTTTGTTGTTTTGGTGATGTCAATAAACATCAAATACATTTCAGTCAGCTCTGAAAAAGATCAGTTTTGAGGCCTCTACAAGATTCAAGAAGTTTATTATCATATAGACAGTTAAACAGTGGTGACACTGTGGAATTAAAGTCTCACTTTGTTCACACAGCTGAAATAATCACTAAGCAAGACACGACGAAAGAAAAAAACTTTTTTGTTTGTTTGTTAGAAAATGCCTAATTCTAGCAAACATAAAAACAATTAGGGGTAAATACCTAATTTGGTCTCAGCTTAGTTTGTAGCCAGGTGATGACAGAAAAACACATTCACACACTTTATTTTAACTTTAAACATTTCACATTGGATGAAAAAAAAACAAGAAAAAATATAAAAACATCAGATTTAAACATCAAATAACACCAGACTTTAAGAGAGAAATCATAAAGAGATAATTTACTAGATAGCCCGAATAAAGGTGGAAGTTTTTCATCTTGTCTGTGCTGGTTGTCAGTTTGAATCCTCTGCCAGATGCTAGGAGCTAAAAGTCTCTGAGCTATGGGTGTTTTTAAACAAAGGTTTTAGGGCAGAACAGGTAACATCCTAATGTGAAAATTTATATACTTTTTTTTTTTTTAGTGTGTGTAACTCAAACATGGATCATTTTAAATTGTTTTTTGCAAACAAATGCGTGTGGAAGATTTGAGTTTTTAGACATAAATCAAATCACAACCTGCTGTTCTGTCCTTGTCCAATTTTGTTGGCAGCAATGAAAGAAAACAAATGTATGAAAAGAAATAAAATAAATAATACATTGTGAATTATTGATAAAAATATGTGTATATCTTCTTTGGGAGTTTTTTTTTCTTTTTTTCCAAAAGTTTACTTGGATTGTCTTCAGCAAAAGGGCATAATAATTGACCTATTTCATAGACAAACCCTGCTTTGTTGCTTGTAAAAGATGTGAAAAAAGTTCTCATTTGAAAATAAGCTTGGATTCAAATCTGTTTTTATGACAAATGTGAAACATTTACTAGCAATTGAACCTCCTGCACAGCTTTACAATTACACATCTGCCCACACACAGATCAAACATCCACTTCATATAAAACACAGAACGTTTTAATGATAGAGATACTTGTTTTAAAAAAGAAAGACTGAAGTATTTATATTTTTTTAAACTCTGTATAATAGTTATTTGTAAGATACTCTGCTAAATCCTTATTAAAAGTTACCATCACAAAACAAATGTATTTTTTCTTTCCAAAATCCACCAAATTTTGCCACATCTCTAATTGGCTCCATAAACCAGCTAATTAACAAGGGTATCTTTGTCTTTTCAGTGTTTTTAGTAAAGTCAGGCCTCCCACTCTGCTGAGCTACCTGTTTGTGTAGGTAGATGGCTCTTGTCTTTTATGTTGTCATAGCTCTCGCAGAACCCTGCTGTACTCACAGCTGGTTAATTACACACCAGCCTCGAAGTCTCACAAACTGCACACTGTTGCTATAGCTGCAGGAGAGTGCCACTACTGAACTCACCATTATGGGGTTTGTAAATATAATGCATTCTTGGGAAATCTAAAGATTTAATTGCTGAGCTGTTGAATACAACCAGTTGCACTCCTCCCAGTCACTTGTTATTACATGCTGACTTTTGCAGAAAGAGAAGCAATTAAATCTTTCAAAACAAGATCACAATGATAGCTAAAGAACATTTTGCAAACCCATCAGTTTCCCCCCCCATTGGCAGTGACTCTTCCAGCTCTGCTTGCTAAATTTATTCCAGTCTCCTATTTTTCAGTGTACCTAGAGAGATGTTCAGCAAGTCGTGAGTTACCTCCTAAATGGAGTGAACAGCTACTGTGGGGAGAGAGCGAAGGCTTTACGAGAAGAAACTGTCTGGGGTGTTTGTTAATTGGTGAGAACATTTAGCAGACTTCTTCGCAAACATAAGACAATCCCACCTGTTCATTTGCCTGTCTCTCTGGCTGATGTTACAACATGAAGCTGACAGGGCTGTCTGAGAGTTTGGCTGCTGTCTTGACAGGAGATAACAACTTGAAACAGTTGCCTTGTCAAAACCTGTATCACAATCCTCAAATCATAAACCCAACACATCAGTGCCGTGTTTTATTTGAAAACGTGCTTCCTTATCACAAATTTGCAGCCATGAAAAGAAGCTAATCTGCTCAGAAGAGTGAAAGAAATAAAAACATTTAAGCTCCTTGCTCCAAGACAAATTCTGAAAACGACTAAGAATAGGCGTGCTACAGTTCCACCAAAACAAGTATATACAGTATACACAGTATATACATATAATGTTCTTGTTTGAATGGAAAACTTACAGTACAAAAACTCAATATTAAAACCAACAAAATACATTTTATTTTGGAAGAGACATTAAAGGCAGACAAAAAATTTAAAATATCAAAGCAAGTAAATGTTTGATTAATAATGTAGATATTTATCTATGATCCCTGTGACCCTGAAAGGCAGAAGAAGGTAAAATATGATAAAAGGGTGGAAAAAATATATATTTCTCACTCAGTCAGTGTTATCATAAATTCATTAATCATTAATGTTTCTTTATCATTGCCCAGTCTGATTTGAACTGCTCACAGCCAAAATAACTCACACAAGTTGGTCTGAATCCATTTGGCACACAGTTATGCAGGCAGAAACATTCAAAGTTCAAATTGTTCACGGCATTCAGAAGCTTAACCTGAGAAGAATAAAATAACTTTGAACTTATAGAAGCAGGAAGATGAGATGAAAGAGGAAACTGACAAAGTTAGAAAAAAAATAAGGCCAGGGAGACAAGCAGGGTCTGAGGAGATTTGTGCACCTCTTATTGACCACATCCTTGAGCTGTCGATGTGACTAATGCGCTAATGATAATGAGTATTTGTGTTGTGTTGGAAGCTTTTCAGCTTATCTTTTCAACTTATTCCCAATGCAAAATTTAGCTCCTCAGTCTTAGAAAGAGTTGTCACCCACAGTAAGCATGGCTGTTAATGCAAGCAAACTAAGAAAAATCCTGCTTCTAACCTCATTATTTTAATGAACACATCACAAAAGATTATAAAGAATAATAACAGTGATATTCAACTCGTAATCATACGAACAAAGTTAGACTTTGCAAGCAAGTATGGTTGATATAAAACAACAGTCATTTCTTACAGATTAGGAGATATGTTGCACACAAAACTGCACACTGAATACTTGCACATTCTTTGCTGAACATACTGTACGCTAATTACATGTAATTTTAGCTCTGAGACATTTTAATACCGTTTTTTTTCTCTCTCTCTCTTTTCTCGATATTTGCACATAAAATGAAGCATAACAAGCTCTCTGAGGGATATACATCGTTTTTGTTCTAAATATTTGGTGATGAAAGAATTGGACTCCAGACAACAGTCTTCAGAGAAGTTAACGACCATGCCATCTGGAGGCAGAGAAGTGTCGTAGCCACCGATAATCGATCATCTTTTTAGACTTTACTCTCACAGATGGTTTAAAAAAAGAACACCATCTGCGCGCAGGTGTTGGTGCTGGAAAAATGAGAAACAGTTTCAACAAAACAAGCATTTGTCAACACACTTTTAAAAGTTTATTTTATTTTATTTTGGGTGATTTAATGTGGAAGGAGTTGTGCAGCTGAGTGCAAATGCTTGTGTGGGTTAACTTACAGACTAAAAACTTGACACAAAATACACACCTTCTTTGTCTTTATTTTATGTTTTAATACAACTCAAAATACATTTTCTAAAAAAAAAAAATGCATATCACCTGAAGCAAATACCACTCCTAATAATATGATTTGTTTAATGTAACATGTTATCAAAGTGCATTAATATGGGATTTACTCAGTTAAGAATCACAGAGAAATCTGGTCTTTTTGGTTGCAGACACCATAATAATGCTGCCATCATGTGGTCATCCATTGCAACTACAAAAAATGCTATATTTTATAATCATGACTTTGGTAATAAACCCTATGGAGATTAGTTCAATATTACTATTAGAATAATAGTACAATAATATATAATAATAATACAATAATACTATTAGAAAATTATTCCTTCTTCTGATTAACCCCAGAAGAATGTGCTTTAGAAAAATTAAATAAATCTAAGATTCATAATGTGTGCACAGAAAATGTCAATACAATTTAAGCACCTATGTTTATGTATAGATAAAGTCATTATTTTAGTTGTTAAAGATAGAACAAGCTAAGTGTGAATACATGTAATACTTCAACTTTGTGTGTAGTTTGCAAGACTGTTGATGATCTCAGTTTGGCCTCTAGGGGTCACTATTGACTAATAACGGAAGAAATTTTTGTCAAGTATGTTCTAAGAGAATTGAATTACAAACAGTACATGCTTACAGTCATTTAATTTAATCCATGTGCTTCCCCAAATGTTCATACAGATTTTTTTTGTTGTGTTTTTGATAATTAAACGCGTATTTGAGGACATGCGTACTTCTTACATAAACTGTATTTGTTGCACCATAAAACCTTATACAAAAAAGAAACTTGTTGGATCTGTTGAACCATTCATCAGTATACAAATCTGTTCAAAGTATTTTGTTTTGTTTTGTTTGGTATTGATGGAAAACATCTGGAAACATGATATCATTTTTTTTCTTTTTTTTTTTTAGGCACTTATTTCTTAGTTTTAACTCAATAAAAGCTTGAAAATAATGGATGCATTTTTTTTGGTAAGATTATTTTTTTTAACATAAATACCCCTGAATTGTTTTAAAAGCAGCAACCAACAGCTGCATAGAATTAAATATTGAAAGTTTTACTAACAAACTGACAGTTAATGAAAGAAAGAAAGCTCAGCATATCATCCCATTTAGAACTAAGAGTATTATGTTTTACTGACTTTTATCTCCACAAAGTTGATACCAGGTCGCTAATTTACATCTTACACAGTTCTTATAGCTCTTGTTGTTGCACTGTGCCCTGAAGCTGGAGTCTTTCAGACTAAAGACTAATTTATTTATACTCAGAGAGATCACACACCGTTTTTAGAAGGAAAACTTGTGCATCTCCTTCATCTCAGAGTTGTTTTTCATGAACCCCTGCTGAGATTTTCAAAGAGGTAAATCAAAAGGTTTTTCATGCATATTTGCTCGCTAATATTTTCCATTCTGTGTGGAAATTCTTTGGCTCAAAGTTTGCAGAAAAAAAAAAAAACTTTTGTTTATGGACAGTTCATTGGGTTTGTATCGTAATTCAAGCTCTCAGTTGGTTTGTTTTCCAAACATTTTTCTAAACATAGTACAACTGAGGAGGAGCAGGTGTATTCCTGACTTTCTTTAAATGTTGAAATGTTGGTTACATCACACAAGATAACATAAAGCAAAATCTGGGTTTTCCGATCATTTTAAAAGTGCAAATATTGCAAATTCTCATTTCAACTTTGTCAAATGTCATTATGGATGAGATCATTTAAAGCACAAATGTGTTTGTAAGTTTAATTGTTTTAAAGGAAATAAACATGTTCTTAAAAACAAACAGATAACAAAAATCATCTATATTGAAAATAGCATATGAAGATGAAGTTTTAATTTCCTTTTCAGTTATTTTCACATAAATATACTGTCATGTATTGATGCCATGTAGTATATTTATTAACATTCCAAAAATGTTTTATGAAGTTTCACACTGCCTATAGATAAAGCAAGCAAACGATTACAAAACAGGCTTAATCTCTTTCTAACATAATAACAATCTCAGCATTTACAACAGCATTTCTCCTAATTTGGAATCTGCAATCTATTCCAGTGTGTCATGCAAACAAAAACAAAAACAAACAAATTAGCACAGCTCCACATCTGACCAAAGATGAACCACATCTATAGTATGTGCATGATGTAGAAGCTTTGATGCCAGGCCTGTTTACATGACTTAATGATGTCCATACTGTCAGAGGAAAGCATCTCTATTGTCTCTATTCTTTCAAAGGAAAATCATAATAAACTCACAAAACTCATGCTTGGAACTGTGTCTCATTATATGTATTTGAACTGCAAATTTATACTTTAGCTATTTCATCATTCATTGGACAAAATATTTGAAATATTGAAACCACACACAGAGGTAGAATGCTGAAAATATACATTTTGAAGATGATCTCATGATCTAATTGGGGCCTGGTCATTGAAAGTTTTATAAACTACATATGTAAATGTGTCACATAATGAATCAACAAATAGTTGTGGCAGGAAGTTACTTCCATTCATATTGACTCAGCATTTTAAGCAAAATACTCTCTACAATAGCTGGTAATTATGTAGGTTTAAAATGAGTTTTACCCTGTGGACATCAAAAAATATATTTTTGAACTCTGTAGTGACTCTAGCTTGTATACAAAACTAGACAATTGGTACTTTTGCTTTTATACAAGGCTGTTTATTTTTTAAAGAAAAAAATAGTTTTTATTAAACAATAAAAGTCTCAATGAGCTGATTGACAACAGATGCTTATTATTATATTTAAACAAATGTAAAGCAGACAATGACTGAATCTTTCCAAAAGTGCAATTTGTTTGCTTTCCCTTCTATGTGTCACGATGTATCACTGAGCAGCAGCTCAAATGTTGGACAAGACACCCAGTTTTTAACGGTTTCACGGCTGTGGTGACTTTTAAGTTTGCATTTATTTTGTCTAATCTGTGGTCTGCGGTTTTCCTAAATCTGGTAAATCTTTAGATTAAAGAAACAAAACACACATAAAAGAAGAAAACATGTCTTTCTAAAAATGTGTTATTGTTTTAAATACACTATAAATGTTACATTCAGGTTGTCACATAAAGCTGGAAAAAAGTTAAAAATGTTTTAATGTCTTGTGATGTCAGTGTTTAAAAAGATTATATTTGTGTTGCTGCTCAAATTGGACATTTTTTTTTATTTTAATAGTTTGTCAAAGACTTGGTATAAACTGTTGCAAGGCTTTTGAAACACCATCTTGTTCTGTACATGTAAGTCCTGTGGAAACCTTCTAACAGCTGTAAGACTGATTTACACTGCAGGGGCCATTAAATGTGCAACCAAAAAGACACTTATGAGCCAGTGAATACACCTCATTGTGTTTGTTTAATGGCTTTCAAATGGGTCAGGGCTCATCTGACTGTGATTATTACTGCAGTTTATTACATGTAAACAAAATGTGATGCCAGCAGAGCATTAAACCTCGTGGTGTTGCTTCATTGATCCTGAAGGTCTCCCAGTAGTTTAAGCAACACGATCAAGGTATCATTTAGGTTCACACAGCACTAGGCATAGATCGGTATGAAATTCTGATGGTATGATAACCTTAGACAAAAATATCACAGTTTTGTGGTATCACCGTATCATGACTAAAGCTTTAAAATTAGTTTTTTTTAAATTGGTATTTAAAAACAAAGTAGAAAATAACTTTTCTATTGTCATAGTCAACTTTATCTTTGGAAGCCGTTTTGAAATCACAGTTGGAATGCTGAAATGTCATTCACCTTTAACAAACTTTTTTTAGCACCTAAAGCAAGTAACCTACGGATCAAGTTTAGGTGCATCTAATAAGATAACTGCTTTTTTACTGCTTACAAATCAGGGCAACAAGTCATCTTTTCATTGCTGTAATGTATCACATAGGAGTTTTGATTGTGTTTTAGGTTCTGAAGGGCCGTTTGTCATGAAGGAGATTATTTAAAACATTACGCGCACACAGAAACAACAGCAATCACGTTTGTGAAATGCGAGTTCAACGAAAGAGCTGCTCAGCTAAAGCTACAGAGGCACTCGGTACTTTCGCCGTTTAACAGAAACTAATAGAATAACCCTAAAACACTCTTGCAGACACGTTGTGACTGGACATGAGAAGTTGTCACCAGAAGCATGGTGTTGTGTTTCACTAATAAGCTAAAAGTAGCTTGTTCATTTCAAGGTAGCATAAACCTTACCTGGTGGTGCTCCCGTAGATGTGCTATCATGTTAGATGTGTTGCCTCGTCTGGCTGCCACGGTCTGCAAGCCATTGCAGTCCATCTTTTTACGGTAGCCGAAGTATTCCTATTTAACTAATGAGCCATCTTGCAACCTGCAGAGCTGGCAGCTAATGTAGGGTTTGTGACTGCAGCTAAACACAACCAGAAGAATTTGACCTCCACTTTTCCTCTGATGAGTCATTAAAAAAAGCTCATAACAAAGGAACAGTGTGACGGAAAATTTTAGCGGTTTTGAAACCATTAATTTTTCATATTGATGTATAGCCTATCTGGCCCATGAAGTCAGCAGTAACTGTAAGCTTCATGTTCTGTTTTGTTTTGGACATATTGTTAAGGATCTTGGTCATCAGAAAGCAAGAAGGTGAAAGGATATGCGATACATTTACATCACAAGGCTGGCAGGTATGTGTCTGACATGTCGAATAGCCTCTCTAGTGCCATTTTCAGGGCTGAAGGACCGGTTATCACAAGATGTAAGACAGTGGCTCTCTGACATAAGTGTGAGACTGTATTTTTTTGTATGGACAATTTATACTAAACAAAAACTGCAGGTGAGAAGTCTTGGTAAGACCTCCCACCGCAGCACAGGTCACACTCAAACAGTAACATCACAGACTGGTTGACATAGTGGATGTTTATTTTCAGTTGAGGATGGAGGAGTTGGGAGGAGGAAAATCTAGTATTTCTGTTGTTAACTGAGAAGAAGCACTGTTTAGTAAATTTGTCACAAAGAGGCCGCCACCGTTTCTAACAGATGGAGTGGGAATGTGTCCCTGCGCTGCCTGGCTGAAGAGCACGCCCCCTCCAAACAGCACAGCCACAGAGAGCCAATCAACTTCAGCTAGTTTGATCATGTTTGCAGCAATGGACATTGTGTAGTGGGTATTTCAAGATACAAAGATGGAGATAAAAAAAATATATATATATAAATGAATAGCTAAGTAACACAACAGTGTCTTATTCATAAAATATTATTTATTGTTTTGTTTTCCCAAGATGTACATGTAAATGCACTACTCAGTATTCATTTGTCTTTTGTGAGCTTTTCTGACACATTTTTTTTTGTGTTAGTTACACATCTAAAAATTCTCATAGGTTTTTGTTTAACGTCAGCACTGGTAAATGAGCAGGATGAGTGACTTTTACAACGCAGTATTTAGTAGGCGGGTTTTAGGGCAGCATTCCAGGATCAGCAGTCTCACAACTGAAATCAAAGAAAAGTTTAGCACCGGCCTTAAAGCTACAAGAACACAGCAGCTGAAGGATCGCTGTAGCAAACACCGGCCCACCGCTGTTCAGGGCAATATTCAGGGATTTTGTCATGTTTTGTTTTTTTGTCCTCCTCCTTCACTAGAAACAAAATTAAAGTGTATAAGCATAGATCAAGGAGAAGACTTAGTTTCTAAATCCACGGTTTTATTTCGAAATGTTAAATAAAGTGGAAAATTCTGTTTCTCAAAAGTTAGTTTTAATGTAATCTTGCAATAAATTTTACTAATTGCATGCCTTTTTTTTGCAAATGCTTGCAAATCTTGCTTAAGCTCTTTGTAGCAAAATAAGTCTATACATAAATTCTAAGAACTTTATTGTAAAACTGCCTTTTACAATCTTCAAAATGAAAACATTTGTTTTCCCAAATATCCAGCCACCCTTCTCAGTCACAGGCAGCTCTTAAACATGTAGGTCCACACACATCATTACACACACACGTTTGCCTCTGCCTCCGCGGTGCAGAGCAGCAGGTTCAGTATCAAACAACAGGTGACAGGGTTAAACCTACAGCTCTTGCCTTGACTCCGCCTCTCTCCTCTCGATCCTGCATGCCTGGAAGCAGAAAGGGTGGTTCAGGGCCGATTTATGTCGTTCCAGAGATTCACACTCGCAATTTGAGCTGTCAGCGTGCTCATGAATCAACTGGATGAGACCTCATAACTCTTGAAGATTTATTGGAAACACACAGGCTAAACTTTAATACTAAAGCAAGTGGAAGAGTGCCTGAGGGTTTCAGGTTGGAGGTGGGGAATATAAGGGGAAAATAAGGGAAACTGGAGATCAGAAAATAGCCTGCTTAGGCCGTGATGATACTACAGACTGCAGGCTGACTGGTTTAAGGTCAAAGTTGTGCTGAGTTTTAAACTCATGGTTTGATTTGACAGTTTCTCATGTTCTCATGTTTAAGGCAAAACTTAGCTACTTTTAAGCTGTTAATATCTTCCATATTTGTGTTTTTCTAACAGACAATCCTGATTAGTTTACATTCATGGCTTTAAATCCAGTGTTGCGAGGGTTTTTTTAGATGGCTGTTCAGCTGTTGCTGAGCCCCGAAACGTAAACATAACGAATCATTTTAGCTTTTTAATTATCCAAAACAAGTGGAACACAAAAGACTTTACCTGTAAACTTTACACAAACTAAATAAACTCCGAAATGGTTTTACTTCCTTATAATTCAATATCCAAGTAGATTTGCAAACAACATGTGTGACTTTTAGAACAGTCATGGCAAAACTCAAAAACTCGCAGCAGCACAACACAAAAAGTGGACATTTCTTACAGAAGTCAGAGTGACACCTTTGAACCTCAGAACTAGTCTGAGCAGTTTCAGGTCACTCCCTTCAGAATCTTTGTAAAGGTGGGGTGTTAATGAGTTTAATACCTTACAGTCAGTCAAAAGCTCAATAGACTGAAAAACACTCCTGCAATTACCTGTCATCCTTGTGACAAAACCACTTCTCTAAGTCCTGTTTGTGTCTCTCACATTTAATTAACTCCTTCCATAATTTCAGCGTGATGCTCTGGTGACTGCCACTAACACTCGTTCTGTAGAAAAGTACCCGATATTATTAATGTTGCTGATGTAAGTTTGGACAAGTTCTAGTATGCGGTGCTTTGAAGTCTTATCTATTGTATTTATAAATAACTTATTTTAGCACCTATTTATGCTTGTGTGCCAATATTTTGTACATTGTGACAGTGATTTTATTAGCAGAATTTGTTTACTTAATGAGCATGAAAATTATTGCTTCTCAATTATGACAAAAAAATAAATCAAATTTATCTGTAACATTTTCACTGAGGAGCTGACATGTTATAGAACAAGTAGTAATGCCAGGATTCAAAAATAACTTGTAATGTGATTGTAGTTTTTTTGTTCATTAGCTGAATGGCACTTTGCCAGCTACTTTGGGTTTTCCTTATAAAACAGGAAGCTTTAAAAATTGACCCCTTTAAAGTTTGACCCCAACATTTGACTGAGTTGGTTACAAAAAAAGTAAATAAATAAAACAATGGCCCAAGATTAGTGACCTACAGAACATTTAAGTCTAAAAAACAGAATAAACAAAAAAATAAATACAAACGACATATGGAGAACAACGTTTAAAAAACATGCAGGAGGAGGAAAAGAAAATAGGAAATAAAAACATTTTGTGGAGTTCTGTTTGACATTTTTCATCAAGGAGACGAGAAAGACGTGGCGTCCCAGTGAATCAACTCAGAGTGACATTTCAAAGATGGCCTGCAGTGAATTGCTAGTCAATTCATCAATGTCAACGTCATGAAGCTCTCTTCAAAAGAATCAGAAAAAAAAAAACAGAGGGTTGCTAATTATGTCAACATGCCACGTCAATATCATCAATATGATTTATATGATTTATTTGTTTATCTATTTATTTATTATTTCCAGGTAAAATCATTGTTCTCCTGCATAATGTGTCTTTAATGACAAAATACAACAATAAATTGTTGATTTTCAAATTTAATTGTTTCATTACAGTTTTTTTCCAAGGCAACCTTATGTGTGGTGTACAATGGTTATTTATTTATTCATTTTGGAGTAATCACAGATTATTTTCTTCTATTTAATACAGCATGTGTGTCTACATATATATGATTCATATAAATAATATGATAGTGAATTGCCAGTGTTGAAAGTATCTTTTTTTTTTCTAGCAAAAAGTAGTGGAAAGTTACTGTATCACAAGCTAACAATGAGGAACACCAGCCTTAAATGAGAAAACCAAACCTTTTAAGGACAACATAGGGAAGGAAAATAAAAATAAAAACAGAACAGACAACTTGAACAGTCAGTTAAAACTTCAAAGCCTTAAACAAGTCACAGGTGCAGCCAAAGTCACACTGACGGATTAGTAACACATACAATTATTGGAATAAATCATTCCTATGAATTAATGTAAAAGACAATAAATAATTACAAGTGACTAGGATGATTTTTTTTACTCAGAAATTTGAACACCAATGTTGTTGCTTCATGATGCATCATCTGATTTACAGTTCAATAGTAAATTAAATAACCACATTCCCATCTGCGCTGTTGGTTCTCAGTGACAACACTGCAGCAATGACGCTGCTTGTCTGCCTGCAGGGCTGATTGTGGACCTTGTCAAAAAAAACAACTGCCTTTCTGAAGTGGAGAGAGTTTTAATTTTACAAGCATTACTAATACGGTGTCATTTTCACATAAAGGTGGCAGCAAAGTTAAAACCAGCTTTATTGTGCAAATCTAATCTAAAAACTTGGATGAAAATTTCATAAAAAAAATACTGGTCAGACTTTACTTGTATGTTTATTGTATTGCATGCAATTATAAACTGAAAATATAGCCGCATTAAATCCAGCAGAGTCATTTTCTGCATCACATGCTTGTTTTTATCACAAGTTCAGATTATAAGGAAACCAAAGGTAGACAAACATTTGATAATTAAAGTATACATCACATTGACATCTTAATACCCAGTCTAAAAAAGCATATTCACATTTATTTGCACTCTCATCTACATCTTCATTTATTCAGACAGAGCTAACAGTAAATAAGATAAATATTAGACACGCAAATAAGAGTCTAATGCTGAAAGATACTGAGAGAATCACACTCCTGTATCTGCAGTTGATGCTGTGGTCCTGCAAATAAAAGGTGGCTTCTTTCTTTCTTTTCCACAAAGTCCTTATTATTATTGTTCAAGCAGTGATTACAGAAGAACAACTGCATATTTGAAGAGTACTCTCAACTGTATGGTTACATTTTTTGGGCTACCGCCAATGGTTGTACGTCCACTTTATTGGCAAGGAAACAACGGAAACACACACACACAGCAAGGGTTGTTTATTCTTCAAATTGTTTTCTTGTCTATGCTTAGCTTTTTAACTTTGATGAGATATTTTTTTTTCAGTGTGGTGACAAATTACAATTTTTTATTTTCTTCATGTATTTTTATTTGTTTACTACCACAGAGTGTAGAAGAATGCTTCAAAGAGTTTAAACTTCACCTAAACTTCTGTTCTCTGTCTGCAGGTGTTTTGTTTTAGGAACCTTTAAATGTCTGAATCACACCCAGTGGTGATAGATGGTGTTAGAGCCAATAGATGAACCCAGTTGGTCAAAAACAGTGTCAATCAAACAAAGACAACCAATTGAATACTTTGAAATCTACCTCTGCCTTTTCATAAATAGGTATTTGACCAGTGCTAATTATTATAGTTCAGAGGATTGCTTCGAAGTCTTTAAATTACCCTTTTTCACTGTCATAGAAAAGCGGTTCCGCTCTGATCAAAGATAAGGCGAGTGTCCAGGTTGCTAAGTGTCTCTTTAAATTGCTCTAGTTTTCTTTTTTAACATGTTGCAATCTTTTGTGCTTCTTTTCTCTGTTCCAAAAAAGACGTGACTCACACTGCTCAGTTGTATGTTACTTAATTGCTGTGAATGAGTCAGTCTAAGATAGCAGCAGTAGGTCCTTGGGGCATAGCTCATTTTCTTTGTTCCTCAGTCTCTTTGTCCTTCTCAAACTTTTGGCTTCATACCAACCAAGCTCATTTTTCGGAGAGAAACAATTGGCTTAGCATTCCACTGTTCTCTGTCAACAGCTGTTACACTAACCTGCCGACTTTGTAATTAAAATAGACATGCTCGTATCATAGCTGTGATTGCACTGCATGCACAGACAGATTCGGACATGAGAGAACAACGTCTGCCTGTTAAAAGATAGCGTAAACCAACTCTTGATTGGACTAATGCACAAAAGAAGAACGTATAAATACATACATTGAGCATAGATTTTAAACATGTTTATTCCTAATATATTTATATGTTGTCTGTTAGTGTTGAATGCCTTTTTGCAATTTTTTTTATTGTGTACAGTATAAATCTGAAACAAGCAGCTAGTTTGGTAAATTGAACTCTTTAATTTGATAAGTGTGTCAAGTAATGTATTTTTTTTTATTGACAGGCAGCACAAAATTAGCTCCACAATGTGTTCTTTGTGTTGAATAATTCTCACAACTTGCACTCTTCTGTGTCACAGAGTGATTATGTGCATTACAACTTTTATTGCTTACTCCTTACTTACAAAACTATCACAGCCTTCTGTGTCAGCCATGTTGGCTTGCGTTCTTCCTTTCTTGCCTCAGGCATGTGCTGCCAATCATTACAGAGATAAAGAAGCTTATAGGATTCTCACAAAGATCAAACTCATGGTAAATATCTTATGACTGTACTGAACGTAGTAAATCTGTCAATTTTTGGCACCCTATAGCCAACCACTTAATGACCATACCTATCAAGTTTTTGTTTTCAGTTTTTTTTCTTTTTGACTTTGCGTTTCAGTAGGTTGTTCTGCCTTTTAGTCACAAGGATTATGGAATCTGAACAAATATTGAAAACATGTGTTTGATTTGTGTTTATTTCTAACTAAAAACTTTCAGTGTTTCTCAACACACTTTGAATGTTGTGCAGTCAGGTACTCAGCTGGTCTTTTAGTCGTAATCTAGGTTTTGTTTGGAGTGGTATGGTCTTTGTTTGTCCTAAACTCTCTGGCTCTAAGGGCTTTTCTTTTGTCATTACTGTCATGTTGTTTATGATAAACATAGCTGAAAGGGACTGCATCTGGCTGCAGTGCGTGCGTTTGGCAATGCTGATTTAATTTCAAAACAAACAAAACAGTGTGGAAGAAGAAATGTGCAATTTTCTCATTTTGGTCTGCATTTGTCTTTTTTTCTTATTAAAACAGAATTTGTGATCCCACCTCTTTCCTGCTTCAAAACCACTTTTGGACACACAAATTCTGAAACTACCTCAGGAGAAAATCCAAAACAGCAAAAATCTAAACTCTTTAAAGAAACACTATTGTATTCCTGCACAGTGATGTCTTTTTTTCTTTTTTTTATATATATATATAATCTTCAAATGATGTATTTAAATTTCAAAGCAATCTGTACCAGATGAGTCTTCAGTCTTGAGGGGCCGTGCATGAAGACAAAGAAAGTGCCTGATTTCAATTGAAATCTGTCATTTCTTGTTTAGTTTGGTTTGCGTGTGGAAAACGATGGGGGCTGCATATTAGAAAAGAGACGTTTGCATAACATAAAAGAGAGCTTATTGTTTTCTTTGCTGCATGCATGTCTGCCTCAAATGTCCAAATTATTGGAAACAGAGGTTAATTTATGTTGTGCACACACAAAACATATCTTTTATACACTCACATTATCACAGCTACTGACCACAGGAACGATTAAAGTGTCTTGAAAGATGTATTATTATTATTATTATTTTACAGCATTTTATTTTAGTTATTGTTTGTGTGTGTGTAAGTTTCACTGATAAAGCGATCCAAAACATGATATAGAAAAAATGGCATAAAATCACAGCAATAAAGAACTATTGGGCAATCACTTTATAAAAGCATCCTTTCAGATTAATATTTGTAAAAAAAACAAAAAAAAAAACAGAATCAGTCACATAGATGACAACACTTTTGAAGGTTTTTCATTACAGGCCAAAATAAGTGACCAAAACTTACTAAAATTTCTGTTGATCTCATAGATATAGATATAAATATAGTAACAGATAACCCACAATTCAAATTACCAACATAGAACTGTAATGATTCCATCATGTTGCTGTGTACTCACCTGAGGCACAGAATAATAATTAGCACAAACCTTATTGACAATGCTGCTACATTCCAATGCTTGTGATTTTGCCTTCGAGCTGTCAAAATAGGACATAGACAATAATGATACTTCTTGTGATATTCTTGCAAAGAACTGTTTATGTTCCTTAAAACATTGAAAGGTTCTACAGGTTAACAGGAAATTGAGACTAAGTCCGTTGTCATTGAAATGGCTGTTGTGCAACAAACTTTCCTCCCAAGCCTCATAACACACTCACTGAGGTTAGTCAAAATATTGGTGGCTCACGAGGTAATTAAAGGAGATGGTGATCTTTGTGACCTCACCACACCCAACACTTAGTCTGGCATGTTTTCTGCATATAGCAGCCCTGCCCAACCATGTATACATGACAATAGAAAAGTCGCAAGAGAAGGCCTTTCACACTGTGTTTGTGGAAAAGAAAAGAAAGATGTAAGCAGATCTGAGAGGATTGCAAAATATGTTGTCCATCCACTAGGAGGCACTGTTGCCAGGTTTTTATTTAGCTTGAGGCCACAGCAGCACAACTTCAGGCAATGGCTCAAATGTGAAGTCAATAAATTCTAAGGTGAAGCCATAATGAAGATAAAAATATAATAAAAAAAAACAATATAAGAACTAGAAATAGAATGTTATCAATAGTTTTGTTGACATAACTGACTAGTGTGCAATAAAATGTTTACATATATTTTTTTTCCTAAAAGCTTCTTTAAAATCAAAATAAGGTACCGTGAAGATTTTTTTTTTGCTAGTTTGTTTTATTTTGTTCATTTATTTTCTAATTTTTATTTTATTTTGTGTTTTAAATGATCCAGATATACTGTATGTTTTTAGTGCGGCTTTGACAAACTTTTTAATTTCTTGAAGGAGTCTTTATGCTAGTGTTTTAAACAAAGCTTACCTTGTGTTGAGAAATGACAGAATTCTAGTTTTTTTGGTCAAACCTAATAAAAGCATTATGTATGAGTTTATCTTGCCCAACCTCGCATGATTTGTTAGCTCTTTAAGTATTTATTGTGATTCACTGTCACTCACCACACCCAATTTTATCCCAATAATGATGAAATTCAAAGGTATTTGGATTAGCTGTAGTGGACATTTTAAATTGGAATGACTCACAAAGATGCAGGTGTCAACAAAATTATTTCTTTCTGAACGTTTCTTTGGAACCTGTTCAGTGATTCATCTGATACTTTGATGACAGACACAGAATAAAATAGTATTGCTTCGTCTTCTTCTACTGCAGAGGGTGATAAACTGCCCCATGGGTTGTGTTAATTGAAAAGCTTTCTAATAAATAGTGCATATTGCTGTTGGCTTCATTTTATTAACGTCTGTTTCAGCAGAATATTAAAGCATACTTGTATTTGAGGTTTGGATATCAAAGTGAGACATCTGTATGTGACATGCAGACGCAGCTATCTTTGACAAACGCCACATGTGTCTTTGTGTCTCAACTTTTATGCAACATAAATAAAAATGAATGAATTTGTGTTGGGCTCTTAAGCGTGTCTTTAATTTTACATTTTACTTCTTGCTGCTGTAGTTCTTTATTTTTCAGCTTCACATTGACAGAGACATATTATTTGTTCTGCTCCATTTAGCACTATGCAATATTTACATTAACACCCAGTTCAGAACTTCAATAAAACAGCTATTATCCATGTTAGATAAAAGCTGTAAACCATCAACTAATATTTGTTGAGTCAGAAAGAAACACATTTAATAAAGATAAGTTGTCAGTTATCATGCAGGCTCTATCCTTCTTCCAAGCAGCTGGAATGTTTTTTTTTTCTTTATTTCCTCTCTCAGGCTGTCTGCTGCAGCACTAAAACACGTTTCATACTTCGCCTGTTTGTAATTTTCACTGACAGCGAGAGTGCTAAAGGCCTGACCTGTAATTCTCAAGGCAGACCCTTTAAAAAGGGGTCTTGACAAACAGACAATTCAAGCTTTAAGATCTGGTTTATTCCACATTCCAATTTTATTTTTTGTTTGCTAGTTTGTGCCATTGTGCCCCTCCGCTGTAAAATAAATAATTGTCCAACCTTCAGTTGTCATCACATTTTTTTTGTTGTTGTTTTTTTTGTACTTTTGTTTATGAACATCTTGGTAACACACAAGTTGTATTGGTCCTCATATGACCAATCTAATAGAACTTAACCAATGTAATGTCATAAATGTTTATATAAATATAAATTACACAATAACGTTGGAGTATGAGATTTTAAAATATTTTTTCACAAAATGTGTAAAATGGTATCATGGTTGTCTGTTTGCCAGGGTAAATCGATGTCTTTGCTTTCTGCCTGTGCACCATGGTTGACCCCCTGCAGACTTCAGGGTGAGTATTTAACTTTGTGTTGCATGAGAACATTGTAGCTTTTCCACCCTTATTAAAGACACTGCCAAAGTGAGTCAGAGCCAGAATCACTTTGTGTGGCTACACCCTGGCTTTCCCCCCTGAAAACTTCTTCTTTCCTTCTTTTAAGACACGAGAGGTTAAAATGTACTATCAGCTGGACTTCCCAGTCAGGTTCACTTAGCAGGAACATGGGGAACAGTTTTCATCGTGTTCCCAAAGGAAATCAGCAACACCTGAGGCAGTGGAGATGAATTCTTAATGTCATAAATTAATATGCAAATATCACTGCATGTCATAACACATGCCTTAGTCACGTTCTGATCCAGCAGCCTGGGTGCCAAGCTGCTATCATTGCACCAGTGCCTAAAGATTACAAGCTCTTCGGCAAACAAGTGAAACTTTTGGCCAGAACTTTGTCACCATGGGATTTACAAACTCTGCTGCATGGACGAGAAGAGATGTGTAGCCAATGGAGATAGCAACAAATAAAAACACAAACTGGCTAAATTATGTGTGTGCTATGTATTGCCATCAATGCATGTTCCCATGCCATGACCAAATTTGTGCTCTGCATTCGACCCATCGCATGTGAGAAACACCCAAGTGCAGCAGAGGCCCAGGGAGCTTAGGGACTCGGTGTCTTGTTCAAGGACAACTTTGTCACTTTTTAATGTTTGCATTTTCATCACTAGTGTGTGCCATTTAGACTTTTCAGTTTGGTAACTAATCAATTTGAAAACAAACTTGTCAGATTCTCCTTTTACATTGAAAATAGCATAAATTGTTTCCTGGAGAGTCGCAGTGCAACAAATTACACAACACTGACATATTGAAGGACTGTGTTCTGGGAACAAACAAGAAGATTGCTAAACCAGAAAAACAGAATGACACACATTACTGATCACTGATGTTTGACTGATGGATTTATTATTGAAAGCATTCTGTCTAACCTCAGTTCTCTATGTTGCAGTGTCCATCTATGAAGTTGTAGGTTAGAATGTTTTAAAAAGAGACTTTGTTTAGTGTTGTATATTTACTGTGTCAATATATATATATATATGCAGTATATGTTCCTTTGGTTTTAATATGTGCAATATCATCTGTTTTCTGTGGGAGCTGCTGTTAAGAAGACAGCTGTTTTTAAAGGTAAAAATTAATTGTAAAAAGCCATATAAAAGTAAATATAAATACACTTTTTGTATTTTACTTTTTTTATTTTTTAATAGTGAGAGGTAACTATATTTCTTTGATACAGAAAACACAAGTGTGTTGAAACTTGTCCAGCAACAATGAAGCCATTCTTTCATACAACTGCTGTTTTTTATTTTCAATGAAAGGTTTTGTTAAATGTTTTGAAGAGAGTCTTGGAGTAGCATTAAAGAGTTAATATGAAACAAAAGAAGTGGGCATGTTTTATAGAATATGTTGAAGAATTTACTGTAACAATGACATGGATTCAAACAAACTAAACACACAAAATGAATCGCACATGCATTCTCACAACATGCGCACGTAAGGATGGAAACGATTAAAGGAAAAAGCTGAAATATTTAAGTGAATAGGAAAAAGTGGAAAACACAATTTTAGTAAATGACCTCACAAACAACCAGATTAATCTCTCTTTTTGTGTTTAGTCTCTCCCAGTGTCATTGTTTTACAGTGATTTCATGTTCTTTTTTTCTGAGTTTTGTTGTTAAATGTAAATGAGGAACATCAAAAGGTTATTTCCCCCTCCCTTTAGCCCACCCCTCTCTTTCTCCCTCTGTCAGTCCTGCTTGGCTGCTTACTCTCTTCATCTGGTCCTCATATGGGCTTCATTCCCCCCCTACTGCAATCCAGCCCAAAACTATTTCCTCTTTCAATTTCCAGGGGAAGTTGTTAAATGGTTTCTGAACCAAACAAGCTTTTTTTACTCTCTCTCTCTCTCTCTCTCTCTCTCTCTCTCTCTCTCTCTCTCTCTCTCTCTCTCTCTCTCTCTCTCTCTCTC
>JARVJO010000365.1:16192754-16205121 GCA_031762555.1 Cynodonichthys magdalenae
CTCTCTCTCTCTCTCTCTCTCTCTCTCTCTCTCTCTCTCTCTCTCTCTCTCTCTCTCTCTCGCTCGCTCTCTCTCTCTCTCTCTCTCTTCTCCCTCTCTCTCACTTCTCAGCTATTTTTCAAACATTTTGTGCTGTTTATAGTACAGTAAAATACTGCCAAGCAAAAAAAAGAAAGAAAAAAAAAAAAAACTTGGAGAAAAGACATGGCTGTATAGTTAAAAAGCAGGTAACCTGATTACACTCCTCATTAAGATTTCAACCCATCTATTTACAAAAAAGATGTGAACATATAAACAGGCTAATCACTAATATGAACACAAGCTCTTAAGTGTGTTTGACTGTTCTGTGTTGAATTTAAGTCCTTTCACTAAAACACGTACGCACACAGGCTCTTTGTCCTGAGAATGCAGTCAGGCGAGAAGGAGAGCTATAGCTACGGGGTCAGAGAAGTCTGTTGGTCTGAAGGACAAACGCTAACCAGGCAGACTTTTCTCATCCCTCTCACTTTCTCTCCCACCCTGTTCTCGGCCGACTTTATGCCCCCTAACCTCGCTACCAGTCCAGAGAAAAGAGAAAGAGAGGATCTATAATCCATCACCTCCCCCACCACCTCCTCACTTCTCTCCACTCCCCCTATTTGTCGTTAGCAGCGGTGAGGCGAGGCTGGAGGTGGTGTGTAGCAGGTCTTCAGAGTAAGCTGTGATGACAGGTGTCACTGAGTTACATAGACGGACCTGTGACGAGTGTCCTGCTCACTTACAATCCTCACTCTGGCGCTTTTCACAAGTCACGAACTGATGAGTGCCAAAAGAGGGCAACAGGATGCATTTGCCCAGCTCGCGTTCCCTCAAAGCTCAGAGTTCTTTTAGGCACAAGAACACAAAGATGGAAGACCCACGATGTAAAGTAGCTGGAGCTCTCCGTCCATGCACAGGCAAATTTAAACACGGGTATGCACAAATGCACACAAGCACACACACGCATTCACTCCCTCGAGCCTGGCACTACACACACGCCGGCTGCCAAGCCAGTTTAGTGTAGTCTGGGAGAGCTGCTCTGTCTCAGGGCAGGGACGATGCAAACAAAGCCTTTAGCTCCTTCATACAGTGGGTAAAATAGATTTGCTGCAGGAGCCGAGAGAAGAAACTCACAGGCACGTCTGTCTTGTTTAGCATGATTTACAAAAAGGCTTTGTCGGGTGCAGAGGTTGTTAACACTTCATAAAGTATGGTCCAATGATAAATGATGACCAAACAACTTTAATTAGAGTTGTACATGGTCCAGTGTTGGATCTCAGAAACTCATGCAATTGGTTCTATGAACCAAATAAAAAGGGTAAGAAAACGTTTTTGACTTGTTTTTGCCACTTTTAGTGCCAGACACTGCTTGTTATGTCAGTTTGTGCTGTTGTCATGTGAGATCACAGGGTTTTCATGCTTCTTTTCACACTTAGCATGTGATGTAGAGGGAAAGGACAAAGGAAGGCAAACAAATCTGAAACAATCAGTTCACACCCAAAATTATTTAAAAAAACATAATTTACAATAACATTTAGCCTTGTTTAGACAAAGTAAACATAACAGTGATAATTTAACATGGGTTAGTGTTTTGTTTTGTTTTTATTTTTTTTAGTATTGAGTCTACAAATATTTAATGAATGCTCAGCAGTTGGAGGCTTTGACATTTTTTTTCTTACTTGGGGATCTCACCTCACAGCATGACAAACAAGGCAGGGAGGAGCTGACCATTCATAAGATCATAGCAAGATCTGCATTTCCATTTCACTGAGACCCCAGCATGCATACACATACTCAAGAAGACCCCCTTTTGTATGTGAGGCGGGGACTGCCCTGCCCTCCTTTATCCCAGAGCCGTGGTTTGAAGAGGTTAATGAGCACAAACCTGGTACCTTTATCCTCTGGTAGGATGGCTGCCACTCAACCACTAGCCAATTCTTCTGTGAAAACCTGTGTACTTACTGAAGAGCAGCCCTGCAGTCAGTCAATATACACACAACTCCTACCTAAGTCTTTACCCTCTGAGCCGCCTCTCCCCACTGAGGCATACAAACGGTCAAAGCTCAGTTCCACCTTTTCACACTGCGCCCCGCTCAAAGGGAAGCTGGCAGGGGATGTAGAAAAAAAAAAAGCCGTGTTTGTTTAAACATGCCTTTAAAAAATGTAAGGGGGAACCTGTTAAATGGGAGGCCAGAAGGGCCCTGCTGCACACACTGAGGCAGTGAAGCTGCAGCGTTCAGGCTGCTGCTGTAAACCGAGGTATCACAGTGTCTCAGGCATCACCTAAAGCCTCTTAAAACACTGAAGCTGTTAAATTGTGCTATGCGATGCTGTTTTGTACCTCCCTGTGATGATGTGAAACACATGGCGATTCCTGTTGATATTGCAAATACAGTATTTTAACTTTTTGGTCATTTATTATTTTTCATTTTTAAAAATAAAGACATGTTTTATTGTTTGTAGGGTGTTTTTTATTTTGCATTGTTCATTATGTGGTTTCACTTGTTTATACTCTGCAATCAGCAACATTTTATAAAAATTTAATAATAAAAAAACTTAATAATAATTATACATTACTTCACCCGGTTACGTCCGTACCACTTTTGGTTTTAGAAGCAAAGTAAACCAAGCATATTTTGGCCTTTAACATCGTAATTTGTGTCTTTTTTTTCTGATAAATGACTGTGAATTAATCAAACCAGTGACATTTTCACAATTCACTGAATATGATTAATTTACATCTATATAAAATGCCAAGTAAATCCCTGTGTACTACAAGAAGAGTTTACAGCATTATGTTTATTTGCAGAAGAAAACAAATATCTGTGTTAGATATTTTGTAGGTCTAACAAGAGAAGGCTGATTTTGATGCAACCGTTTGTCACACCTGGACTCTGTCTCACATTTGTCACCGCTTTGATCTAATTGCTGATGTGCATTTTAGAAACACCCCCATACACTAATTAGGTTAATTTGAATTAAAGTTTTGGATTAATTATGTCCTAAAATGGTTTCATAAAGGCATCAGAATAGTCAAAGATGCAAGGTCTAAATGTGCAGATATAATAAAGAGAAGCTTCACAGCTACATTACTTTTATTTATTTGTATGCCTATCTTTGTGATGCTCTTGTGAATTTTTTCTTCAAAAACAAAATTCAGAAAATCGGTGCCTTTCTAGAAATCTGAAAACATCTACTTAGCTACACCAGTTGCTTGGTGGTCAGTGCTGCGGTCTCATAATGCTGAAGCTGTGGGTTTGAGCCCAGGTTATATCCGGCCTAAAACGTTTGTGAAATCTCCTGTGTGTATTTGCTCACAACTCAGTTCCATCTCACTTGTACAATGTTGTAAAACATATTTGTGAATTATTCTCAGTCTTTCTTTCACAAGACAAAGCGTGACTATCGCTTTTGTTTGCAGTTGTCGTTAGTTTAAACAATTTTCTGTGCGTTCTGTCGTTAACTATCTCTCTACAAATACATGACGCTCACAAAGGACATTTGCATTTATGCAGATTAAACTAATCTGTTGATCTCCATGTCTGTCTAATGAAGGCGGCGCCGTGGTGTGTGCGGATGTCTGTGTGTATGAGGAGGATGGGTTAATTAGGGAAACTGTGCCTGGGCTTCCCTAAAAGGTCACACTTTGCCAAAGGCTTGAATACATTCCCTTCTCTTGACATGCCACAAAGTGACAAGTGCAATAACAGATTTATTTATTTATTTATTTTATTTTATTTTATTACTGCTACAAGAAGACATGATTAAGAAGGTTTATTGCTTCACTGGCTTGTACGTAATGTACTTTCTTTGTTCTAATTGTCTTTCTCATTAATACATAGCCGATGGAGAGTTTAACTCGATTCATTATTTTAATTCAGTCAAGATTTTTACATTTTTTAAAAGACTCTGCCTTATATTCTGGAACTTTGAACAAAAACACTTATGTCCCGGTTTTGATTTGTGCTTGGAACAAGACTTTTAAAAGAACACAAGATACATCAGAAGGAGAAATATTTTCCTAACTTATTAATTTCTTTATCTGTCTCATTTCATTTTAGCTGCTTTGTTTGATAAGTATTGCTTCCTTCATCCTATCAAATTATTCAAATTTGGTGCAACCTACCTGACAGGGCACAGCCATTGGATGGTTTTCACACAATACACACAAATCATTGTGACTTCATTGAGATAGCATAAAGGAGAACAAAACACAAGTTCACAATATGATAATGGATGTAATGCAGAGATAGGCCTACATGCTTCTAACATATAAATGGTGCATTTTAACAATAGCACAGAAAGATCCATGTGAAAGTAAAAACCACTGTAATAAGCTAAAACACTGGATCAAGATTCAAGTATTATATGTTTTGTTGGTTTTTTTTTTGCCTTGGAATGTATTGTACAAAAAACAATATTGAATAAGAAACCAGAAATCATCAGTGCAATGATTATGTAACAAAAGAAAAGTTGTGGCACCAACCTAGTTAACTTCATCTCCTTTCCATCTGGTTATGATCTCCAGGGGAGCTCTGTGCTGTGAGTACAAAAAAAAAAAAAAAAGCAATGCAGAGTGAAGGAAAGTAGAGGTTTTACTGCATCCTGGTACATCCTGCCTTAATGAGGCCCCCCTCTCTCTACCCATCTGTCCACAGCAGGATTGGCTGCACAAGGCACCCATATTTGTGAGGAGGCAGGCTGTGTGTTTTGACTCATGCAGCCAAAGAACGATCTCATTTTTTTTTTATGAATGGCAATTCTGTGCCATGAAAACTAAATAATGTATAATATGTAACATGTATAAAACATAGGTTTAACAAGAAGTTTAGAATTCCTTTGAATGTTTAGGTTTTCCCTTTCTTTTTTTAATTTCCTTTTCTTAACATTTCAAGGGAAATGAGACTGGCTCATCCATTCATATTCTCACCCCACCTCTGATGACCCCTTTTCACGGTACAGTCTCATTAGCTGGAGCTGCAGTGGCTTGTTAACCTCACTAATCATAATAGGAGCGTGCATAAAAGAGCCCAAGAATTTACTGCCAGGTCCACACTTCAAAGGGAGGCATCAGCCAGCAAACTCTGTGTGTGTGTAGGTATGCGAGTGTGAGAGTTCTTTTAGCAAAAAAAAAATAACAATAAGTTCAATAAGTTTGATCAGTTAGTGAAACAAATGACAATTTGACTCTTGATGTTACAAAAAGGCAAAACAAACTTGATACATTTGGCAATTTTCTGTGTCAGGTTTATTTTTATTTTTTTCCTAAAACCTGTCACTTAATCTTAAAGACCCCACCAACCCAACTATAACATGAGTTCAGCTGGTGAGATACTGTGTCAAATTCCCACAGGTTTTAAAACAATGCATGTGTAGCAGAGGCATGCTGAAACGTGTCCTGTTCACATCATCCCACCTGGAACTGCCGACACATAACTGATATCTTTACAGCCTCAGCCTCAGTTTTCTTTACAGGTTTTCACTGAATGCCTATTTAAAAGACTTAAAACAGAATTAGCACGAGTGTTATTTTTTCCACCATAATAACATTTCAAAAATAAAATAAATAAAAAAATATGAATTAAAAAGTGTCCTAATATTAAAAAAAAAATGTACTTCATTGCAGGAAGAACACAAGAAACAGGTGGTAAACACCTCAAATGAGAATATTTTTCTCAACCTGACATGATTAACTTTGTGCAAAAACGCATTATTCCGAACATATTATCCTTATTTTAACTAATTTAGCAATATATTACAAAATGGAAAATATTACTGTTTTGATTTTGGGAAAAAAAATTCTCAAAGGATCAGTCAGCGTCTTTCTCCTCCCTCTCTTCCAAATCTATTCACTTAACCGGGTGTGGCAGTCAGCACTTGGCAAACTCCAAAATCCCAGAGGTGAAGAAAGCTACTTTGTCAAGGGGAACATGTAATCCATTTATTCATTCCAACATGTTTATTTTTTAGAGACTCAGTGTCATTTATACTGTGCTTGTTTACTTTTTGTCATTTTCAATGTCAGCACAAACTTCTCTTTCCATGGTATTCAAACAAAGTGAGACACTCTGGTTTGGTTAGGTGGACCCGAGTGGGACTTGGCTCATGCAGCTCATAGTTCACCACAATAGCTGGTATGAAATCTGTTAATACCAGCCCAGTTGCTACTACTTGAGCCCTTGGGTCTTTTGGGATAGACTGGTTGAAGGAGATCAGCAACTCTTAAAAACAGATTAGATAGTTTGTTTAGAAAGCTCCATTTATTTGTAGAGGAGCTGATTGATAAAAATGTGTCTGCAAATCAACACTGAGTTCAGTCATGAGCCACTGCTAAGGTCGTGTGTGTATAAAGTGCAAGTTATCTTAGAACCTTTGGAAATGTGGATGCAAATGTTGATTAGTTCTAGATTTTATTTTTAAATCAACTGAAGGTGAACCCAAGTGAGTTCAACTGTTAAAGTAATCAGTGATGTGTTAAAATTAGAAACATGACTGGAACCCAGAAGTTGAAGCCACATCACTCCTCTTTCTGTAAACAAATAAGCTTTTTTATGTTTAAAAAATAAAAATACACTCCTCACTTTTTCTATTATGTGCTTATTTATTTTTTTTATTTGCAGAATTCTTTTGATTTCAGTTTTGGACAGTAAAAGTCCAACACTATTTTTGTTAACAATAATAATTTGTTCGCTGGAAGCACAATTACTTTTGAAAGTGTTTGTTAACTGTATATGTTTTTATTATTATTATTATTATTATTTGTGCAAAATTTGTAACAAATAATTGTAATTAAAATTTAAGCAACATTTTGATTACAATAACATTTCAATTACTTTACTTTTATAAAGTCTGACAATCATTTAAAAAAAAAAGTATTTGCCCAGGGGCAATGAAAAAAAATTTACTGTACATAATTGGTTAAACATGATGAGGAAAAACAAATATGGGATTAAAAAATAATACTTCAAGCACTTTTTTAATACCATCAACAATCAATGAAAAAAAAAAGTTACCAAGAGCTTTAAACTTTGGACTTAAACATTCAGTTAACAGAGCCCCACCGGGGTTAAACATCTAGACCAAGAGGTCATTTCATCATTTAACAAAACATATTCCATTCCATCCTCTGCGGTTCACATGTTAACGTTGAAATCAGGTTTGATGGCAGGCCAAGCGAGCTGACAAACGAGGAAATAATGAGAAGTGGGGAGAGGGGTGCGGGGGGTGTCTTGTCTCGTCTCCAGCAGCGTCAGTCCTCCCCCTGCTGTGTCTGTGGCTGTATGTTGTGTTGTCCTAATCAGGCCAGTCAGCGCTGACATGCAGCATACTTCACAGCAGGGTTGCATGGCTCTCACTCTCAAAGTGTTGAAAATCCTGTCAGTCTTTTGAACGAGAGAAGGAAAAAAAAAAAACTCAAAACCTGTCATTTCTTTTTTTTTTTTTATTTGGTGTCTCTAAATTTTGAGCTTTCAATTAATTGTATTTTATCCCACATTCTCTCCATGTGTGTTTTTTTTCCATCCCACCCCCAAAAGGTGTTAGGGAGACATTCCCTACAGCCACGTGGCACAATAATTTCAAGCCTGTTGCTTTTAGTGATTGGATGTACATTGATCTCTGTAGAGAAATGTACGACAATGCTGAAGCTCAGGGGGAATATTTGAATTGTTAATATAGGGGATTCCTTTTTAATTTAATTAAGTAGCACTTTGAGGCAAATATGAGGAGTGAGTGGAGGAAATACCAGGGGCAGAAACAGTGGACATCATAATAATAATGCTAATTTAATTAAAAGGTTACCCACCTACTCAGTTACTAAAAGGGGAGAGATAAAAGCTGCTGCTAGTGATGCATCTTCCATTTGATGCCAGCTTTTGCAGTCTTGCCTAACTGTGGCCTCTGTCCCTCTTGGTATGTGTGTGTGTGTGTGTGTGTAATGACAATAAGGGGAACAGAGCCCCAAACATCTCCCAGGGCTCTGGTCCTAATTGGTTAATTAATCCTCACAGAGCTTGTCTGTAGAGCCAGAGGCACTGAAAGGAGGAAGAGAGGTAAGGAAAGGAAGCTGGAAGGAAGGGAAGGAGTGATGGTGATACGAGGAAAAGAATTTGAGTTTGATAATAATATCAGTAGCATCAGAGTGGATATTTTTCCTTTAATTAACATGATTCACTCAGCTTTGAATTAGTTAGAACCTTAAAGAATAGTTTTGCTTTCTTTCATATTTTGGATAATTTTGAAGATGGTGATATTAAACATTTGTTCTTCTTTTGCTCCCCCCCTTATCTCACTTATAACTTTTTTCTTCTCTTTTGTCTGTTTTGCAGAGATGGGTTACAGAAGGCCAGAGGGAAGGGCAGCCAAGTCTAATGTTTGTCTGGGTGATAGTCACTGAAAGAGACAAGTATGTAATTTGCCCTTAGATCCAGCACAACACACATTTTGTTCTTGCATAAACTGCTGATTGCATGAAATAAAGTAAATTTCTAAGGGTAGCTGTACATGAGATAAATTGGCCAATGCTTCAGTTTTTCATAAGCACAGTATAAAACTACTTTTGTTGTAAATGGCTTTTTAGTTTGACTTTTGTTTGATTGAAAACAAGATTACAATTAGTCTAACTGGCTAAATTTCATGAGAATCATTTCTTGCTTTATTTAATTGCTATGTCTTCAGAAAATAGAACCATTTGTATTTAACAAAGCATCAACTTCTAACATTCTTACGTTCATATTTTTTTCAATATGTATTCAATCAAACTCTAAAAAATGAAGTCCTATCCACACAGCTGCTGTGAGCCCACACACAGTGACAAAAAACAGTGCAAATCTGGGTGTACCAGAAAAATTCAACCTATAGACAGTCTGTCTTTCATACACAAACACAAATATAACCCACATTGTAGAGAATGCAATCTGTGCATATCTTTTTTTTCATGTGAACAGGTCCAGAGAATACACTTAAAAGCTTTTGATGACTGAGGGAGCTTGTACATACACTTCTAATCCCATTCACACTGCTGGTAAAACAACAGCTGTTGCACGTTAAGCTGCACACACAATACTGTGCAAAACTGAAAATTATATATATTCTTTCTCACATACATATGAATTTGACAAAAATCAACTTGCGTCCTTAAAACATGCATAAAAACTCTTTTTTTGTTGTTTTTCAGGGAAAGGTACTGTAGAAAAAATATGCGATGTTCAAAAAGGTATGTCCGAATAAATGCAGGAATCCACTGGATTTAATCTCAAAAACTTTATACTCATCTCTGACTCCAATCAGTTTCAGCAGTGCACAGGCCACAGCATAAAACCTTGAGCTAAGAATCCAAACAAACAGCAGCCCAGTCTGTTCAGGCTGTATCTGAACAGAGACTCTGCAATTCTATAACAACTTCTCCAACTTCTCCAAAACACTTCTAAACCTCAAGTCTCTTCCTGGTTACACCCCTGAAGGTGGTAACTTTTACGTCAGACGTAGAACATAACTCATTTTTGTTTATAGACAGAAAGAACACATTGACAACACACACCAACTCTGTTTTAAAATTACTGCGGCAATGATCAGAAAGTATAAAATACAATACTGCATCTAAAATTCAGTTAATAAATTACAAAATTTCCTTCAGTAAATAACCATAAATTTTCTGTTTTTTTACATTATAATTACACCCTTTATCTTAACAACAATAAACCTGCAGCTGTTGCTGAGATCTGGTTCTACTTTGCCATTTTTAGGCCACAGTCAGACCACAGCTCATTAAGCTGCACAGTAGTGCCACAACATAAATTCTAATGGCAACATGTTAATTTGGTTAATAATGTACAAAAAAAAGGCTGAGGCTTTTGTTGTGGATTCAGTGACATCAAATTTGAACATTTGCCCTTGTACAAGCATTTAGTTCAAAAGATTTGCACGATAAAAATATTACTTTGTTATCTTTCTGGCTGCATAAATGCCACAGATATTCTGTTTTCCTGACAAATAAAGCTGTAAAATATGGATCTGAATTAACTCTTCTGTAGTCATTATGTCGAACATTAAAGGCTTTTGTTACTGTTTTGCTGCAGCTGAGTTTAGTAAAGATTTGGTGGTGTAGTGAAACAAAAATGGCCCAAGTCAAATAAATTGTTAGACTTAGACGTGTCCACCCTGAGGCAATGACAAGTGCAGCACCAAGCAGACTGTATGTGGCGTTGCAGAATTTCAAACAAATCTAAAATGGCCACATGGTGACAGCCAACATAAACACTCTGTGTGTCTGCATGTATACAGTCACAAAGAAGGAACGATACAAGCAGTGGTAACATGCAGGCATCTAGAATATAACTTTGTTTTTGATTGCATTCTTTCCCCTTTATTTGAGCCCAACTTGTTCAATTAAAAATGGGTGAAATAAAAACTACCAGTTATTTAAAACCGCTTAAAGCATGTCTTTGCTTTAAGTGACAGTAAAATATCACATTATCCAATAATTTCTTCTCACCAGAACTGACTATGACTCAAATGTGAACCCTCTGTTATAAGAGTGTTAGAAAGCAATTTTTATGTGTGCTAAATAAAGAGTTCATTGTCGGTGTTCCATTTGTGACATTGTGTGTCTGCCTCTGTCACCTTGTTTCCTCAGACATCAAAAAACAAGGCGAGGAGTGTCAGAAGTTATTTGGCCACGATCGAGCCACACGGCACGCTGTCATTCACTTTGAATCAGCCCGCACACCAAGAGATCTAGCTCAGCCTGCAGGGCATAGCTACGGCTGCACACTTACACATACAAACGCGTTTGTTCTTCTTTACTCGTGGGGACTTTGCATTGTCTTCCATTCATTTACCTGTCATTTCTATAGCCTAACCCTGAACCCTTAAGGCTTACCCTAAGCTTAATCAGCCCAGTACATACTTAACCCTAAACCTAACCTAAACTCAATTCACAACTTAGTCCTAAACCTAACCCGTTATCCACCAACAATATTTCCCCCGATGGGGACTGGGCTTTTGTCCCCGTAAGGAACAGAGGGTCCTCACAAGGCTGTATGTACCAAGAAAATGATCAAAATTCATCCCCACCAGGTACCAAAAACATGTACACACACACACACACACCTGCATCACCCCAACTCAGTCAGCCTCACAGACACACAAAACACATCATCCAGAACTCCCACCACTCCTCTTGACCCGCACACAGACACTTAGAATCCAGGAAACACACACACTTTAAATACACCAGTGTTGTCTCCCCAATTTATTACTCTTCCATCCTCTATTATCTCCAAGATTTCTTTCCTTTCCAGTGACTTTGGAGTGTCCCCCACTTTCCTCTCCTCTTTCATCTACCCCCCCCCCCCTCCCATTTTTGAAATTTCAGAGAAAATAACTGAGGGCCAGATTAGAGGTTGGCTGCCTCTTTGGATTAGCAGCAAAGATAAATATTCCCAGGATGACTCCCATCGCCCGGAGGATGTTTATGTGTGTACATGCTGCTCTCCCACCCAAAACACATACACATTTGCACACACTGACACACACATTTGCACACGTGCAATCTCAAACTCACAGTCTGCTGTATTTCTACTTTGCTTAGAGTGACAGAGTAGATTGAGCAGGGGGAGATCATCTGCATTTGTCTGCCTGTTGCTTGCTGTAGCTCCCTGTTACCTGCATGTGTGTGAGAGACAGGTTTAAAATGCCAACAGCTGCTTTGTGATGGCACTGTCACTTGCTGTAGGAAGTGAGAGCTGAACTTGTGTGTGTGTCCAATGTTCCAGTAACACCTGTTCACAGACTTCAGTGGATTACTTTGAAAATAGTTTGACAGCCACCATCAGGTGTGAAAATGATCTTTCTGATTTTTAATTTCATGAGACTGAATGTGGAGCAAATGAAAATCTGGCTGTTATATTTTAATGAAAAGTTAAAATCTTGCCATTTATTTGGAAATATCTTATTTTTTTATTACGGTTTATACATTTTGCTCAAGAGTGACTATTAAAACCATGCGAAATTTATAAAATACCAACAAATTAAGAATATCATATTTAGAAGCATTTATCAATTAATTGAAAATTTACACATTGAGAAGAACCTAAACAAATCTGTGGTGGCCAGTATTCAATATTAAACTGAATATTAATTACTGTAACTTAATCACAGTTAATGAAGTTAAACCTTTTTTTAGGCCATTATGGTTTTACTTTTAAAAAATAAACGCATTTAAAAACTAAATTAGGTTTAATAATTATGTTTTAGTATACATATATATATCCATCCATCCATTATCTATACCCGCTTCCTCCTTTCAGGGCCACTGGTGCCCATATACAGCAGTCACAGTGCCTGGGGC
>JARVJO010000365.1:16216166-16237155 GCA_031762555.1 Cynodonichthys magdalenae
ACTTATTGGAAACTCAAGACAGCCATGACATTATGTTTTTTACAAGTGTATGTAAACTTTTGACCCCAACTGTATATCCACTGTGGGCATCTGAATATTTGGTGTGTGGGAATGAAGTGAGAACATTAAGCAAAATATAGACCGGTATAAGGTACAATAAAGCCAGAAAAACTAAAAAATTTAAAATATTGTGAGTTTATAAAACACAGAAGCAATGGAATAGGACAAAATGAAAAAAATATAGGTGCCATATATGGTTAATTATCTTTGGTCAAAACACAGACAACACGCTTGACATTATTATTTCCTCTGAACAGCTTATTACTAGTCAAATCAAACCACTACTGCTAATTTCTCTTTTTTATTTTCTCCACATTGTGACTGCTTGTTTGATGTTGACATTTTTAGACTTGCCAAACTTAAATGAAATTTTTTTTTTCCATTTTCATCAGAATAAAATAAACAATAAATGTCTCAAATTTACTAAATGTAATATGATGTAGATACATGTTAATTGTTTTAGCCATGGATATAAACACTACCTATAAATATGTACACATTCATCTCAAGGCAGCCTAAAACAATCAGTTTGGTTGAGAGAAATAAATGGATCAGCGTACAGCCTGTCAGGTTGCATATACTTTTTTTGTTGCCAATTATTAATTTTGTTGTTTGTAGTGTTGTCCCTAAAACATTACCATTTTTTTTAATGTATGTTGTTCAAGGGTTAAACCAATCAGTAATAAAAACTTGGCTTGAAAAGGAAAAAATTTGTGGTTGAACTATACAAAGGATGTGGTCAACCCTGAAAAAGCGTTCTAACTTACAAAGGGGAAAAAAATAACTAAACGATTTTATCTTTTTACGTTGCTTCTAAGGTCTAACAACTTTTGTTTTATTACAATATGTAGCAGAACATATTGTATGTCTACTATTTAAGAACTTTATTTTTATTCAAGAATTCTAAATGTCAACCATTTCAGAAAAACACATAATGCAGTAATACAGGCGTTTTGAAAAAGAAGCAGAGAGAATGAAAGTGTTACATGTCAGCAGATTCAGTGCCTTAGACTAAAAACTGGCTTCAATAATTAGATGCAACCTACTTGTTTAACCTCATTTATCATTCCCCAACGACCTGGGAGTCTTCTGCAAATAATCTAACTAGATATTTTTGTTACAGGAGCTTTAACTTCGGTGGTGCTGGCATACTACAGAGAAACTGGATTATTATGTGCCAGCTTGGAAGGACAAAGTGCAGCTTCCTGTTGTGCCTTGGGATGAGTATTATTACATTTTTTTTTATTTATCTGAAGACTAGAACACCAACTGAACAAAAAAATCTACCTTCTACAAGCTGCAGACCCTTCTCCACCCATTGTAGACGTTTTCTGTCTGGTACAGAGAACAAAGGATTATGGTATCAGCTTGACTGCCAGGTACGCTCCCCTGCACATTTGGGAGGGTATGGACATGTAATAAATGGCATGTATAAAAACTTCTTGGTCAAATTTTCAATAACTTTCCATTTCATCCACTTGTAACTTCCAGTATGATGATGTAATTCACAGTGAACAACAGTGTCTCTATTCATTTACCATCAGTAGATACATAACATTAACTGGTCATCAGACAAATGATGGAAAAATTAAAGAGTGTTTAAAATGGAACTGTGTCACAAAGTAGCATCAGCTGATCCTGTGTTTAATGTATTTATTGTTTTTGTGTTTCTACAGGTTAGGGTTAGCTATATCCTCAATAGTTATCTGCAGTGTTCACAGTTGATGAGAGACTTGCACTTTATCAGCAGACCCCTAAGTCGTGAAGAGGAGGACTACCCTTTAGCTTTCATCATCACTGTTCACAAGGACCTGGAGCTTTTTGTTCGCATGTTGCGAGCCATTTACATGCCACAAAATGTCTACTGTATACACGTTGACGCAAAAGCTCCATGGGAGTACCAGGTGGCCATACAAAAGCTCGTCAGATGCTTTCCAAATGTGTTCCTCTCCAGTCGCAGCGAGACAGTGACATATGCTGGGTTTTCTCGCTTGCAAGCTGATTTGAACTGCATGAAGGATCTATCAAAGTCAAAGACAGCTTGGAAGAAAGTGGTCAATTTATGTGGACAGGATTTCCCTGTCAAGAGCAACCTGGAACTGGTGCAATACATGAAGAGCAAACAATGGAATGATAAAAACATGACACCAGGGATTAAACAGCCTGAGACTATGAGGTATAGGACACAATTCCAGTATAAGGAAATCAAAGGGTCACATGTAACTTTAAAAGGACCACGACTGAAAAAAGGTCCTCCTCCTCACAATCTACAAATTTACTTTGGAACAGCATACTATGCTCTAACGAGGGCTTTTGTGGACTTTGTTCTGAAGGACCAAATAGCTCACGACCTCTTGGAATGGTCCAAAGACACATTCAGTCCAGATGAACACTACTGGGTGACACTCAATCACATGAAAGGTAACATGCTTTAAAATAATATGCAGACACAAAAAGCCACATGTAAAATTCTGATTAAAAAAAATATAATTATTGAGTTTGAAATTAGATAGGCACCAGATCTCTGCACCCCAGAAAGAAGTAGCAAGTAAAGAAAATGCATGACTGGAGTTTTAAAACTGATGAGAATTATAATACATCTCAAATTAGCATTTTCAAGTTTATACTGTGATAAATTTTGAAGGAGTGAGAGGGCAAGCAAAAAAATGAGAGTAAAATTGCCTTTTTATGTGGCTATTTCTTTTCCCCTGAAAAATAAACGAGACATCTACCAATGATGTCAATGTCTGATGTATTGTTACTGCCAGTACAGCATGACTGGTCCAGAAAAGAGCGGTCGGATCACAAGTGCAGTGACTGAAGCCTGACATGGCAGACTGATTCATTGTGGTCATGTGAATGCATTTTCACAATAAATATTGCATTAGTTTGCAGTGCAATTGTGTAAAAGGGCATAACTGTAAAACTAGCATTCACAAATTAGTTATCAAAACAGATTCCAAACACAAAAATAAATAAAATCATCAATTTAGAAAGTCATAAAGCTATAGTTTACCTAACAAATACTATAAGAAACACTAAACCACAACCTGATGAACACAAGATAAAAAACACAAGTTTATTTTTTTAGGTGCACGGGCAACTTGATTTGTAAATCTGGGATTAATATTTACAAAAAGGTAATGGCACCATTTAGATCAGATCTTTAGAAAAACATGAGGAGTGGCTTTAAGATTAAGATTCAATTTACTGGAAAAAGGAAGCAGTGACATACTGACTGCTTGGCTGATAACAGGAAACAGACTATTATTAGCTTGGCTGCTGATCTGCAGGTACAGTATCGAGAAATCTTGTTCTTTTTAGGCAAATGGTAATTTCATGAACATAAACAAATGAATAATGAATAAAAAACGAACAAACACTATCAATGTCTATACCTTTATTAATAAAATTAATAATATCCCAGAAGTGGTAAACCTATATATAAAAAATAATTAAAATCAACTAATAAATTTGTACTTGATGCAATCCCCCTTAAAGGAAGAAATAATCAGAAGAAACGTTTTCTAACAAAAAATCCAAAATATCAAAATGGGGTGAAAATCAATACCATTAAGATCTAAATATCACATTCACATTTTTATATATATATTGTTTGTTTGCAGTGGAACACTAAAGATAAAGCAATGCCATAGACATATACAGTCTGTTTAGCATACCTGGGAGATAATAAACAGAAAAAGATAAACTTTAGTTAGGCCACAAAATAATTCCTTATTTTGTCTAATTACATGAAGAAGCTCCTGGCAGTCGCATTGATGGAGATTGGGAAGGAGATATCCGGGCAATCAAGTGGAGAGATCAGGAGGGAAAAATACATGATGGTTGCAAAGGTACCATTAATATTTATATCATTGTCTGTTGTGTTACAATACTCTATCACAGCTTTAAGTCTGGTAATCTTGTTGAGAAAGTCATTATTAAATTTGACAGATGCTTTTTTCAACTAAATTAAAAACAAAACGTATTCCCTTTTATTCTCATTGCATTCATTATTATGTTCAACTCTTTATCCAACTGGTACACAAGAATTTACACTACTTAGTGTTTAGCTTGAGACATTTTCAAACACCGGCTACATCTAACCAATTTAAGCTTAAAAAGACTATGTACAATGAACCACACAAACCAATCAACAAACAAGCAGCTGTCATAGTACAAAACAAAACTGTATGAACATGTGTCCTCAATTACTGCTTTTATTTTCCAGGCCATTATGTACGAAACATCTGTATCTACGGATTGGAAGATCTCCCATGGATCATCAGCAGTAACAGCATGTTTGCCAACAAGTTTGAGAGCGATACCTATCCCGAAGCTTTAGATTGTCTGGAACAGTGGCACAGAAACAAAGTGCTGAGCCAGGCATCTGTTCCTGAAGAACCATCATGGCTGCTAGCTGCACAATATACACCAAGCAGCAGTGATAGTGGTTTCAGCAACAGCAGTGCTGGCGAATGAAATCACAGTTATGGTAGGTTATTTGTTCCTGTTCAAGACCATATCTGTGTCAAAATGTGAGTGGAAGAAAACTTGGAATAGCCAGAGGACTGCACGGTGCATTTGCAAACATGTTATCTATTTATTGTTTTTTGATTTATTTATTTTTTAAGAATTTGTACTCTGGTTATATATTTATTTAACAGAAAATATTTGAAAATGATAGGTTAATTATTTAATTCTGTAGGATGTTCAGTTTCTAAATATATTATATTTACCACATGTTTAGGCAAATATAACACTGTTTTAAAAATGGAAAAAAAAATGTTAATAAAGACATTTTTGCCATTTGTTTTTACTTCTGTCCTCATGTAGGCTATCGCACATTGTAACTCTTTTTCAATAAAAAAATAAATAAAAGTGAATGTAGAGTAAATTGCAGTGGCGGGCCGAGCATTTTACACCTAGGCCTTCAATCGGGGGGGTGATGGGACTGACCCACAGAGATGCGGGGAGTGGTGGGTGCGACAGTCAGCTACGGAGATAATGGAGTGGGGGGGGAGACCTGCCGGCCGTGGAGATACGGTGATAATAGAGTCCGCAGCGGCAGAAAGAGCAGGGAGGGCAAGACGAGGACAGACAGCCAGATCTGACACTTCATAAATTTGAAGCAAACTTTAAAAAAAAAAAAAAAACTATAAAATTGTCCTATAGGTCTGTATGCAAAACGGGATAAAATCCGTATAATTTAAAGACAATAGTACAACTTGACATGACGCCACGGCTACAAAAAACATCAAAAGTACACAGAAACACAGAATATGTGCTGCTGCACCACAGACAGGTGTCTCAGTTGAACCACAGACAGGTGTCTCACAAAGCCAGAATAAAAATCACTAAGCGACACATTCAACAAGTTTTCTCCAACTGCAGCCACAGCTGTGCCACATATATTTAACAGCAGCATCAATACAGACATAATAAACTGACAACTAAATAAAACATTTAAATAAAATATATTTTACTCACCGAAACCTTTTATTATTTATTTACAAACTCCATCCTCCTTTTTGTTCCTCAAGAAGAGTTCAGTTCCTCTGTTATACAGTAGGCTACATGTCCTCATGGAGTTTCCTTTCAACAAAAGCTTTTCTATCCCAACCATGAAGTGACCCTTCATATCCTATCCCACTATCCCACCCTCAAAGTCCAGTCTGTTCTGTTGTGTTTTTGTCATAAGTTTTAATTTTTTTTATTTTTGGCTCTGTTTTTTTGTTATTTTATAATTGGAAATCAGAACTTTTGCATCATCCTGCTGTGCCAGAAAATAATACAAATGCACTCACTAAAAATGGAGTAGTGTCTGAATATTTAGCATAACTAAATATTTTCCCATGCTCTCTGCATTTGACAATTATCGACACAAATTTATGTACAGCTAAAAGTATGGGTTTAAACCAAACAAGGACAAGCAGCCAAAATGAAATAAGATAACAACATTAGATACTACATGAAGTACGTATTTGCACATAGACCTCCCATGCGAAGACTAACAACTTCTCTAGTGGTTTTATTTTTTCCAACAAACTCAAATAAGTGAACCTGAGATGTTTTTTCTTGGGACAACAACAAGAAGATTGGCTATCGTTTGCAGCCGAATTTCTCAAAATAGTCTATGCATGGGAACTATTGCCTTTAAAAACCACAAATCCTGACATGTCAGATCTAAAAATAAAGAGCTGCTTCTGTGAAATTCACATGGGGCTTCCATTAGGTCAGAAAATACTTCAAGAGAAAAAAAAAATGGAACTAAAATGTAAACAATGGACAATCCAAAAAGTACATAAAACAGTATGATGAATCTAAATTTGTAAATTAAAGTAGGGCATCTGCTTCTCATGAAACTACAGAAACGTTTTGTGCTTCTTTTCACTAAAGCTTGTTTCCTAAACAGCAATTTTAAAGTTGATTTCTGGACAAGCTATTTTACATTTTTAAATGACAATATTAGATTTTTATTTGCTTTTACTAGTAGTCTACTATTTTTTTTAATAGTAGAGGTGTAATATGTTTTCTATAAAGTGACTTAAATCCTAGTATTTTAAAATCTCTACTGCTCTTTTCTTAGAAGTGAAATTGTGAAACGGTTACTGCCATTTTGCAACTGTGTTTTTTTATCTTATTGTTATTTCATGTTAGATTATTTATTTTCAATAGGAAAACCCGATATGAGATTTGCAAAGCTGTAGAGACTAAACTATATATTTTTGGAATAATACTTACCTTGTGGCAGATTTCTGTCTTGACCTCCTTCAGGGCCCTCTCTGAAAACACACAGCCACAGGTCTGCAAGTAACAGAACCTGAAAAAGGAAAGTGAACACACACAACAGAAATTATTTGTCATATTATAGTTTTTCTAGTATTTAAGTCAATTTTCTAGACATACATAGATTATAAAGTACAGTATATATAAATTCTATTCTTCAAAAACAATGTCTGTATGTCCTTGTGCCTAGTAAAAATAAATATGTCAGAAAAATTTATTAGACAGTTAATGCTCTTTATGTCATGTTAGATTATTTTACCAATCAGACAAGGCAGATTATCTTAAACTGGCTACAACTATCATTTGTTTCCTTGAGGAAAGTTTCTTTTTGAAGTGAACAAATGAAAGTGTCCCCCAAGTCATTAGTTTGAAAACAACTTAAACATAATGTTATGGACTTCTTAAAGAAAGACATGACTCACAATATTCCTAAAAAACAATATTTGTGTGGAATATAATGCGATTGTGGTTTGATGCTCAAACTACTACAGTTTAATCTGTACCAGTTCTATATTTAAATGTTTTTTGTTTGTTTGTTTTTAAATCAAGGCTTATGTACACAATTGTGTCTGAGTATCTTCATGTTTACACATGCACTCTGTCAGCTTAAAGGTCTATACGTTCGACTCAAAGTTTCAACTTTAAAGCCAAAATGTTTTTTTTGAAAAGGACATGCTTCAAAACCTGCTAAGACCCAGTGAGCATTTTGGAAATTATTCAATATTTCCTGTTTAAAGTAACAGTCTCTTTATTATAAACCATCAGGCTCAAGAACATCCATTAATAATGTTGTTTACCTGTGCTTGCCATTCATCTCCAAACCGACAACAGGACAAATGAACATGCCACAGTGGATGTCCTCATATTTGTCTCCTTTTGCATTTCTTCTTTCTCCCTCCCATTCAGGGTTATCAGTCAAGTTGAGCTCCTTTATATCCTGAAAAAAGCAATAAACACAAAGATTAAAAACACACAAAAGGGTTTTCAAACACAAAAAATGATATTCCAGCACTATACCTTGATTCCACGAATGTGTGTCACAGCCTCAGCATTGGGTCTCTCAGCGGTCTTATCCAGAAGGTATTCAATAACAGCATCTTTGTTGTAAAGCCTGAAACATAATATGAGTAATGTTTTTAAGAATAGACTGAGTGTTTCAAAATAAACGAAAAGGCTGAAAAAAACATAGTTTGATAAGCATTCTGACCAGGAGATTATGCAACATAAAATATGGACTGAAATAGAAAATTAAATGTAATTTAAGACATTAAAGACGAAATAATAAGTCATCTCTTACCTGCCCAGTTCACAGGCAACGATGGGACGTCTGAGTTTCTCCTGACTCAACGCACAGTACTTCCACTTGGCAGCTAGTTCAGCATTTTTATCAACCTGGACAAATCAGACATGACGATCAATGACATTAGCTTCGTATTCAACCAGAAAGCTAAACCGGAAACTCGTGTCTCAAATATCTTTAGCGTTTGACAAAACATGGTCTATTAACTGAATATACTGTTTAGCCATGTCACAGACAAACGACTAGAAGTTTCTAATTTATTTATCTAGCTCTAGAGTTTAGCGACCGACCGACAAGTTTCCTGAACCACATGATTTCGCGTTCAACACAATCTGAAAAGAGTAACACACCTTCTCGACTTTTTTTGGACCTTTGACCAACTCGTGTCTTTTTGGAATCGTTCCGCCATCACATCCCATCTTAACAAATGATTTGGAGGTAAATTAAAACGACTAGCTTACAAGGAAGGACAAAGCTAATCAGTGGCAGGAAGTTCTAGGTTGTAAACAAACAACGAGAGATCCGCCAAGCTCCGCCGCATGTGTCGCCATCTAGCGGTGAAGCGAACTTGTTACATCTAGTTGTAATTTTGTACTTCTGCCGCTGTGTGGCAGCATTACGCTAAATATGGATTTACTTGGAACCGCTATTTAGTATGAAATTCACATAAAACACGGGGTGTAAGAAATATGTAGAAATTGGGTATTATATGTATTTTTTTCCTAATTTTTAAAAATACATTTATTGGTGTGTTTACAGTACATGAACAATGTTTTTTTTGAATAAGTATGAGTCCAGTGAAGAAAAAGTATGTTTTTTAATACAGTGTGTTTTTGTGAAATATCAAGAAACATTTGGATTAGCAAAATAGTTTTGCTTACAATTTAGCATCTACAGCACTTTTTACCACAACACACAATAATAATAATAATAATAATAATAATAATAATAATAATAATAATAATAATAATAATAATAATAATAATAATAATAATGATGATGATGATAATATAAAAAAACACAACTTCACATGGATTACTTCACTCTTTTACTGCTCATCCATCTATTAGATGTTTTCAGGCAACCATTAAACTCAGGACTAGTAAGTGACATTAGTCTGGCTTTCAGGCCTGTTGTCAGAGTGGTCTAAAGATGAAAGTTTCCTTGGAAGATAGTTCAATGAGTGCTAATGAGATCTGTTTCCTGTGCCTCACAGGCTGCAGATTAGTTTACTATCGATGGTGCTGTCCAAGAGCGACCATTAGTTTGGGGAATACCTCAGTGGAGACATCTCTGGCGGCACGACTGATAAGCTGTGTGGAGGAGAAAGCTGGATAAAACACAAAGATGGACTTTATTTTGACTGAGAATATAGGTTCTGGCCTCTTTTCACTCCCTCTCATGCAGTTTGATGTGTTCTCCACAAATACAGCAAAATTAGCAAACATAAACACAGAAACATCTCACCGTTTTGCCTGTTGGTTCGATTGGTTCTTCCTGTAATTTATAAATTGTGTTATGTGTCTTATTGAATTTCCCCCCTTTCTCACACAGTGCTAAATGTTTAGTATGGATTTTCATTAGGGGCAATGGAGTGAAAGCACTGTTAGCAAACTATCTTTGAGAAAGTACAGCACCCAAGGTTGATGGTGCAAAGCAACACATCAGAAACACAATTCATGCTGGACTAAAAACACTGGAACAACAATTTTTACAAAACTATTACCATAAAAATACAATCCATGTAATGATCACATCTTCTGTGTTCCTTTTTTTTCTATTTATAAACCTGAAATGCAACTTTTTCCAGATTTTCCTCCCTTGACTCGAGCTGCAGTCATAAGACATATGCAAAGAGGTCAGTCCAATTGGAAGATTTTTCCATGACTGACCCAAAGAAAACCCCAACCACCAAGCACCCATCCAACCTCATGTTTATACTTTCATGATGAGTCCAACCTGCCCAATCAGGCTTCCAGTGACTGGCCTTGAACTGAAACTATATCCCTCTTAGCCATCCCAGCCACTCAAAACAGCTAGTGGGATACTAAGGCTGCATTAATTGCATGGAAAAGCCCTGGTATTGCACCGAATCCAATGCATTTAGTGTTTCTAATTGAGGAGGAATTGCTTTGTTTACATTGGCACTAGTTAATAGAGCCAGACCCTTGAGCCCTGCAGCCAAGCAAGCTAAGGCTCTTTGAATGAAAAAAAAAATCTGCTTTGTGCCTGAAATCTCTCTGGAGGGAAATTACTGCAACAGAGAAACAAATCTAGTTACTGTGATTTAGGTATGTTAGAGAATCAAGTTTATTTTGTTTTATCAACTCTAATCAGCTTTTTATTTTTACACCCTGCACACATGACTTATTAGCTTATTAGTTTGTTCAATTAGGAAAATCTCCTAATTTCATCTCAAGTTTTGATAACATGAATACACTGTTGCTGATGTCAGTCGTCCAACCTTGAAGCATGAAAAATAAATAAATAAAACAAAAACTTTTCTGTGGTTTCAGTCTGACATTTGTTGCCAATGCATTTGATAAAATAAATTTGTTTAAAACTAACTACTGTAAGCTAACTGAATGAATCATCACACATTATCACCAAAATACTATTATTATTACTATTTTTATATATTTGAAAGGGGAAGAAAATGAAAATATACATTATTTAAATCAAATTACAAACCTTCCACTTATTGAATGTGTCACCAGTCACATTTCATGGTGGAGTTTTAGACAAAAATAATTTAATGTTTTGTGAAAATTGGCTTATTTTATTGCATTTAATCATTACTTTTAAAAAAATTATTGATTTAAAATCTATCTTTATATTAAATTAAGTTCGGAGGTGGGGGCTCATTGGCGGGCCAGATGGAAGTCACCCAAGGGTCGAATTTGACTTTCCCAATCATGTTCTAATACTAATTAAATATGGTCGTTTTTTTAGTTGTTTTGACATTATAACAATCTTACAGCAATGTCTTCATATTTTTTTTAATTTTGATATAAAAAACATGTTCAATTTCATTAGAATCCTGTGAATGTTAGAAATACAAACTTCTACTTTTATCTTAACCTCAGCTTTTTTTTCACTCTTTCAATGTGGGAGCATTTTCTACAGTTTCAGGTTGAAGAGCAAGCACTGACAATTTTTTTTTTAGTCGTAACTGGGAGTATCGAGGCTCACAAAAGTTCATGTACTTCATTTATAATGAGAAATCCATAATCCTGGAAGCAGCGTCCACCACTGTAAGGGGTTACCACACACACCACAATTATTTTCTCATTCCTGTGCTGTTTATGTTGAAACTCACATGGCTGAAATTATGTCAGTTGGAAATGCTCCCCAAAACTCATTTTTCTATTCTCCTGCTCTGTGTCACGCTACTCCTATTAACCCACTTATACTGTTTCTTATTTCTGATTGATTGTTTTACCCCATGCTGCCTGGCATCGGGTCCTGAAAAAAAACAAGGAAGTGAGCAAAATGTTTGCTTTTATAAGCCATTCTTTCTATGATCAAAATAAAACACAGAATTAAAACGATTATTATTGTTAGGTGATTCCAATTGGCGTTTTAAAGCACCGCAGATGAGTCAGCAATCAGGTTTTCCCTACATTTCTCAGTTTCAAGTGTATAAAAAAAAGAACACAAGCCTACTGTTCCCATGACTTCTCAGAGAGAAAACTGCAGACTTTTTTTTTCTTTCTTCTTCTTTGCACCAGCCTGCTGTGTGACACATTTAATACAGTAGGCACTTTAAAATGCACAGCTCAACATTTTATTCACCGCAAACTTCATGATGCACTGAGACCTTTGTGAGCCAAACCGAGACTCACTCACTCACCAGCCGGCAGGCACGGTCCACCTGGATGGATTCTAACCATCAGCCGACCAGTTTTGTGATTATCTTTTCCACTGTGACGAAATGCACCGAACACCCGCAGACACCAACCCGCTACCAGATAAATAGATCCATACACACATTCTTGGCTGAGGGACTTTGCTTCATCGTCTGTAAAAACAGACAATCATATGACAAGTTCATGTAGTTCGGGGTCCCTCTTCGTCGGCTGTGAGCAGCTAAGGAAAGTCTGCATTCATCAGTGGCAGGTTTATGAATGGAACAAATGCTCGTGCTCAGGCACCACACAGTCACAATTCATTAGTTTGACGGGGCACCAGAAAGGTTCTGACAGCGTCCTGGCTGTGACTTGTGTGGCCTGGGGTGATGGGGACATACCTGTGGCTGCCTTGTGTACTCTGTGGCCATGTGGTGAAGACTAAGCACACGTAGCAGCTGAGGCCTGGCAGCAGTAGCTCTGAATGTCCATGCCAGCTGTTACCTCTTCATATATGTCTTTAGCAATAACAAAATTTACTCTCACTTCTTTAAAAATTTTTTTTTACTCACACCTTCACCGTCTCAAGGCCTCATTCAGTTTCTTTTTGCCCACAAAGGATCGAGTTACAGTCAAGCGTGGAAACAGTAGGTGATTCTGAATAGTGCTGTGCGATGATGAGCTCAGGGCTAACAATGACTTCTGCCAAGAAGTAGTTTGCAGTGCGGTCAGTATTTTGAATTTATAAATAAGATTTCCTGGTTTAAATTAGGAATTCTTGGTTTCTTCTGTTTTGGGGTTTCTGTTCAGTAAACATATGAAAGCCAGATTAGCTTATCTTGATATCAGAAAACAGGTGATGTTCTAACCTGCTTTTAAAATAACACACACTCTAAAAATGAAATGTTGGATTTACTTAACCATGTTATGTCAACTGGTTCCACTTAACTGAGTTAAGTAAATTCAACGCAACATACTCATGTTCTTTGGTTAAAAAACTTGGATGTTGCTTTCAATTTACTCAACTCAGGTAAGTGGAACCAGTTGACATAACATGGTTAAGTAAATCCAACATATCATTTTTTAGAGTGCAGAGACCCCAGCAAAAATAATGACTTTTACATTTATTGCAAATGTGGCATTTTTTTATATATCAAAAGAAAAAAAATGGCAATACTTAAACTATTCTATACTAAAATATATCTTTTAAGTCTGAGAATAGATTAAAATTTTGTTCATTTTAGTGATTAAATTTTAAAATACCTATCAAATTCATTTGATTTAACGTTAAATAGAATAAACTTAATGGCAAGTCAAAGCAAAATCTATATTTGCCTAATTTGCCTGTTTGTCAACTGAATACAACAGATCATTTCGTGAAATTGTCACAAATGCGCAAAGTGAGTTGACCTAATGTGTTTATCGGGAAAACGTTGAGGTTGCTATGGAAACGCCAGTGGTATTGCACGCATTAAACAGGTAAATTTACGCCGTTACACAGCCCCGATGTATTTACTCTAAACTGATTTGTGTTAAACTTTCCTTAAGGATTGTAGATGAGAATTTTCATAAACATCTAAGCAATATGTGCTCTTTGAGCTTGTTGAATTTACACAAATACAATAGCATTTTCATAGCAACATCAGCATTTACAAGGTTGACCTGTGACCTAGATAGCTAGGCTTTGCTATGTGCATGAACATTTGTAATAAATTTCTAACTACGAAATGGTCTATTAATGCACAGTTAGAGCAACTGTTTTATTTTTATTTTTTAAGCACAACCTATAGTTTTACCTTGACTGTTACTGCTAAATTTTGCAGCTCAGCAGATTTCAAACATTAAGTTGAGAATCATTATGAGCTGTCATATTCACTTGTAAAATGACAGCTTCTAAATGAAAGTTACATACAGAATACCAAAATACTGTATATAATGGCATCATTGCCACAGGAATAACATCCAAGATAAGAAGCTAACATTTCATCAAAATCCAATGATTTTAAACTTGTTTATTTGATTAACTAATTAAAAAAGAATAACATTTTTGTTGCTTTGTCAGACTTTTGCCTGATTGTAATTTAAACTATTTAAATTATTTTACATTGTCAGCTAATAATTTACATTTTTATATCAACTATTGTTAACAAATATGGAAATTGGCAGTCAAATTTACAGGAAAATAAATAATTTGGGCTCACTGAGTTTAACTTTTACTTTTTTCTGCAAACTTTTCTTATTAAATTTTGCTAACAATCCTAATTCTGTTTATTGTTCTTTTTTGTTCAGTGTGAGATCACTTGAAAATGCTACAAACACGTCACAACAGTTTTTTTCTATTTTGCTGTAATGGGTCAATATTTTCATCTTGCAGGCTGATGAGATGTCATGGTGATGTTTCAGTGAGCTTGGAGAGGTGTTTTGCTTGTTTCTTCTCAACATGCAGGTACTATTAGCCCCCCTTTGAAGGCAAAATCTTTCAAATAACTGACTTATTTCAAAACCATTTTATCAGTTTGACTTTTGCTGTCATATTTTTTTTCCTCCATAAAGTTCTTACACTCCAAAGATGTGTCTATTTTCTTTATGATGTGCTGAAAATGAGCCATCTGCAGGGATTTTTTCTCTCTGAGGGGTCTTATGAAGAACATATGTTTTTTTATAAGGGTCTTTGTGTCTGGTCTTGCATAAATGTTTTGCAGCGTTCCTTCTGTGAGCCGGGGCCTTTCTTTACAATGGAAGCTAATCAGCTGTAAATTCTGTTTTTAAAAAGGAAAGGAAGGACATGGGGAGAGGTAGTTTCCATGCTCCATTGCACTCAGCCTCCTCTTGATTTTATTCACTTCTATAAACTCTTATGCCTCATATGTATTATGTGACAGTGCATATAAACTCCTTTCAGACGGTGAAAGCACCAGATGATTGCAAAAAGAAAGGGAGCAAGGCGATAAGTTTTGACAAATGATCTAATGAACGGGTTGGAAGATTAATAGCTCACAGACCACATAGGGAGAGGATGTGGGGCCGCAATTTTGTTTTATTTTTAAAGCTGTCAATAAATTTTCACTGTTGAGGGAGCTATTTGCAGCAGATTGGGCTCCTGTTCTGAATGGGTGCTTATCTGCAAAAAGTTAGTTGCCTGTAGGCGATGCATGTTTTTAACTCGGTGTCATGATGTCAGCAGACTCAGAGGCGTGTCCTGTATTAGTGATAAATGTTTCATTTTAAAGAAAGGCAATTAACTGTACATCAGAAATAAAAACAAAAAAGTCTGTTGAATCATAAATGAAGAATTATTCTGAAATGTTTGATTTTGTCGTGTACAAGCTATGGAGAGACAAAATTATTTTCTATTCCATTCTATTCTATTCTACTTATGGACTTTGCAGATGACCTCAATTCTTGTCACAAAATTTGTTCTTTCTAACAAAATTGAATTCTGTGTTGAATTAGACACTCTGTGTATCTTCATACACTGAAGCAGCTGTTCAGTATTTTTACAAGAAAACAAATAAAATCTTTCCTATTAACAGTCAGCTTTGCCTTTGTAACCCAGAGTCCTTTAGTCTGCAATAAAGTTCACAGACTGTGTTTCCCACACCTTTCAGCCATGCTTGTTACTCTGCATCCCAATTAAAGCTGATTTAAGGGTTCACCTGCATGCCTAATGGCAAATGTCCCTCATAGGATAGTGCTTCTGTGTGATTGATGGGTTGATGACAGATAGCCACAGGTCTCACCTGCAGTTGCCGGTTTTTGCACTACGACCCTATTGTCTGCTGAGATCCTCTGAAAATAGCAAAATCACTTAACTGAAAAGAATATGTGGTGAAAAAGTGATGTAACAGTTGTAACTGCAATATAAAGTGAACTTCGAATTATAAATTTACCTAGAAAATGAACAGTATTTAATTTTAATTACCATAATTTACATTAATTAACTTATTGGATGTCTTGTTAATTTCACACATTTTAAAGAGATTTTTTTAAAATCCAGCTCTACTTACAAGCTTATGTTTTATATTTGAACCAGATAATAGCAGGCATGATATAACAAAATGATGTATCCGTTATGAGACCCCAGGACAGACTCAGAACTTGCAGGAGGGAAGGAGGGATTATTTATCCTCTAGCCATGGGAACTCCTCAGAATCCCCCAGGAAGAGCTGGATAATGTCCCTGGGGAGATGGATGCCTGGATTTTCTTCCTGGATCTGTTGCCTCTGTTATCCAACCACAAAGAGGCAGTAGAAGATGGATGGATGGATGGATGGATGGATGGATGGATGGATGGATGGATGATATGAAAGTGAAAGTGTTACATGTTGTCATGATTCTGAAGGTCCCATACAGTAATGAAATCTGTTTGCTATATTTGACTCATCACATAAGAATCATCCAAGAGGAGCAGCTATTTCAATCTCAGGTTGCACCTTAAGAACCCCGTGGTTTAACAAAATGCATGCATTTATAAATAAGTAACAATGTGCATGACCTATAATAAGCTGGATTTCAGCACTTTATTGTCAAAGCAGTCTGGAACCTAAACTACACATGTCTATAGCTATGGAAAATATGATCAATTTCAAATTTCAGACATAAACAAGCTACTTTTCGGTTTAGCAACTTTTAAAACAGACATAAAGTAGTTTCTCTACTGGAGATGTGTTGAATTTGTGTTGAACTTCATTGACGTCAGAGAAAACAGCAGAAAATATTAAATTGTCAGTCTAGTCACTATATATATTTTATTCCTCTACTTTGCATCCTAGAACAGGGCTTACTTAAAATCCATCGCCCACATTGTTCAAATTAAAAACCCAGTTTTACAGTATGAGCAAAGTGAGTTATTACTCTTAAGAAAAGAACTGTTATGAAAATATCATTTCTCATTTTACCAGAAACAAATTATCATATGCTTGTCTTTTCCTTACTTGCACAATTATTTGAACACCTTCATGCACATGCTAACTCACAAACTGCACTAGGAAATCTTAAAGATGTGAAACAATTGCCAGGACACAGATAATTCCTTTAACACCTCCTCATCCTTGGAAAAAAACGTCTTGGGTTTCTGTTTGGTAAGCAGAGAGAACATCCTCCCGTTACTCCTGTTCTCCACTTCCCAGCTGGTTTCCCGTCTTCAGGATAATGTTTCACTGATCACATTGTGTTGCTGCTGCTGGCAAAGTGCAGTGGTCAGAGGTCTAAGACCTTAAAGTCAGTTTAATCCAACCTATATTTAAGCGTGTCAATTAATTCTAAATAGCTATGAATTTCTTAATTTTATGTAGAAAGTGTGTTTTATTTATTTATTTATTATGTATTTTGCAACACAGGTAATTATCACAGCTTTTATCTGTGAATTAAAGCAACATCCATTCTGTATAATACAGTCAATATAGAAGTTAATGAATAAACATCCATCTATTATCTATACCCACATCTTCAGGGACATAGTGCCCACATCCAGCAGTCACTGTGCAAGGGGTGGGGTACACCCTGGACAGGTTGCAAGTCCATCACAGGGACACATAGAGACAACCATTTACTCTCTCACACCTAGGGACAATTTAGAGTTAACAGTCATGTTTTTGGTTTGTGGGAGGAAACCCACGCATGCACGGAGAGAACATATACCTCTACCCACAAAGGTCCACGGGCTGGGATTCGATCCGGTAACCTTCTTTCTGAGAGGCAACAGCTCTACCAACTGAGCCACCATGCCGCCGTAGATGAAACGTTTTGTAAAATTATACTGTAGGAAGTCATGCCATTTCTAATCATTCTTCAAATCATCATCAACTTTTGAATTTTTCTTAACTTAAAGGTGGCAGAGACCAAGTTCCAGACCCCTCTGACATTTATACATCTGCTCTCGCAGCAGAAGCAGACCTCAAGTCCAATCATCATCACAGCCTCAAAGTCCCACTGAATGCCAGCAGGTCATTTCTAATCTCCAGTTTCTTTCCAAACCAGCCTCAGCAGCTTTACTCTGGATTTTCATTCAGACGAAATTAAAGTCTCTTCCTCTGGAAGAATGCATGTCACTCTAAATACAACCAAAACCATGAACGATAGAATCATTACATGACATTTTGTAAAAGCCATTTCGTTTTGTTGATGGGCAATTGACTTTGTGAACAGGACCGTTAAGATGGAGAAGTTTGGCTGTACTTGCAAGTAAAGCTTTTCATTCTTGTTCTGCTGTGATGCCTGTGTGCTGAGTTTCACTTGGCTTGAGTTCTCTGCACTTGATGGTTTATTCAAATGAAACGATGCAGGACGATATGCCATGAGGTTTCTCTCACACTCAATATGTCTGAAAGTAAATGGCAGATATGAAGTTTGAATTCCAGTTTTGAGCTTTCAAAATGTTTCGCCTCATTCATACGGTTGGAACAATAAGCAATTTTTAAGCCACCCTTAGCTGTAGATTTTCACTGTGTTTTAATAAAAGCAGATGTTTTAGAGATATATAAATTGAAGCTATTTGATTACAATATTTGAGCATTCATTGTCTCCCAAGCTCATTATTCCTCAATTAACAAGCCACTTGCAATACAAAAACAAACAGCGTGGACTTCCTTTAAAAAATCCCAGTCAAAATAAGCAGCAAAGGCTTGCTTGTCTATGCCGGTCCTCATAATCAAAGCCAGATGTCTCCTTAGAAACATTTTCTCTTTTTTTTTTTTTCCTCCAAGCACCTCTCTCCCCAATATCTCATTCCTCTTCTCTTCCCCCACATTCTCTTTCCTGTCAGAGACTGTGTAGACTGTTGGTCCACAACAGTCGTGATTTGGCATTCTTATTGGCTTTCTGTCTTTTTCTCTCTGTCTCAAGTTTTCCCTCTTTTATTTCCCCATTTGTGTCTGTAGAATCAGCATCTTGTCAAACAGGCATGGACTCACAGTGAACCTCCACAGCACCCACAATCGTTCAAAGTGAAAAATCAGACCCACATGGCAGATGTCGTCAAAAAAATAAGTACCCTGTGCAGAGTAACATCCAGTTGATCTACCAGCTCATCTGATGTCATAGCAGTTTGAAGTGCACACCGCAACTTGCTTGTCTAAGTAAAAGTTCTGAACTTCTTTCTGTTTACTCAAGCATAAGTCATGTTCTTTTAGTTACAGCTCTTTAAAGGAAGCGATCTTACGGCTGTCAACACACCGTTCGCAGTTAGTCAGGGCCAGCGCCAGACGCAGAGTGAGCGTTAATTTACTTTTCCACTTCAGTGGGGAGAGAAAACAACCTTTCGTCGGAGATCCTAAACAACTCAGGCAGTTCTGTACTGCTAACTGCTCTTTTGGGGGGAAACCTCTGGTGCTTGTTCTACTAGCACTCCTTTCAGGTGGCTGTCTCACTCAGCCTCTTTAATCTGAGAAGCAAACAGCCCCCAGTGTTGTCTTTAGAGCTCCGGCACAGTTCTGGACAGCTCAATAGGTCCTTGGAGAGAAGCAACAAAAGACAAGCTGGTGTGTTTGAAGTATGCTTTATGATTGGCACTAATTTAGTGGCTCTGTACCGCTTTAAACCTTTTGTGTAATGTTATGTTGTTATATTTTATAAAATTAGCTGCAATTTTGCTTAAATATGTATTTTTTTAGACACACCAGGATAATTTCTTTTAGAAGTTACACACGGCATCTCCCACAATCCCCAATGATAATACCATATTTTTATAAAAAAAAAAAAAGAACAACAACATTTTATTTTATTAGTTTTGACAACACTGAGAGCAAACTAAATTCATGCCAGGTTAAAAAGCTTGTCCGGTGTTTCACAGCCTTCTGATGTTACTTTTGAATCTGAGGTTTGACCATAGACTCTACTCTTTTCGAGCACCCCTGAATAATTTTTACCAGGGCGGCTGAAGTGTGATTCCCCAGTAGAACACACCCTCTGCTCCTCCTTCTTAACAAGGGGAACCTCTTCTCCGGTCTGCTAATCCAGTGGTACTGCCCCCAATGTCCATACCATGCAGCTTTTTATTTAAAGCCATATTTAAGAACACAAAGTGGGTTAGAATGAAAAAGTCATTTTTCTCTTCACCAATACTGAATATTGAAACTGATTGGCTGTCAGAGTCAATATAGTTTTGAAGCACATATTCAAAAGTAAAAAAAAAAAAAAAAAAAACCTTGAACAACAGTTCATCTTTACTGCAACTATTCTATCACCAGTTTTGACTCTAATCAGTAAGTATGGCTTGTCTTGACTTGCTGACTACAAGTTGCTGGTTCAGTTGAGTTGAGGTGATGGAGAAATGGTGCAGCATATTCTTGAAGCAGACACTTGTGGGAAGAAAATGGGTCTCATTGCAAGAGATCAGCTTGTGTAAACATTCGGGTTAATGAAGCTCAGTGGGTCTAATCCCTAGCCCCTTTCCTCACTCTCCCTCAGTCTGGCCTTAAACCTTGTCACCCCTCCCCTGGACCCAAACCCACTCCCCTCCACCTTTTTCCACTATAATCCCGAGTTGGGACAGACACAGGTCAGTCAAAAGCACCTCAAAAAGGGAAGTCAGAGGGAGTCGTATGTATTCAGTGTGTGTGTGTGTGTGTACGCATTTATGTTTGAATACGTTTGTATATGTTGAGTGAATGCCTGCTTATATACACAAACCAAAAATGTCTCCTACCTATGGAGACACACAATAAATTGTGAGACTAGAGTCAGTTAGAGGATTTCCAAAGACAGTCACATAAATGGAGGTTTGATCATATAGACCCAGGACAAATCAGCATGATGAGCAACACACAGTTCACAGTTATGGCAAAAAACAAGGCACTATTTTTCAGTGTTAGAATTTAACATTGTACTATTATTTTTTTTAATTGTGTCTTCATTTAAAATGAAGAAAATACAACATGATGTAAACTACCATAAATATATATATATATATAAAAAATAAAAAAATTCCCTTCTCACCCACCGCGGGTGGTCTCTCTCAGCTCGGGTCCTCTACCAGAGGCCTGGGAGCTTGAGG
>JARVJO010000365.1:16239943-16257143 GCA_031762555.1 Cynodonichthys magdalenae
AACAAATTCAGGTCGTTAGCCCACTCCCGGTCTGCAGGCCCTGTGGCTCCTCCATTGTTCTTGGTGTGGCCAGAGATTTTGTTGCACCTCTTTTTGCAAACTGACATTTAAGGTTTTACTAAATGTTTTGAGAAGGTCAAAAACTTAACAAGGCCTGCATCAAAACACCCATAATTTTTAGAGGTATTTTCTTTACAGAAAACATTTTTTAAGAGTGTGGTGGAAAACTTGAGTCCACTCAGCACTTGTACAGGCTGTGTAAAGATATAGACTCATAATGCACTCAACAACCCCCAGAAAGAAAAGTCAACTATAAAGTTTTATTCCAGTATTACGCTTATTTGCAGTTTCACTAAGGGCAGTTGGTCATGGTTTGTCTTTTAGTCACAATCTTGTATTATTAATAAAATCAACTGGTCCTGGCTGATCACCTTCTTTAATCTCTTAGCTTGTTTAAACTTGTTGAGCCATAGCTTTTAAATTTCTAGAGAACAGCATGCATTCAGGCGCAGATTTGTTGTACAGTGTTTGTGTGTGTGGATGGATTTTTATTTATTTATTTTTTTTACTTACCTGACTAACTTACACTAGTATTTACAATAAAAACCTGTCAACACAGGTATTCTAAGTAACACTGTGTTGTAAGAAAAGAAGAGCTGTTGTGCTGTACTCCTGTTAGTGACCAGATCAGTTCAAAAGCAAAACTCAACTTGATAAAACAATGCAAATGAGTACAGAGAGAGGAATCCTTGTTATGGTTTTCCTGGAAAGGTTGCGTACAGGTCATGCAGGGTAATTTTTGAAAGAGCATAGATGGCATGACTAATCAGAGTGGTATAGTCTTACTGGTCATATTTTGTCTCTACTTTTTCTCACAGTTCTCATTTTTCTAACCTTTTTACGGATTTCCCTTTTGCCTCCACCAAAGATTTGGCTGCCGGTTAAATGATATCAGAGTTACTTGTGATGATGATGATTTATGCTCTCATTTGCCTCACTCTCATTTATTCTGACTCCCTGGGTTCCCATAAATCAGAAAATGTGAAGCAAAGCTTGGCAGCTCATGGGACAGACAGCCTAAAAAGCACACAGGAATGTAAGATAAATGAGAAAAATGCCTGCTGTGATCTGATCATTGTCTTTTAAGTTTAACAATTGTTGATAAGGAAAGAATATGTTTTTTTTAATGCAACAAGTTCTCCAATTTATACAAACCTTTAGGCTATTCAAACCCTAACATAAAACTTTAATGAGTGTTATTTCAATCTAGCGCCTCCTACAATTAAGCAGGATATATTGCATGTTTCCAAAATGGACATTTACAGAGTTAACCTAGCCTGGCTCTTGCCTTCCTACACAGTTATGCTCAATTCTAATTTTCCTTCACTGCTCCATCTGGGCTTTCTCCCATAGACAAGGATTTATCCGGTAAAATTTAAACTGGGCCAATCAGCAAACAGAAGGAGAAGTTGTGAACGACGACGTCAATTTTCTGCGCAGTTTTAGTCTGCTTGTAAGTAAGCAATGACAGCGGAGGACGTTAATGAAGCCAGTCCGTGTTGACAAGGCTTCCAAATTAAATTAAAGTTGTCTCACAAAGTCTGCAGCACTCATTTAAACCCATTTCATTCGGCTTAGTACTTTTCTCTTCCCAGTAGGGGATGGTTGTTTACAGCGCGCGCAATCTCCTGTTAGCTTTTTAGCTTAGCGCCCTTCACGGTCAAGCTGACACACTACATATGAATAAATCCAATCGTTGTAAACTTTAACAGGGTCCACGCCTCGTGCAAGAAATCGCTTCTCAATAGCCAAGAGTCCAGACCCTCTGTACGAAGCAAAGCATAGAAAAAGGGGCTAGGTTTTACCAGGCTAGGGTTAACCCTTCCTTTAGCTACACATGTAGTCACACTTAAGATTTCTTGATGCTACATAATCTTTGAATTTAAATTTTTGCGTTATTTCTTGCATGAACAAACAGCTCACGGTTTTATTTCTGGGAATAAAACAACTTTTTTTTTATTGCCTCCATCTGACTCTTTATTGTTGAAGTTGTCAGTGAGCGTTTCTGGAGTAAGATTTGGTGGAATAAAATGAGCCCCGTTAACAACGCGCGCCAGACCATTAAGGCTGAGCTGTCTGAGCGCTTCTGTCAGAGATCTGTTCACCGAGGCCAGATGGCAGAAAGAGCGAAAGGGGAGAAAGAGACAGATGACAGGAAAGGCAAAAATGAGTGAGGCATGGGACAAGATGACAAACTGGGTGGTTTGGGGTTTCCCTGACATTCTGTTTTAAGCTCAGAACACAAACCACACACGTACCCATACAGTACATGCTCACAAAATTAGCCCCGCTCAGAAATACCAAAGTTTTAGTCCAGAATCAGTTCAACTGCTGGCACTCCTCCTACAACAACATGATAAAGTTGATACTTGTATGGTTCTATGGAGTAAGACAGTTTTGTTCTGCCAGATTTTGTCCTCTGTGGTAGAACTGGTGTTTGCAGCCTCTAAAAAGTGCCAGCAACTTCTACTGTCTGCCAAACCTGACCCCTTTTCTTCTTTTTGGGGTGGATGTGTTATTAAGGCACGCAGCCTGGAATACAGTCAAATGAGGGCCCCTCACTTGACTGTATATTCCCATCAGAAACCTTTTATTCATAACTCAGCAGGCTTATTATTTTTATTATTAACTGCCTGTGTTTTTATCCTGAGGATGCCAGGCTTTGGTGCACACAGCTGTTTCTCCTCAGCTGCCCTCTTTTTTTAGATTAAGAGGTGTTTTTGCAAAATGGTGTTCAGTTTTTTTTTTCCCAGCATTCCCCTGCTCTATACCTATCTTTTGACCTGTCTAATATCCCCCTTGTTCCTGCTGTTTCTTAGCCAGGATTAAGCCAAGTTGAACAGCCATGCTTTCTGGAGTGACAGGCTAGTAAAAGTATGTTGAGTACGGCAAGCCAGATAATCATTAAATATAAAATAATGAACCCAACTTGGCCTGTTTTTTCTCAAGCAATCTACATCGGATTGTCTGAACATTCAAACGCACAGAAAGAAAGCATGTCCTGCCTTTCCAGACAGTTTCAGGTTCAAGTCAAATTTGCAATTATCTATGATTAAACGTAAAACTATAAATTCACCTCAGAACGCTAATTAAACAAGTTCTTGGTAAGAAAGTCTGAAATTCAAACACTTGATCTGAGTCTACATGATGAAATTCTACTGGGAAGATTTATGTGGTACAGTTTCATCGATCATTCATCACACCCCCACTTCTTCTAGGACAGGGTCATAAAGTAAATATGGAGACATCAAGCTGCTAGCTAACAACCTGGAAGTCTGATCAATAGCACATCTCAGGTTTCTTTGCTCTATCGCAGAGAGAAAGTGAAGCAGCAGCTGTTTAGAGCTTCACTCTTGATATGAAGTGTAAAGCTCAGAGCTGGAGATGGATTTCTCCATGAGGCTGAACATATGGACAATTTGTTAGTCAAAAGATGACAGTTGGCTCAATAAACAACAATGTGAGGGGGGGGGGGGGTATCTTGGAAAAGAGATACTTCAGACATTTTCACCCTGAAAATTTGGGTAATCATGACACAACAAACAACTCAGAGCAAACACTTACTAAGTTTCACAATAAATGTTTCAAGATGATTGGTTTTATGGTGTCTTTCCACAGCATTTACTATTTTTGATGTGATTACTAAAATCCTCCACGTAATATAAAATACCAAATGTTGATGTTTTGCAGCCACAAAATATCCTATCTGATAAACTTCAAATATTAGAAATAAAAAAATTCACTCTTCTTAAGCTCTTTGAAAGCATTTGAATACAATAAGAACAGACCACCTGAGTCATTTCCCATAAATTTCCCCTATGAAACAGTGTGCAAGAGCTCAGAAGCCAAGAGAAATAATTCACACATTGAGACATACATAATCCCCTGCAGCCATCAGGTTTGTACAAATCCCAGAAGTCCTCTTATCACAACCCTCCAGCCTGAAACAAGCACTTACTCCCAAAGTTTTGTCACTTAGCCCAGCAAGTCAGGTTTATTATCAACCTTTCCTCTGTGCTTGGATTTCTCTCTAAACTGTTAAGACTTGTCCACATTTCTGTAATGTCTCCACCGTTCTTGTCTGTAAGAGATTTATTTGTTTACTGCTACCAGCTCCACTGCGTGAAAACAAAATGATTATAAATCTTATCTTAGTAAGGTGAACTAGAACATTAAAAAAGTCTAGTTTGATCAAATCCATAGATTCAAAAAGTACATTTTTAAACCATAGGCCTATTTTTATTTGCTACATCATTATGAAGTCTGTTTTTCCTTTTTATAGTCTATAGTTAACCTTTGTGACAAGCGTATCTTCTCCATCAGCACATATTGATGGTAAGCTTAGACTTGGTGAAACCAGTGAAGGGGGATGGTCAGAATGGATGCTTTAAAAAAAATCAACATCAATCACTTGTGCTCTCAGGACAGCTGGCTAACCCCACACCCAGGAGATTCATCAATAAGATGATTACCATAACAGAAAGACCAGTGGCTTTTAACAGCCTTGTTACTTAAAAGATAATTAAACTGACCAATGCTAAATCGGTTACAGATCTGACATGTGAATTATTGATAAGCTTTTGGAATCTGGGGGGGACTAGGATCATAGGAACTTTGTGCACTCAGTCTGCACTATGAATATGACCTCATATATGAATACATTTTCTTTTTAATCTATCTTTCAAAAATGCTAAATCTATTTAAATTCCTCTTGTTGCCAGTCGTTCATCGACCGCAGCACCACGAAGCAAAGTGCAGCAGCCATAAAAGTAAACGCTCATCTGATTTTGATTGCATGAATGTTCCCTCAGTTGTACGCAGAGTTATTAAAACCAAGCCTTGTGTCCTTCAGTTTGAGTAATAACAGGGTAATGCAGTAAGTCAAACAATCTTGTTCTAATTACGGGTGGTTGTATGTGGTGTTCCAGTGCCTGTCGACTGCTCACAGACATGACCATAAACACATCAACCTCACTGCTTCGTGGAAACAGAACAGGGAACATGGAGCAATCCAATAAAAGTTTTTATCTGTTTTGTCTTGTAAAAGGAGGAAATCTAGCAAACACAAAGTAATGTGGATGTAAAAAAGAAGGGGAAAGTTAGATAGAAGAAGACAAGTAGACGTCAGCAACTGTTCTGTTTGTACATAGTTGTCAATTAATCCTTCACATTTCATTTATCTGCGTCTTGTCTATTAAAAAAAATATGGTTACTTTTATGAAACTCAACCTCAGCTACGGTAACCCCCCAGTTTTCTTGCAAAACTTGTGGTATCTCCCCGACACATGTGGTTTGGGCTTTCTTGTGTTTTTCAGAACTGACAAAATGACACAGAACTTTAAAGCTTTGAACTGACATGATGACAAACTGTCCTGAGCCAATGTTTGGTTTTAAACCATACAACATTTGTTACATTTTCATATTTATGGTCTTACACAAAACATTTAGTTTACCAGAACAAAGACATCACAATTATATGTTTTGTCATCACTAGAATCCATATTTTTAGACAAAATGATTGAGAAGTTAAATTGTTTAATTAAAGCCATTCTCCAAAAGGTCAACAGATTACATCTGTGCACATTTTATTTTTTGCCATGATATTATCTCTAAATAATGGCAAGTTTTCTCTTTTGTGAGTTTTTGTTTGTTTCTGTGTTTGGTGGTTTGTTCAGTTTATCTCGGTTCTTTTGTGGTTCTGTGTTCTTGAGACAGTTGTGTATGTGGCTCTTTATTGTCTCAACTGATAAAATGTTCCTGTTGCTACACATACGCTGAGCATGGTGTTAGTAAAATATTAAGCTTCAGATCAAGTTGATACAAACTGAAATTGTTCTTATTTCCACCCATTTTAGATAAAAACATGTTGTGCCTGTTTTTGGAATCCCTCAGTATTACTGTCTGTTGCTGTCATTTTGGATTAAGACTGAAAAAAAACATGAGCAATCTCACACACACATAGCAACATTTGGATGATGGAACAGCAACAGTTTAAACTGTTTCTGGTGTAAAAAACATCACAACCTATATAATGTAGACATTTCTTAAATTGATAGGGAAGTTTGAGATGCTCTAAATGGCATAGATTCTCTCTATTCTACTCTTTGAAACTTTCTCCCTGATTCTCCAAACTGAGGATGCTCTGACAGCTGTCTACTACAGGTAAGACAGTAATTACTTGTATCTATTTCAAACAACCTCCAAGCTCTTATAAATAAACTCTCCCTATATTCATATTGAATGCTCTGTGGGTGTACTATCATCAACTTTTGTAAAAACAAATATTAATCATAACAAACTTGACTGACTAGTTAGCTTCATTTTATGACATGAAGGATTATATTTGCATAATCTGAGGTGGAGGGATTATTGTTTGGATTATTTGGTGGTTTTAATTAGTTCTTAATCATTGGTAGCAATCTGGACTTTGTGTGTCCTTATTGTAGAGTGTTCCAGCGTTAACCTTGTTTTCTCTTCATCGGCTTTCAGGGTGTTTTGGGCGGAGTTTTCACACACTTTGCACTGACAAGACAATGTGCAACAAGGTGTAGCTGAAAATCCACTGCCTGAAGCAGAGTGGAAAGGAAATGAACACATTGCTTCTTTTACCTTTACTTCAACCTGTCCCCACCTCCCTTCTCCTTTACTCCTTCATTCACTCACATTCATTCACCTCAGGCAGTGAACTGATAATCTGAAAGGTCAAATGTGGCCTCTCTCTCTTTCTCTTTCTATCTCTCTCTCTTTCTATATTGCTCCCTCACCCCTCCTTTCTACATCTCTCCTTCAACGTGGAGTTAAAAAAAGACAAAACAAGCCCGAGGGAGTTTCAGCCCTCATCACCCAGAGCAGGCAACTCTGAGAGTCGAACAAGTGTCTTGTCTTCTCAAAGCAATTTTCTCCCACGTAACTTCCATATTTTATGAGCTCCGGTTCTCCGTTTGCAAAAGGTGAAAAGGTGAGAATCATTAGTCAGTGAATTAAAAAAATGAAAGTGTGGGAGTAATTTTCGTACACAAACATGAGTCACTTCTAATCTGATGAGAACAATGTTTACATACAAACACAAAACATCTAACAGAAAATATGTGTAAAACAAGTAGCTTTATTCACACGAAGCAGGTTAAAAAGTTGCACCACTTTAGTTTGGTTGTTTTTCCTAGAGCTGCTGACTATTACATTTAATGAATTATTGTGTTTGAGTTTTTGTACATTTTTTTAATAAATTTTTTGAATGTACCATTAAAATGAACAAAGTACATTGTAAATACTGTTTTTTTATGAGAATGGATGTTTTAAAAGAGTTTATTTATAAAGTAATTTGACAGAAATGAAAAAAGTTGTTGCAATCACTCCAATTGGGAGAAATATAAAGGTTTTTTTTTGTGTTCCAAAAGTAGTGTGTCAGAAAAAAAGACGACAAAAGTGGATCAACAATCTACAGGTAGAAACAGCAGGTGCAGAAACGAATAATGCAAGGTGTTTGCAGCAACCACTTTCTAACAGGTAAGGATCGTATCGTTCAAATCGTATTTTTGGATAGTTACTCAAATTTGAGTTTACAGAAACTAAATAAATTATTTACAAGTAGATCCAAGCACATAGAAATAACGGGTTAACTCATTAGCATTAGCGATAGCATTGTTCTATATAAAGGCTAAATACTTAAAGTCTTCTTTATTAAGACAGTATAGATCATTTCCTAAAGGTTCGCATAATTTCTTGTAATATCTCGTCTGCACCAGCCCATTTAGGGCATTGATGTTTTTTCTGTGATCCATTTTGCCGTGTTCCTGCTAGGGATGCACGATATATCGGCATCAATATCGGTATCGGCCAATGTTGGTCATTTTTTTAGAATAACGGGCAGATATTAACATCCAATATTAATTTCCCACTTTTTAGCTTTGTGTTTCTGTTTTGGGAGGCGAAATGGTTGGTTGAGTGGCATCTGTTTGATCATGATAGTGATATTGATGCTGCAGAGCCAGGAATAAATGAAGTAGGGAGTCATGTCAGAGGTCTGGTTGTTTATTTACGATATCAAAAAAAGACCCAAGTGTGTTTGTGCGTATATGTATGATATAATTTATGTGTTTGTGTAATATCGGTAAATATCGATTATCGGCCATATTAGCAATAATTATATCAGATATCAATATCGCTGAAATTTTCATATCGGTGCATCCCTAGATCCTGCCTCCATTTGAATTTTGCGCATCATTCGGGTCACATGACTTCAACCCAGCGATTACCAATACAAGGCAAAACACATGTATTTTTCTGCATTTTTTGCATTAAACACTATAGTATCTTCCCTAAATGTTGTATAGTAATATGTGCGAAAGCGGTTGACTGTCAAATGAAAAAATATATTGCACACCATGTTTGCCTGGGAAAATGTTTAGCTACACTTACCACCATGTGAAACCAGACCTCTTTATGATCCATTGGATAGAAGAATAAGGTCCTTCATGGCACCGGACTTTCTTTTTTGCTCTTCAGCGAATCTGTTTTGCATAGTTTGTACAGAAGGCGGAAAGCTGGAGAGAAATGAAAAGGGGAAAAATATGTTGCTTTCAGTTTTCTCTTATTAATTTCTGTTTTATCTAATTTGTTTGTGACTTAAATGTGTTGTTCTTATAAATGTGCAAATAAATGGAAGATTTAGTTTATTCCAGCGTGGAGGACTTGCCAATAAATTTGCAAAATATAGTTGGAATGGTAAACATTTTTCTTTGCACTTCAAGCTATTTTTAATTAAGTTATTTACCCATCACCCCTCCAAAATCGTATTACTGTGTTAACACTGACAGTTTGCGTCTTTTAGCTGACACTGAATAAACTTTTGCTTGGCTTACAAAACAAAAAAAAAAAGACAAAGTAACAACACAGACGTGCACATACAGGTCATGTAATGACATCTCACTTCCTGCAACCTTCCAGCCATGGATGTGCTTCACAGGAAGCACTGACATCAAGAAATACCTCCCAGGTCACAGATAACCACTTTTCAATTTATGCGTACAGTATAACAAGTTTTGTCAGCTAGTAATTAGTTTTATTTTTGTTTGTTTTTATGTCTTGGTTTTCTTGGTGATTAGAAACAATCATGTTATGAATGTGATGAATGAGAATTCCGTCACTTATTGCTTATTAAACAAGGAACTATTTATTCAACTTGTTCCTTGCCGTTACCACAGTCACAGTGCAAATTTGTATTGTTTTAACACAAGCTTGAACAAGCAGATCAAATTTGATTGCATGTTCTGCAATGTGTAAAGTTATCTAATGTAAAGAAGGCATTCCTTCTCCTTCTTCATGCCCAAATGCCAAGGTTTTATTGACGTAGCTGTTGTTTAAACATTACCTAAAATATGAATTAGTACAATTATGAGATACAAGAAAACATGTAAAAACTGTTTATAAGTGACTGAAGTCCTATTAATTGAAATCCGATATATCTCGAATGTGGTTTTAGTCACTAATGCTTTTTTATGTTTTATTTATAAAGCACAGTTCAGTCAAAAAGAACATCACAGAGACTTTAGGATAAAAATTGCATAATGGAACAACAAAAAGTAACAAACTTCACTCTCTGACTTTGTGTCTTGAATTTACACCTGGTTGCACATGCTAAACCCCCCACAGACCTATAAACACATTTATGTTGTGACACCTGCCTGAACTCCAAAATAATTCAAACCAAAATAGAGACCTAATAAATGAGAAAACAGTTTAGAAACTTTTTGCCTTATCACATTATGATTTAAAAAAATCACTTTGTCATTTGTACACAAACTAAAGTTATTGGACATATGGATGTTGTAAACCAAATATTGAGTCAAAAACAAAAAGTTAGTTTAATTGTACAATTCCTGAAACACAGGAAAAAAATAACACTTCACTTTGTGTTTTTTTTCGTTTTTTCTCTTTCCTGAGAAAGTAGCACCAATCATATTGGTGCAATGAAATGTTTTTTTAACAGCTTTGTTTGTTGTTTGTTTTGTTTTTTGATATTGAATGATTTTAGTTTGACATAAATATTAACGTAAATGATAATTAGTTAATTTCCAAGCCTCCATGTATCACATATGTGCAAAGAAATGATACAACTGAGGGCTCTTTGCCCTAATATTTAAAGCGTAATTGATACAAGGCTCTTTCTTTCACCCTCAAAAAATTATTACCTGGAGGAATTCAGAGGAGCAATATCATCTCTCAGTAATGTCACTTCTCTGTTCAAAAATAATCATTTTTTAAAAATGCTTTGTTAAATCTACAATAGGCTTGGGTGAAGATATCTCAAACTATTCTTCAGTATAGAACAGTAACACAATACTTTCAGTACATCATGTTTTTTATCTCTAACAAAGAGACTGAAAGAGAGAGTTTGGAAACAAAAATCTTAATGCTTTCAAGCTTGGTGCTGCACTCTGATGTTTGCTCTAGATTTGTGGGAACACCAAATCTTCCTCACCTCTGAGCTTGTGTGCAGGAAGCAGATGACTTGAAAGCGTGTTTTTGTGCGTCTGTCGCGGGGAGAGGGTTTAAACAAGCAAAAGGCTGTGGAATTCTCTCAGGAGCTCATCCATCATATGAGAGACTGCTTGAGGTTTCGCTTTATTTGCATTCATTGGGGATTTATAAATCAGCACAAGTGAGAACAAGTGTCAGTCGCCAGAGCTGTCACTTCAACAACGGCTATGTTCTAGAAAAAAACCTTGTAGTTTGGATTTGTCATAAATGACAACCGCTCTCAGTTTTATGGTGGTTGAATGTGTAGCATTAAAATAATAACAGTTGTTATGAAAGTGACATCTTGTTGACCCAGCACTGTAATACATGAACTAAAACTATAAGCTGGCACGGGGCATCACGGCAGCAGTAGTGTTTGCATGCATGGGAAAACATACAAAAAAGTGAAACGAATACCTGCCCTGAGGATGTTCAAAATGAAATATCCATTGAGACATTCCTAAATGGTTAATATAGTGTACTACTGTTCGTGTATTTGGTGAGAACGGCTGCATTCGGCCACACTTTCCCACGCTTCAACAGTGAACCTAGAGGATGAGATTTATACCTGCTGCTTGAATAAACAAAAACATGTTGAGAATCTGGAGATTGAATGACAGGTACTGTGTGCGTTGTTGGACTATGAAACATATTTCAACTAGCACTACTGACACAGATATTATCAAAAAAGAATGTTCTAAAATTCATACAAGCTGTTAAAATTGAATTCATATCAATTCTCTATCTCTTTTTATGTGAATAAAATGACAATGCATAATATTCAGATCTTTGTCTTATTCACACTAAAAAGTCATGCATAAAGCCGTATACTGGACGTGTGCATTCCTGATGCTGTTTCCCAAGCCGTTCAAACTTTTATACAGCATATCAGACGAGTGGGCAGCTTCTGTGGGCTGAGGTTTTCATCCTGCTGTGGAACCAACTATGTCTGAGGCTTCCAGCCTGAAACATCTGTTGTAATTTCTGTCAAATTGAACTTTTATTACCTGGTCATTAAAGCCTTGGCAATGACAAAACCAGATGGGTTCTTGCTGACCTTACAACTGCTTCTTTTTTTTATGATGTTGGTGAAAATTGAACCAAAGGAAGCGGTGCGCTGTATAAAATTAGGGCAATCATTCCCACATTCCTGAGTCATGGGGGGTACGCAGGAGAAAGTGCTGGGAGGGAGAGCGTAAGAGCCTTGGCTGCAGGACTGGAGTATATTTATGCATAATTGTGGGTGGTTCTGTGCGTGTATATTATTTCTCTCCTCTCAGTAAGTCTATTTTGACTATATTTTACACCCTCACTTCTATATTGCAGCTCAGCTTATAGCTCACTATTTTAGGACATGAAATTGCTCCAAACCACTAGATGCTATTGATCGATGATGTAGACGGTTGATTTTTACTTGACTACAAACACTTAAAAGGAGGAAGGATGTTATGGAAGAAGGTGTTCATTTGTGGACTTTGATGCAAAAATCCATAGTTTGAAACTCTCTGCATTCCATGTTTTCTACAATTAATTCTTCTTCTTTGCCACTTCTGTCACACATAAGTTGGGTCAGGATCTTAAAATTAAAACACTGATTTAAATAAATGAATAAATTTAATGTGCATCAACTGCAACAAGAACAAACTCGGTACACAATAATTGTTTTTTGAAAAGCGTTTGTCATGTATGAATCAATACTTCCAAAATCTTCGCTTTGGAAAATATTTGTAAAAATTTCACTTTTCCTACCAACTCCTTTTCCACATAGAAGGAAATTGCAAACACACACACCAAAAATAGATATAATGTGTACAGTACAGTCTTGGAAAATGAAATGAGCTGTCCTATTACACGTTTTCTGGTAAGAATTGACTCATATTTTACATTTTAAAAACACTACTACATGTTCTTGTCACAATGGCTTTTGCACTGGTTTAGTTGCATGTTTTTGCTTGATTTTTTTTTTATCTTTGTAATTCAGTTGTTTGTATAACATAGTTAGTTCATTTTGTCATTGTTTTCTTGTGTCTTGTGTTTTAGTTTCCCTAAGCTCTACTTGATATCCAGTTGCACACAGCTTTCTTCCATCTGATAATCATCTCAGCTGCTTTTACTCACAAATCACCCACTCTATTTTACGGAAGCTTTTTTACTCTCGGTGAGTTGTTCTAGATCTGCTCATGCTTTTCTCTGCTGCTATTTTTCTCATTAAAAACTTTTGAAATGATCTGCCAAGTTGAGTATTTGTCTGCAGTTTAAGTTCAATTTTGCCACCTTTTCAGGTCCTGTTTATGTCATGCTTCTAAAAAAAAACAAAAAACATTTAGTCATTCTACAAGCTGCTCTACTACTGGCATACATATGGATTAATGTATGAAAGATAATAGTCTTTTTATTGCACTCAGTTTATCAATAGTCAGCTAACCTTATTATGCTAATTACAGTTACTGCGTGTAATATGCTGTGAGATAAATTCACGTGATTAGAGTCACAATAGAAAAACACACAAATTACCTCTTTATCTCTGGCTTCTCCTGTATTGATTAGAGAAAAACCTCAACAACCAAGCAAAAAGTTAGAAAGCAACCCAATATTTTTTTCTGAACCTACTGTTTGGTCTCAAAAGGAAAAACGTAAATGAATAAATGGAAAACAGAAGGAATCCAGATGCTTGCACACAGGACAGCGGGGGCCACTGGATGCTTTGAGGAATACAATCGTGATGTGAATCATATGCAGTGGTATCCATAGCTGCCAGACGTTGGAAAAACTTGAAAATTTTTAGGATTGCAAACGGATTTTGCCAAATGGCACTGCAGCTTTTTTGGTTGCTCACAGAATAGCACAGGTCAGGAGCAACTCATAATAAGTATTACGTTTCTTATTTTTTGTTGTCTCAGATTGTTTTGTGTACAAAAATGTATATGAAGACTGATTAGATAACAAACAAGACTAACACAACAGCACATTTCTTAGAGCTGCTGCTTCATAACAAGAATGTTGCAGGTTTAAAACCCGGACAAGGGCTTTCTGTGAAGATGTTGCACGGGTGGATTTTCTTTAAATTCTTTGGTTTGCATGCAAAAGTATGTACGCTAGATTCATTTAATTTAACTCTAAACTGTCCTGATGCATCTCAGTAATCCAGGTAGAAAAATCAAAAGGAAAAATAAGTAGGTTCTCTGGATGGTTTCTTCTTCAATGAAACGTTTTGTCTCTCCTCCAAGAGACTTTTTTCAGTCTGAGGAGTTTCAGGTGAACTCAGCATTATAAGCACTGCCTCCACATGGTGGACAAGCAGATTGTTCACACGCAAAAGAGGACCGTCAGACAAATAGATCATTAGTTCAATCCTTGATTGACTCTATTGTTCATAGAGGGTCATGTGCCCCATCACCTGACTATCGTTGGGGCCCTGATTCACACCTACTCAGCCCTCTCATCCTAGGAAAGAAGATAAACAGAGTGAGGTGGGCTGTCTACAGAAATATTTCATTTAAACACTTGGTAGCTCAAGGCAAAAAAAGTAGACACCTGCGAGATTCACTATAGGACCTTGGAGAGTGTAGACATACGGTTTATGAGGGGTCATTGAATCACAGAGTAAACTATGAAGCGTTGAGATTTTAAGAGGTCAATATAACCAAAAGAAAAAAAAAACTAAAATACTGGCCCAAACATGCATCTTTGATCTAACAGCATCAAGAAAGCTTAAATTTGTGCTCCATTACATTTCAGTTCTTGTTCTGTCTTTTATCATTAAACAGTTAAGTGGAATTAAACTAAGTGTTTTAAGTAATTCTATAAGTTTTTCCATCCATAGCAGCACCAGTGGACCATCGTGCACCGCTCCTGCAGCAGGGTTCACTTTGTTCTGTCGACTGCACCTTTTCTTTTCTTGCTGATACGACTACTTGAATACTAAACTTGTGCCAAGTGCGACAGGTCTGGGCTCATGCTGTATGTGACACTTCAAAGAATTTTTGGTAAAGCAGGCTACTAACTGAAGTTATTCTTTATTAGTGTACAATAAAAAAAGCCGTAAAACAAATTAAATATAAAATAGAGCAATGATGCTGATTTAAAACAGATTTGTAAACATGTTGTGCACTACATCTGGTAAAATAAAATGTGAAAGTGTATGTAAATAATTTTAATGTAATTATTGTAACCAATTTTATTCCTTTGCCTTCTTTCCCAAGAAACACTAAAACTTAAAAAAAAAAAAAACAGAAAAACCTGCTGCCTTGCATTTTTGACATCCTCAGAAATGTTTTTTTTATCTGGGAAGGTCAGATATGTCAACGTCAGCACAGATGTAAAATAGCATAAATACAAACACACACACCACAAATGCCCTATATCCATATCTGTGGCCGTGGACAGGATGTCAGTGAGTTTATCCTGTTGTCCCTGCTCAGGGGAACCTGTTTCCTCCTCCATCATGGTTCTCAGCTCCGGCCCACTCATCCTCAAGTTACAGAAAACACACAAAGACAATGACTCAAATATTGGTCACATATAAAGCGGTTATAAACACACACTCAGGATGAAACACCTGCACCACACTTCCTTGGTTTAAGGGACTCTACTGGGGACGTCAGTTTCAGACAGACAAGACTGTCAAATACTGCTTTCCTGTTCAGCAGGTGCTGTTAAGAACGTCTTATGCCCTGGAACTGTTTTGATAACCTTGATGATTTATCACACTTTCCAGAAACCCAAGGAACCAAAGGAAATACGTGCCATTTTCTTCTGTATTCCAATTTAGGGAATCTTAACATTACTACTACTCTAAGCACTTAATTAAAATAAAGAACATTTTTAGAAGGAGAAAAAAGAAAATGTATTTTCATTTGCATTGTTTCCAATTGAAACAGAAAATAATTTTGCAGTAAAAGAATATTAAACCAATTACTTTAAACCAAATTTAAACCAGTACTTTCTACCTTTTTTCTATATTAAAGGACAGACTGGTGTTAAAGTTCCAAGTAAAGACACAAATAAATGGTAAATTATGCCCTTGAGATAAATAGAATAGGTTTTTGTTGAAAAAAAATATAAACAATATGTCTGCACTTTTAAATCAGGTGGCTTTTCTTACTACGGTAAAATAGATGGTAACATGTTCAGTGCAGAAAGTACGCACATTGTTCAAGGGAAATTGCTTTTTAGAGTTATTTATTGTGATAGTTAATAGGGTTTATGAAAAGTTATGCTTATGATGTTCAAGTATAATAACAAGTGTGGGGTCATGGGTCAGTAAACTGTTGCTTTCTAGTTTATATTTTCTTGTGAACAATTTTGGATTCTTTCAGCTGTTTCAGACATTCAAGTGTTACATCAAAACTTAACATGTTTAGGACAATAACTATTTATGAGGTTTATTACTTGTAAGTTTCATGGATGAAGTTCCAAACTCCTGAAAAACTTTGTTCTTTGTTCTATTGAAAAAACTACCTCATTAAACTGGTTTTATTTTATTTCACTTTTAGCTGTTTTTCTAGCTTTTGACTGCTGTTTTGCTAACATTAGCTTTACTACAGTCTAAATTTTCAGTCACTGTTTGTTAATTCGAGCTTGCAGCAACCAAGTACGTTTAGCTTTTAGCAATTCTGATGGTTTTAGATTTGGATTCTGGATACTTCTCTCTGATTTCAGCTTTAAAGAACTGTTTTGATAGGGTCAGCATTTTAGCTATTTTTTTTGCTGATTTAAGTTTTTTATACTATTCTCTTAATTCTTGATCATTTCAAATTTTGAGCTGTTCTACTTTTAGCTTTAATTTACTGTTTTGCTGGTCTAAACTTTAAATAATGATTCACTTTGCTTTTAACTGGTGTGCTAATTTCAACATTTAACTATTGTTATGCTATTTAAAAAATTACCTTCTGTTTTACTTGTAGCTTTTACTTTCTAATGGTTTTGATATGCTAACTTGTATTTAGCCGTCATTGTGATAGTTTTACCTTTAATAATTCAGTTTCTTTGCCACATTTCAGCAGTCAGCACTCAGCATACTACATATTTGCAGAACCCCCTTTTTTATTGTAGAAAAAAAATATTAGCAATTCTGCTAATTTTAGCTTTATTTATGTTATGTTTGCTATATTTACTCACCCACCTTCAACATTTCCTTTCATCTGACTAATTTCCTTCGATCATTTCTAAAAAAAGACATTGAGTAATGACTAAAACGTGTTTGTTTCACGTTGAAACAGTCTTTGTCAACGGTTTACAGTTCACAGTCCGACTGAGAGGGGGTGGCAATACACACACACTTAAACAGCAAAGATAAACTCCTGATAAACCTGTCAACAACTTGGAGTTATTTACCACAATCTGCCAAATCTTCCTCCGCGCGAGGCGCTCAGAGAGTCTGAGTAAACACAGCAAGGTGAAGAGCTCCTGACCCAACAAACACTTAAAGGGCAGATAGAGAGAAAAAAGCCGAGAAGTGAAGCACTATCTCTCCTGTGGAGATTAACAAAAAACTAGAATAGTTCCTGAAGAAACTATGAGAGGTTTGCCCCCGGTGCAACTCCGCCTGTACGTTGTATTTTTTTTATATGTCTGGCAGCCGCACTAAGGATGCGCTGTCCTTTTCAGGCCGCTGTTTTGT
>JARVJO010000365.1:16257986-16293826 GCA_031762555.1 Cynodonichthys magdalenae
AATAAATAAAGAAATAATAAAGAGTCCACAGTGGAGAGTAATAGGTAGCCTCTGCCATTCTGGCAGGGCAAACCTAAAAAAAAAAAAAGTTGGTGGCACGCGCACCCCCACACATGAACACACGCCCAGGCTGTGCGTTAGCGCGCGCGCCTCTTCAAGAGAAACAGGAGGAGGAGGAGGTGGAACCAGAAATCTTCGCTCATTTACTTAACATCACTTCCCAGCCGCCGGTAAAGCAAACAGTCCTCCTGAAGGAGCCGGGGGAGCAGAAAACACATCGGTGTGCGTGTCCGCAGAAAGCCGAACCTCCTGAAGCCGACTGGGCCCACAGAGGCTCCTGGTTTCTGCCTCAGAAGACGACTCGAGCGCTGATTTCCTCAGATATTTGGAGAAATCTGCGGAGGCTCCTCCGGGTATGGAGATCTAACAACTGCTGTGACACCCGGACTTCCATCAAGTTCGCTTCATTCTAAATAATGGTAGGTGGGAAATATTTTCATTTTAAGGTCTATTTTATCCCCAACTGTTTGGTTTATTTTTGCCATCTATTTTTAAAACGTATCTTTAAGTTTCTTTGTTTTGAACTCAGACCCCTCAACAGAAAATGTTTGGTTAAAATAGCCTAAAAAATCGTAATAATGTTTTAAAATTTTTTGTAGCTACATATAGAACCCACATTTTAACTTCATATTATGCTTTAATTATCCTAATTCAAAAATGTGTTTTTTTTTTCTTGTTAGACGTAAGGCTACACTATAATAATAACAATAAGCAACAAATTCACTAAAATAAATTGTTTAAAATATTTTTTCTGTTTTCACATTTTTCATATAACAAAGGACTTATTAGGAGATGGTTGACTGATTTGTGTGATGTGTGAGGTTTGAGTAAACAAACAAAACAAGAACAACAACCATGGTGATAAAAATTAGATTTTTATACCAACCCTGAAAGCCCCAACTCGTGCTGTAGTAGTACTCAATATGTATTTGTTGCTTGTTTAAATCAAAATTCACAATATTAATAATAAATTAGTGTTTAACTTTATATATACTGCCAGGGAAGGTATTTTATATTTTAGTATACTTTAAAGTCCGTTTTAAGAGTAATTTGTCCCAGTGTGCTGTTTAAAGGTCTGAGGTAAGAGCATGCAGGACCTTCCCTTTTAATTGGGCTCCTTTGTTTTTCTTGGTGTTGGTTGAATCAGTGCAGTGCTTGCTGCTCAGGCCTAACTGCAGAAGATTGCACCCAGATCACTGACAAACCCTCCAGCTGCATGCAAGGACCGTCATTAAAAGAAAATTACGGGGAGCCACGCTAAGCATTTTTCAAAGCTGGTATTCATATTTTTCAAGGACCCCGTCATGGCTTCAGAACAGAAAGTCACTCTCTGTCCTTTTTAGCCCACCGTTTATTTCCTATTTAGTCTGTTCTCTCAGCTACTTTTTGATGGGGCCTGCATTTAGGTGAATGATAACAACGCATTGATCTAAATGGTGTTCTATTCATTTAAAATTGTATTTAGTTGTTTGCCTATTTTAAAATTTATAAAATGTGGAGAATTTTTATTTTTATATCTGTCATCAGAACGTTTTTTTTTTCAATTCTTTTGATGCAAACGTTTCTTTTGCAAGGAAAGTGGTAAATATATACACCAATTCAAAATCTAAAAACAGTATAATCCTCATATTTATTGTCAAACCAATAGGACACATGTCTCTTATTTTCAGAGTCAATTATCTGAAATATGTCTTCAATCTTGCAGCCAACCAAAGACGATTTATTTGAGAATTTAGCTATCACATTTCAATTCTCAATGGGCTGTAAAGCCTACTAAATCTCAAGTATTTTGACTCTTACAAAATAACATCCAGGGTTCTGGCTGTGGCGGGCGAGAGGTGCGCTCAGACGTCATACCGAAGGTGTGTGCTGGAGTGTGTTTGATTTAACACCGTGGTTTGTCTCCTAATAACACCAGGCCCCATTTCTGGGTTGCCTCTCTCTCTCTACGGCTGACCCGAGACCCTCTCGCTCGATTGCCCTTTCTCCCCTCAGCCTTCATGGTTCTTATTACCAGCTCTAATAAATTGTGAATAAGCAGCAAGCCCAAAACGTCCCGGGTTGTGGAGAATTCCCCATCCTGCAGCGCAAGGCACCCCCTCTTAAGAAAACACAAATTAATTCCAAACCTCTCTTTGGCCAAAAGTTTCTGGAATGATAAATATTTTTCATAGGAAGTTCTGCTCTTCCTGACTTTATCTGCACCGATTTTATTATATTTCCTTCACAGCTGCTCGGTTCTTGACGTCTCTAAGCTTCTGTGCGTCCTTCACGTCCTCCTGCCCCATGTTTCTCTGGCTGGGAGTCAAACGTCTGCACTTACTTGAATTTAAGGATTTAAGGTTTCAACAAAACTTTCAGGTCGAAAAGAACAATCAGAAAGAATGTTTTTTTTGCTGAACTTGAGTGACAGGATTTAATTTAGTGTAGAAGTGTCACGCTTTCAGTTAGTTTCAATAACTACGCGAGTGTCTACTTTTTTTCTTGTTTTGTTTTGTTTGTTTGTTTTGGTGAACACTGCGTCCAAAGTCAATTTGTCTTAACGTAGAAGTGGTAAAGATGATCTGCTTGTTTTGCTTCTTCCATAGATATCCTTACTTGTCGGTATTCCAACACTTTGTACACAAAGAACAAGAGGTGACAACTCGTTTTTCTGGTTTTTGACAATGGACAGAACTGTGTAGTAATGATGAGACAAGGTTTTTCCAAGCATGAACTGAAACAGACCGAAACCTTCTCAACAACATTGTTTGCCAAAGTGAAATTTTGTCAGATTGCATTTTTGTTTGCTCTTTTTACCTTTTTTTTTGTTTCACCAATTCTATTTTATTTGCTCATTATGCTACAAGCTAACTTCTCTTCTTTCTTCCTATAAAACGTGTACTAGTGTTTCTATACTTTCTGCTCATCACAAAATTAACAAAAGTATAAATATAAAAAAGGAAACCTCAACAGGAGGATTATTATTATTGAACAACATAAAGTTGAAAAAAATTAAAGGGTTAATGTCAAGATAAAATCCATGTCATTTTTCTTAATCAAAAGTTCTTTATGCAACAGCTGACTCTAAGGGTGCGTATTTCACGATGTCAGTGTGCTGGAGGCAGGGAACACCCTGGACAGGTCACAAGTCCATCACAGACACTCTCACTCACACCTATAGGCCCAGTTTTGAGCTGTCTGTTCAACACGTGTGTTTTTGGTCTGTGTGAGGAAACCGGAGAACATAAAAAACCCACGCAGGCAAAGAGAGAACATGCAAACCCCACCTAGAAAGGCCCCTGATTGGAAGGTGAACTAGAGACTGTGTTAAGATAGATTTAAATAGACCTATGTTCTCCACTAAAGTGGCAGCATGACGGCTCAGTGGTTAGCATCGACAACTCACAGCAAGAAGGTCCTGGGTTTGATCTCCGGTTTGGACCTGGGGTCTTTCTGTGTGGAGTTCTCTTAATGTTTGCGTGGTTTTCTCCGGGTACTCCGGTTTCCCCCGCTCCCCAAAAACATAGGTTGCCTTCAGGCCCAGGCCACCCTTGAAAAAGAGATTGTGATCTCAATGGGATTTACCTGGTAAAATAATAGGAAAATAAATGTTGTTTTTTGACATGTATGGTTGAAAGAGTTCTGAGCAGTTGAGTTATTATTCTGGTAGTACCAGATTTGATAGATTTATTGTACTGCCAGTCAGTGCAGGGATTTGTACAAAACTATATTTTCTTTAATAATATGTAGCAAAAAGTCAAAACTGGTAAAATACACCGGAAGGTTGATGCTCAAAAGTTATCAAACTTGCCTCTGAGTATCTTCTACCTCCTTCTATTTTTTTCAGCCCCTTTTTTTAATTCCCCAAACTCCCTTGAGAGCTCTTGGGGAGGCCCCGTGCTGGTGTACTTAGGTCTGTGAGTGTGTAATAAACCCTGTGCTGTCAGCAGACAGCAGCTGTCTTTCTGGATATCTCTGCTCTCCTTATCTCATCCTGAGAACAGTAAAACCACACACATCGCAACAAAATCCTCACTGACCATATTTATTTTTCTGAGCTTTCAGTGGCAAGTCCAACAATATTTTTTTAACTGTCAGAAATTTTCTTTAAAATTAACTTTTCTAGGTATTTTTCACAGTCCTGATTAGTGGTTGATACCGCTTTGCCCTTTTAATGTTGTTGCATATTACCACATAAATCACAGTTTTTTCTGTTTAATTCGTACATTCAGTTCTTGACTAATTCTGCTGGTAAAGACGTAATTGGACCTCACTCCATCTGTAGCGCCTGTAAACCTCACCTACCAGCAAGTTCTGTCCGGCCAGCTGTTAGCAACTAGGGCGACCATTTACCATTCTATGCAGAAGAGACTGATTGAGGCCAAACCTTTTCATCCTAATGACTAATAAAGCGGCATGTCTTAGAGTGTGTGCCTTGTGTGCGAGAGGGAGTTCATTAGAGGAGGCAGGGAGAGCTCGTGCAGTCAAGCGTGTGCCGCTTCTGAATGTGCGACCACCCCTTCCCATCTCTGGACCAGATGTGTTTTTTTTTACCTGAGAGCCAGACCACCATCTGACTGGGGGTCAGTCCAGTCCGGCAACCCCGCACCTCCTCCAGGCTGCTGGGAGGTCTGCCAGCTGTCTCTCTCCCCTGACCCTCGTCCTGGGGCACTGATTCCGGGAGAGATGGGGTAGGTGGTCCCTCTTCAATTTTGCAATATTAACGGGGGATATTCAAAATATTTTTTTAATGTTAGTCCTTAAACAAAAAAAAATTAAAATGAAAAAAAGCTGTATTTTTTGAGAAGTCATTTAAATAAAAAAAGGAAAAGGAAAAGGAAACACTGTGTGCTTAGGGAGATAAAGACCCAGACACTGGTCTATAAGGAGGTTTTCATTACACAGGGGGGTCTTGGCATTAAAATCTTTTTGTTGAAAGAGTTACTGAAGTGAAAAGCAAAGCCCATTGAGTCTGGAGGTAGAGTTACAAAGTGCAGACAGAGTGGACAACAGTTTCACGGCTGCCACAGATTAATTGGACCCTTTTTTGTCTTTGTCACACAAGCTTTATATCTGTCATCCTATGAATTTAGTGTTTATTCACGGAATTAGTCAGGTGTGCTTGTGTGTGTGTGTGTGTGTTTTTGAACCTGTCAATTAGGATTATTCGCTTCTGAAAGTCTTGCTCAAGTTTCTTAGTTATTTGTTTAGTTATGTAAATGTTTTGTTATAGTTCAGTTAGTATAGGCCTGGCATAAAATGACTTAAATGATATAGGACACTTGGGTGATTGAAATGTGGAAACGCCTGTGTTTTTCTGTCTCAGCAGTTAAAAAGTTTCTCTTTTTTTAACCTGCTGTATGTTTCTGACAATCTTTGTATGCGGGTGTACCGATAATTGTAGTAGTTCAGTTGTTTTAAAGGAAAATGTTACATTTATGTTGTGAAAAGTACAAGAATGACATGTTGGAACTCTGCAACTAGATTAAATTCTCCTTTTACAAACTGGTTCAAGAAATACATTTTTTTATAACTTTGCACTAAGCTTAAGTGAAATAAGTGCAAACAAATTACAAGGGTTTTTTCAGCTTCACTTCATTATGATGATTTGTATATGTCATCATTCCTGTTTATTTTTTTATAAAAGCTACCACAAAAATCATCAATATTAATTATTATTGTGCAACAAAAATTGCAATTTTTTTAACAATGTTAGTATCTGCTGTGGTTGTTTTCAAACATAATTGAATGAAATTAATAGCTACATAGAAGAGATCCAGCCATGCTGCAATTTGTGCTAGAAGTGTTCAGGAGAAAGCAGTAGCTGGCAGATGGCACCATGCAAAAAAAAATAACAGCATCACACAGAACTAAATAGTGGCCCCTTGTTCTGCGTCTTTTTATCAGCCACCGAGAAGAGACATTTGTGTGCAACAGTGACTCAACCTCCCCCTCAGATCCCCCCAGGCACTTATAAAGACTGTCCAAATTGAGGGCTCCAGGTGGGGTCCCATATGGCGCAATAACAGACCAGCAAGTCACCTTTTCAGTCCGCTGATTTAGAAGCATACTGTTTCAATAAGTCAAGTCACCAGACTGTCACTGCAGTCTGTAACGTGACTCTGTCCTGTTCCATGAAGGCAGACAGTGAAGCAGCTCACATACTGACACTGTAGACACATATGAACATAATCAGACAAACATCAGACACCAGATAAATATTGATTCATGGAAAATGTAGAAGGTCAGCTGAGACTAATTTTGTCACCACCAGTGACCACTTTAGTGACTTTACCATGTGAATAAAGAAACCATTTGTTTTGGCTGCTACTTCTTACTAGTTTGTTAATAATATTATGGATGCAACCAAACAACTGCAGTTTTATAACAAGTTGTTTTGATTATGTTTTGCATCCTCATGTTTGAGACAATTTGTTCTTGTGAAACCTTTGTCTAACCACGCAATCAAAAATAAATATTCCATATCTTTAGACCTTCTCCAGTTTTTTAAATGGTTTTACAAAACTTTATTTATTTCAATTAAGTTGCTGATGTATGCATACAGTAGCTCAGGGGATTAGTATGCTTCAAATACCTTCCTCATAGCCCATAAAATTAGCCAAGTTCTATGCACTCAGTTCCCTTTGCAGTGGATAATAATGTGACTAAATTATGTGCTGCACCTACAAAAGAAATGACAATGAAACGTCACTGAGCAGCTTTGCTGTCGTGGGCACATTTTTTTAATTCTCAGCCTGTGGTTGGCACTTGGTTCATTATGCTCTTCTTTCATTATCTAAAAAAAGAAAAAAAAAAGCCTTTGTCACATCAAGGAAGTAAGAAATTATGCAACCTAAAATACCATATAGTTTAAAAAACTTTATTGTATATTTTAGCAAATTGTTACATTCACTTTTAGTCACTGTTTGCTTAGGTTTAGTCACCAAAATACATAGTTAGGTTCAGGAAAATATATGGTTGAGAATCTTCTATGAAAAATGAAAATAGGACTGGAATTCTGCTTCATAATTGTCTTTTAGCATGTCTATGTTTTCTGCTTTTTACAACAGCTGGTTTTCTATAATTAAAGGCAACACTTTGAATGGTTTGAAGAGATTGGTGTTTATGCAGTAGTCCGTTAAAATGCTACTTGCTTGTTAGGTGATTCACTTTTGTGTCAATCATGTTTTCATCACCTAGAGTTAGTTATTCCCTTAAACTGTGTCAAATTGCATCTCGACTTTAAAAACAATGCACAACACAAAGACTAGAATTTGATACCCGTGAAAGAAGCAGTGGACTAGCAGAACCCTGGATCCTAGGTGAAGTTAGTGGGACTGGCCTTGTGGCCTTGTGGCCCCCCTGTGGCCCTGCTGAGTTTGTTTAAGCTTCAGTTTCAGACCTTGGCTCTCCACATCTCTGCTGAGCTCTGTTCATCTTCCCTCCGGTGTCCTGTAGTTCCCATGGCCTTGGACACTCTCCTCCCAGGCCTTGCCCTGAACCAGGAAGTGCCTTGGCTGTCACACACAGTGTTTTTGTGTGTCCATCCGTGTGTGCACCCGTGAGAGTTTAAGTGAACACTTTATTCAAAAAGCATCCTGAACAACTGTGAATTTCACTTTTGAACTCTGGGATGAGCTTGAAAATGCAAACTACACTTGCACTTTTAAAAATATTTTTCTCAGCATTTTAAATTAGCATCTGTGGTGAGTGTAAGACCTTTGAATAAAGTTAAGAACAATTTTTTCGCTGAATAAAGTTTAAACACGAACTCATGGTTTAGAATAAAAGTGTGACGTGATGATGTAATTTTGTGAATCTTTCATTTCTGTCACATCATGTCTAGTTTTTTTTTTTTTTTTCTTGTTTTAAAAGTCTAACCATAGTATTGGTAGAGCTTTGTACTGGACAATTAAGCATATACCATTGTTTTATGAGTTACTTGTGCTTCCAAAGAACCTAAAAATCATTAGACAGTTTCTCTGTAGCAGTAAATTCTTGTTGAACCTGTAAGTCTTATCAGCCATTTGTCTTTGTTGTTGTCAGCGAGGTTGGAGTTTAAGCTATCAGCTTCAGCTTTCCAACGATGAAATCGCCCATAGGCAAAGCAGAAAGCAGAAAGAGAGAGAGAGAGAGAGAAACAAGTGTGAAATTAATAAAATAAATATTATACAAAGAAATGATCAGATTTTCATAAGACCTAAAAGTCAAAAGAGCACAATAGAAACTTTTTTTGTACTTTTTTATTTGTTTATTATGGAAAATAATCCAATAGTAAATTTGCATCAGTATCAAAAATCTATGGAACACTGCTTTAACTCTTTGATGGTCAAGAAAATACACAACTCTGGACAAAAATATGAATGTGTTTTATTCCATCTGTAGTTTTGAAGGTGCATTTAGCACTGTTAGCAAGAAAGTCACAGGATCGCCTGCTGGCCTTTTGTGTGGCGTTTGCATGTTCTCCCAGGTGTGAGTGGGAAAGTGAATGGTTGTTCGTCTTGTTTGTTTATGTGGCCCTGTGATGGACTTGCAACCTGTCCAGGGTGTACCCTGCCTCTCACATAATGACTGCTAAAAGATGAGCACCAGCTTACGAGACCCAGAAAGGAAAAGCAGGTGGAAAACATGGATGGATGAACTTTGGATGGGCTTGAGGTGAACGACTGTAATTCAATCTCAAGTAAACATTAAACCAACTGTAACTGAAATCCAAACAAATACTTTTTAGGGAGCTTCCTGTAGTTGTTGGCACATAACATGGCTATGTACTATATCACCTTTTGCAAAACTGTTTTTTATAGTAAAAATATATTTCAAACCAACCACTTTTCCATTCGATCCTCAGGGCTGGATCACATTTAACCATTTATGGGAAGAATGGGAAATGTTCAGTTTAACCACAAAACATTCTGGTAGCCTTTTGTGATTGAGTGCATGCTGTTAATATTTTTTTAAAAGTACAAAATCTCACAAACCCATTCTTCAGACTGTATAAATAAATACAGCTTTACCTACTAAATAGGGAACAATTACAAAATAAAATATTCAAATGTGTTGGTTTGTTGATCATTTCAGTCACTTTATAGAGCGATGTTCATATGTTTCTCCTTGTCCAGCTGTCACATACAGTAACTCAATATGATTCTGGTAGCTATAAATCTGTTTTTTTATTATTATTATTTTTACAGGAGAGTTGACGGTTTCAGAAGAACCAGACTAACTGAAGTGGGACAAAAAAGAAATAAAAATACAGCTCCCTTTTTAATCCCAGGTGAGAAAACAAAAGGATAACACAGATCCAGATTAAAGTGAAGACAATTTGTTTATCCAATAAAGAAGTGTTTTCTTGTTTATTTATTTATTTTGCTTTATGATAAATTTACCAATAAGGATTGTACAGCTTTTATTTTAGATGCATATAGGGTTATTTTCTTTGCTTGTGTCTTATACAAATATTCAAGAGATTTATTTTCAAGCTAACAACCATTTTGTAATTTGTTTTTGTTCTTGTTCATTTTCTGATGGTTTATTTAACTCTAATTATTGTATTTGTCTCATTAACAGGGACTTCTTATCGATTGTTTCAAACCCAATAAGTACCTTAGGTAAGTTTTTTAATTTTTAATGTTATTTTATTACAGTTCTCATTGAAATTAAAACTGGAATTGCATCATACCTTCATCATGACACATAAACCATATTTTGAGCAGACAAATAACAGACAAAATTTTACATTTTGCTTATTCTATGCAAGGGGAAATTGTAACAACTTCTGACCTTTTTTGTTATTTGATATAGTTTTCTTTTATTGTTTGAGGAAGCAAGGTCTCAAGTTTTGCCTGATGTTCCCAACAGTAAATGGTTCTTTCTCACTAAAATTTTAATAATGCAATAAAAGTGATGTTAGGTTCTAACAATAAAAGAGAAGAAGAACTAGTCACAGAAAAATTCCTCTTTTTTTGTGTTTTTCTTCTCTAAGATCAGTGTCATGGCTGCATACGGGCAGACTCAATACAGCCCAGCCCTCCAACCTGCAGGACCATACACCCATTACACCCACCACACGCAGGGCTACAGCATGCCGTCTTACAGTAAGTACACAAACAGCAATATGTTGGAAAAATCATGACTTGTTTTAAAACAATCTCAGTTGGAAAAGTTGTTTGTAACGTGATAGCAAGGCATTCATACAGTTAGACTTTAACTATGTCTGAGTTAGTGTAGCTTTGGGACATAAATAAAACCATACATGAAGTCAACTACTGTACAGTAACAATGCAAAAAAAAAAAAAAAAGAACAAGAGGGGTCATGAGAGGTAATAAGATCTCTGACATGTAAATGATCAGTTCCTCTTTGGTAATCTGGGTATTCAAAGCTACATATTTACATTTTACTGACACATAAAACTATGCATTCCCCAGGGTAAACCGTTTCATTAACTAGTCAACACGTGAGCTCGGGAAAAAAAAAACTGCCTTCTTTTTTTTAAATCAAAAAGTTTGTTGGGATAACGGGCATCAGTAAATATAATTCTCCTAATGCGAGAAGTTTGTCCTACATGCTGGTTAGGTTTATTCAACATAAATATTCAGACGTTTTTTTTTTTATTGTAGACATTAAGACAGAGGATGGTCTGAGTCACTCTCCGGGACAGACAGGACTACTGGGCTACTCAAACTTCAGTGGAACGCCTCCGAGTCAAAGTCTCTACAGTTACTCTCACACACACGGTTAGTCGGAAACGCTGCATGGACTGAGAGCTAACAGTTGACAGACATTTTTTGTAAAATACATTTTGATTTAACCACAGGAGCATCCATGCATGCTGTAAGTCCCCCTCAAATCTCCTCATATCTCTTCTTCTTTAATCTCCTCTCCTTGCCGCCACACCTGTTCTCTATTAGCTGCGGTCTGGGCTCCTGGCGTCAAAAGTCTCTTTCCCTCCTCCCTCCTCTTTTCTCAGGGTCAGGCCCCCTTTCTCCATTCAGACCAACAACACAGCATGCAAGCTCTTGTTTGTTTCTCGGCAAAAAAAAAAAAAGGGAAAAGAAAATGATTTAGAAACTATGTGGACACAAAGAAGAAGACATAAATTATGCAGAAAAGTAAAAATAAAAGAACTGTGGCTTTAACAAAAGCTTGGCAGAGGCGTTTTCTGATAAACACATGCTTAGATGAAGATGTGTTATTCTTGGGAGTGTGCGCAGTTCTCCATGTCAAGCGTGTCTGTCTGATTGAGTGCGAGTGACGATGTTGTACGCATTCCTCAGTTGTCCGGCGCCCGAAGCTCAGTGCAGCTTTATGGCTTTGAAACCAGCATGAAATTGACCTTGTGTGTGACAGGGGAAAGGTTAAGGGGCACTCGACAGAGGGGTGAGCCGGAATAAGGTTGCAGACGCAGCGTGAGCTGTTTCCACTGTACGAATGAGACACAGGAGAGACAAAACCTTTGAAGGACCCTGAACAAATGACACGGGGATGGGATTTTTGTTGTTACATGCTCGTTCGTTACATTTTAAAGCAAGCCATTTTGCTGCTTTTTTAATAATATTTAGGTATTTATAGAAAAAAGCATTTACATTTGCACACACGTTTGAATTGTTTCCATCTTTTACTTATAAAAGAATTACATTTAGATAATAATGAAAAGAATGTGCAGCTTATAACCAAGCAATAATGTTCTGGGTTTTTTTTGTCAGTTTTTTTTTATAATTTCCAAATAATTTTGTATAAATTTTGCTACAGAGGTGGTTATTCTCAAGTAAAACATTTTAAGCAAACTTGTCATGACATCACTTCATCACTTGTAAACATTTTTGTTTTATTTTAGCCCTTTGACAATCTTGCATCTCAGTTTTTTTTCCAGAGCTTAACTTTGACTCTTAACAGATGGACCTTGTTCACAAAATTAGTCACTTTGTGATGCTGTGATGAAAGGTGGTCCTTTAAGATGCGACCTAACCCTTTCAATATTGGGAGCTTTATTGTGAAGGTCACGTTTAATTCCTCTCCAAAGTCACATTAACTCCTGATAGGCTTTTGTTTTTTTATTTTTATTTTATTTTATTTTACCTTTAGAGACAATTCTTGTTTTCCTCTTTACTTTCTCCTTAAAGAATATTCAGATGTGAGACATTACGCAGGAATGTAAATATTCATGCAAACCAGCTTTTGATGGAACCCTCCGACGAACTGCAAAGCTCTTTGGGACTGTGCTTTGTTAGAGCACCGCTGTCAGACCTACAAACAATTTTTAACAGTGTAATTAGAGGTTGAGGGACATTGTTCCCAAACAAAATAAATTTGTTTGAATATTCTTAGGCATAAATCGTTAAATGTGAACTTCAAACGGTAATAAATTGCCACAACATTCAAATATTTGTATGATTTAAGGAACTTTCCATGCCATGCGTTACATTCACACAATACACAAGAATACACATGGGGACAGTGCAAAGCCTTCAATAAAAGCCTTCAAAAACTTACTGTACTCCGTGTGAAAAACTGAAACTAAATGGTGGTCTTTTTGTGTTTACTTGAAAGTATTTTTCTTGTTGTCATTCTGAGGACTTTGGTGTTGTCTGCCAAAGTTTCTGCCACAGAGTCGTTGTCTTTTTTATTTTTTTGGAGAAAATAAACAGTAGAGGGCAAGACAAATCTTTAGAGAAAAAAAAATGCTGGAAAATAAACTGGAAAAAACATGCCTTAATATATGTTTCAACAATATTAAAATCATGTTGTTGGAAGGCAGCTGGGGCTGTTAAACAACTCCTGGCTAAAATAATCATTGAAAAACTGATCAGCCCTTCTGGTAAATGTTCATCTTGTTGGATGAAAAACAATGTCACACATTGCACTCTATTGCTATTTTGCTCTCAAAAAATCCTGTTTCTTCCTCTTTGGCCAGAAGCCAGAATTTATGCAAATACTTTTTTTTTCAAGTTTGTAACATCTAGCTAACTGCTAAACACATATTTTTTTTTCTTCTTCTGTTTTTCTTTTATTTATTTATTTTTTTCTATAAATACTCGCTAAATTTAGTTCAGAGTGGCCAGGGGGGGATATCCCATATTTAACAGATTAGAGGTGGAGTTCCCCCTGGACAAGTTAGACCCAAGACAAAAGACAAACAGCTCTGCATGTTGACACTGTTAAAATTACCAGTTACCACCGTGTTTCTGAACTTTGATCTAAAACCAGAGTACGCAGAGGAAAAACTTTCCATTCATGAGGAGAACACACAAACTCCGGAGGAAAAAGCCACAGCAAAGATTCAAATTTGAACCTTCCTGCTCTGAGGCAACAGTTAAACCATCCAGCCCAACCTCTAAACAAAAATAACTAACATTAACTGAAGATGTCGATTAGGGTGGGTGGAGGTGATTAGTTTACAAGGAATTTTTTTTTAATCAGACAAACAAACAAAACAGGACAACCTTGACAGGAGGCTTGAGGTGAAGACAGGTTGCTAGGAGGAAGACATTCCTGCCTTAGCTTGATCGTATTAGAAGATTCTCTCAGCAGCAGCAGGAGGAGTAAAAGCAGAACTTTCCCACCTGTATTGTCATGTCAGTCATAAATCTCACTCAAAGCTCCTTCAGCTCTGAGCTGTCACCAAGGAAATAACCTGAGTCTCACTGCTTCCTCCCCCTCACTGCTTCGTAGATCAGATCAGATGCTGCAGAATTAGATTGAAGGTTTATTCGCCAATAAAAAACAAGACCAAAAAAGCCACCAGTTCTTTTTTTTTTTTAATTATTTAACTCTGTATTAATATTAAGATATGTTTTGATATTTTTTTCTCTTTACATGTTACTCAGGTGGTGGTATTTCACCGGGACTCTTCCAAGGGACTCATGCAATCTCAAGTTCAACCCCATTTAATCCTACCCAACAAGTGAGTAATGTTGTGAAATAATGACATTAATAATTACCTGATATTATCAACGTTTTGTTACATTTTGATGACACTAATGTTCCTTTTTGTGTTGTTAGGAGTTTCCTGCATATTCAAGCTACAGTCAGAGTCAGTACTCTCCCTACTATAACTCACATCACTACAACAGTCCCTACTTAACCAGCAGCAACATCAGCCCCGCGACAATCACAGCTCCTTTAGCTTATCAGCACCCAGAGCATTCTATTATGATGCCCAATCACAGCCCAGAATCTCATACAGGTACTTCTTTAGGCTTTTTTAAAAAACTTTTTATTTAATTATTTTGCGAAGCAGATCGTTTTTCATCACACGTGCAAAATCATCTTGAAAAAGAAAAAAAAACAAAAATAAAACTAAGATCTTTCCAGAGTGAATGGAATTTAAATACGGTGCCCGGGTATTTTTTTTTATTCTGCCATCATGATGTCATACAAACTACTAGTTCTGAGGATGTTTTATAAAGTGATTATTTTTCACTACAAGTCTTATATGCTTCATTGTTTTAGAAGCTTTAATCTTTAGCAATGTCTTTCTTTGATAGGCTAAAACAAATTGAGCCTGACTGCAGTCGTCTTTGAAATAATGGCTGATAAAAATGCACATTTATTGGATTTTTCTACACTGTAGATTAGTTAAAATCACAGAAACACAGTTTAAGTGCAAATTGTTTTACAGAGATTTCTGTTTATTTTAGGGGATTACCACCCACCACCCAGCCCACCAACACCAGGTAAGGAGGAGGTGATCCCAGCACGAAGGGGATCAGATGGCAAGTTGAGAGGAAGAAAAAAAGTTATTGACCCCGCTCCCCCTCTGGACTCAGATATAGAGGTAAACACGCTCTCTCACACAGTTCTGGAAATTATCATCATTTCTCTACAGTATTTATCTTTCCTTCGCTCTCTCACACACAGATAAACTGTTGTGCGTTTGACGGTGCATATCTGTTATTTCACTACAGCGCGTGTTTATCTGGGATCTGGATGAAACCATCATAATTTTCCATTCACTCCTCACGGGAACTTTCTCCTCACGATTCGGCAAGGTATGACCCTTAACTCTGTCATTTAATGTAAAAAAATATGTTTTTAAAAATGACGACTTTGCAGCAGTGGATTATGATTTGTTTGGCTAAGAGGTAAAGCCCACCACTTTTGAGTTTCATCCCTGAACATTTTCACACGCTGGCTGTTTTGCCTTCTGCCCTCGTGTTTCTTTTCTTAATGCACAAAGGTTGTTTAGCTACCCCGACAACCTGCGGCGTGACTGACAGTCAGCGGGACCTTTACATAAGAGACAGGCAGCTGACAAGGGGCGGACAGTGGTGCGTTTCTTGTTTTTGGCTAAGGTTCTGTGTTTTGAATTCTCACGATCCTCTTGTGGGTTGACACAAGGCTGATGGGAGTTTGAGAGCGGCGTTGCTGATCAGTTCAGCTCCCCCTGGCAGGCTTTGCATGCTGTTGTTTCTTTTCTTTTTTTCTTTTCTGCCACACAGAGAGGGGCTGAGCTGAGGGAGCGAGAAAGAGACGAGCTAAGAATTAGGCTTTGTGAATGTGCTGAAATGGGACTTGTGTGCCAAAAATTCCTCCCACTACATGAGCTAACCCCCCTCCCCAGTTGGACAGACTCTGACATCAAAACTCAGACATGAGGAAATAAAGGAGTGACGGCGGAAATACAGATTTCCAGTCAAGTGTGTTAATACGACTAAAAAGCATCTCTTTTTTTTCTAATGTTTTGTTTCTCTCACCCTGTTGGCAGCTTTCCTTTCTACCTTTACAAGATTAATGTGCTTATTTATAAATTCCCAATTCATTTCCTATCTTCATTTGGCTACACTTATTCAGGCAACCTTTTAATCTTTTGTAAATAAATAATATTTGGTTCTAAACAGCTAGACTGGGCCCAGTCCAAGAAAGAGTCGACGATTCTGTGTTGAAAGACACTTGTTTTCACTAGTTTTGTGAGCCAAAGGAGAGTAGAAAACCACACAAGGAACTGACCCCCTCCTCCAATATCATCTCATCTATTATCTCATTTATCATTCAACACATCCCCCAGCTGTATTTTATATTAAGTAAATTCTTTACATGAGCGTAAAGGTGAAATGTGATGTATGTTTTAGTTTGGTTTTTTTTCACTCTTTTGGATTTAACATTTTTTTCTGTTTGGTATCAAATCTAAATGTGATTACTGGTCATTATTTAAATTTTTGGCTTAACAGATCAAATCCTTTTTTAAACCTTTAACCCTTCCCTCTGCATATTTCCATTCATTTTTTTCTCATCATTTTCTTCTTGGACTCTTCTATTGATCCTACTGAACCTTTGATGCCCTTTGTCTCCAATTACTTCTGTTTTTACCCTCAGTTCGGGTAAGGGATATGTCGTAATTACCCTACTTGTGTCATCAAGCCTTTTTTTTCCCACTGTGAGCCAAGAGAAAGCCCCTGCTTGTCATTTCAAAAGCACTAATGCGACGCTCACCTTTGGCTGACACTTCTCTTCTGTTTTTGTCTCGCTGCCAGTGTTGGCTTTAAAACAATGCACCACACATACCTCCTCTCGCACACCTGCTTTTGTCGTCCCAAACAACCGTGTGCCCCGGCTGTTTGTCAGCCCGTTTGTTTCGATGTCTCCGTTTACAGTTGGCGATGATTTAATATTTGATTTTGAGCTTATCAACTGAAGCTGGTGTAATGCAAAACCTGCCTGTTTGCGGGGTTATTTTTTTATGTGAGAAAGAGTAAACAGTGTAATTGAGCCTGGGTGGTGATAAGTAATAAGTTATCTAGATATTTGTTTTTTTGGAAATCCGGTTGATATGGTACTTCCTCTTGACGGATTAAATCCATCATCTGTAGTTTTTCTAAATATGCTTCTATGTATTTTTTTTAGCATTATTGCATTTCATTATTGAATATCCATTCATTTGCATGATGATCTGTTTAATGCTGAAGTGAATGTTCTGCAAGAACTTTTTATTTTATTGTTAATGTTAAAGGCATTCATTGTTACATTGTGATGCTATACATGTCTGTGAGTGTGCAAAACTTTAGATGAATCTGCATGATGATGCACAGTAGCTGTAACAGTCCCAGCTTGTTCTTATTTTTCTCCTTGTGGAAGACTCTACCGCTGCAGAACTTGGCCCTTTGGAACACCTGCGGGTTCCTGGCAGATGAAGTTATCAGTGGCAACTGGGTGCAAAGCCAGGCTTCTGGTTGGCTCTTGCAGTGTTGGTTTCTTTGTAGTTGTAACAGCTCAGCGTAATAAAATATACCATGTTTTTTTTTTTTTAACCACTTGTGATAACTGAAATACCCATATTGTTTCAAAGGTCTTTTCAAGCACTGGTCAACATTAATTCTATGAGAATCTATGATAAAGATAACATTTGGCAGCACCTTTGACTGACAGATGCATATTCACACTCACCTCCCTCTAAAACCTGTTTATGTCAGTCAGCTCGATGAGCAGGAAACTGTTGAAGAAAAGCAGGCAGCTGCACTGACATCATGTCAAGAGGAATGATGTTTAATAATTAAGTTTAACTGACAATTCTTTAGATGCCAAACATTTCAGGTAATTAGTGTCAACCTAAACTGATGCCTTTACGCTTGGTTTAACCATTTGAAAGAGGTGCCACCTTTTGTGTGATACAGTTTGGCTTTTGTTGCTAATTTTAGATGGTTCAAATCACATTTGTGGACTACAAATCACTTTACTGGAAAAAGAATTAATAATAAAGGAATCAGTTTCTGTACAGAACAAGTCTTATAAGTAAAAATTACTCCACAGTAAAATAAGACACATGTACATAAAAAAATACTTACATCCAGCACACTTTGAATTTGCTTAAAGGATATCGGTTGTTTTCAGTGTCATTTTTCTTTGCACGTAGAAATAAAATATCATGAATCCTAATTCTCCTTCCTTTATTCTGTTCATCAGGACTCATCAAAGGCAGTATCTCTGGGTTTGTGGATGGAAGAAATGATCTTCAATCTAGCTGACTCAAGACTCTTTTTCAACGACCTGGAGGTGAGGGATAAAATTTAGATACATTTCAATAAATAAGGTCAGATTTATAAAATAGAAATAGATGGAAAAAATTGAAATAGAAAACAGAAATAAGGTAGGTGTAAATCTTGTTTTATGTAGTATCAGTACAATTAATATCAGTCTCAAACATGATGGCTTACTTCACTCACTTAAATCCACATTTTCCTCATTAATCTTTTTTTTTTTATTAATATTTCTTGTGAGACTTTTTCCAGTAAGCTGAAAAAACTGGAACTTATGAAATATACCCAGCACTGAGCTTGCATAACCAGAAAACCTCCCCTGTCACAGTGAGAGGTTTGACGTTTGGGTTGTGTTTTCTTACTTGGCACAAAGTAACGTGGCAATCATTGCTAGAAAATCCACTCGTGTAACATCTACCTAGTGTTCCTCCTACAGCAATTTCTAAACAATTTTCCCTCCTGGAGTGACAGAAAAGCAAGAATATTAAAAGGGCGTTTTTGCAGGAATAAGTGCTCCACAGATAGACCTAATGTGCTTTACTAGAAGTGCACCTAATCTAATTTTGGTATTGATGCAACCTCTAAAAGTGATGACTCAGAAGAAAAAAAAAAGTTGCAGTTTTCGTATCTAATAGTGACTGAAAATTGCATTTTTTTTTAAACACACATTCTTCTTCCTTGTTCTGATAAAAGGAAAAAGATTATAAAGGAGCCCAGAAAAACAGAACAAGGAAATGTTGTGTTGTAATTATAGGTGTGTGTCTGAGTATGTGAAAGGAAAATTAGTCAGATGGGAGGAGGAGCAGCCAAGGAGAGGGAAAGGAGCCAACAAAGCCATTTGCAAACTCAGGTTTTATCCCTTCTTTTGTTGTTAGGGCTGAGGAAATCTCTTAACAGTGCCTCACAATGGGCTGACAGCTCCTGCTGTTGGATCTTGAGGCTCAATTATCTTGTACTTACTGTTGTCCAAAGCCAACATGTGTTAGAGCTATAACACCAGAAACTAATAAAATACATATATGATAGCCTAAAATAAGGAATAGTCAGAATTTTTAGCTGAATATTAAATATAAAGATTGATCACTATGTGGAGATTCTTATCAGTCAGTGTATGTTCAGAAACAAAGAGGTCATTTGCATTCAATGGTCAGTGGTTGAAGATCTGATCCGATGGACTGAATCCCACCTGAGTGGGATGTGGCGACTGGCCAGTGGGAAGCGAGTTCTGCAGCAATGTGAGGACGATGAGGTAGCGTCTCTGTCTGGGTGACTGAAACGTGATAGGAGAGCCTGTCTGTCCTGGGTCATTCCATGACAGCTAGATGTTACACCAGGACTCATTTTGTTGTTGTTGCAAAGACGGTATGTGTGCATTGATGGTTGTGGGATTTAGAAGCTCGGAGCTAAATTCTAAAACAAAAAAAGTAAAATAAAGCAGACGGTTTGTTGTACGTGCCTTTTTGTGTTTTTTTCTCTGCAGTTCTTTTATGACTGACGTTTGTTTTATTTCACCATATCTAATCCTAATTAACTGTTGTAAAATAGTTGATTTATTCTCATACTGCTGGAGGTGTTTTGGCTGTGGCAACAAAGTGGTTTTAGTTCTCATCACTCTGGTTGGTAGGCACCCCTCAGTGCCTTTGAAGACATACACTATAAAAAGCGTATTTAATTGAATTTATTTTATGGTTACACAATCATTCCTTTATAATTTAAACTCCTTTTGACAGCTCAGTGTTGGCACCTAATTCTTGCCCCTGTGTTGTAAATTTCTCTTCCTTTTTTATTTCTGTTGTGCTGTCTCTTTCTGAGGCTCACCTGTCTGTGGAGGCCTTCACTATGAAATGAACATCTTGATATATCCACCCTCCTCCTCATTTCACAGGAATGTGACCAGGTTCATATTGATGACGTGGCATCAGACGACAATGGACAGGACCTGAGGTGAACCTCTACTGTTACTTTACTTACAGATCCGCTAAGTGACTCAGGCAGTTCTTTTGTAATGTGTGAACCAGACTTGCCCTCAGAGTTTTAAGGCACCGGAGGAAAACAGCTAAGCTATGAAACGAGTGGTGAAGGCATTTGTGCGTTCGAGCTTGTGCATGATTTTTTTTTTTTGTCTTCTGCTTCCACAAGCATATAGGATATCAAAGGATTATCCAGTGCCTTTTTTTCAAAAAAGAAAAGAAAAAGAAAAAAAACCCAGATATTTCTTTATCATTCTTTTTCATTTGTATATATCCCTCATGCTTAGAAATTTTTAGTATATAATCCTGTTTACGCTCTCAAGGATACTTTTAGGAGGGGTTTGAGAAGGAGCCAGACTGTGATATAGTACTATTATTTTATTTTATTTTATTTTATTTTATTTTATTTTATTTTATTTTATTTTATTTTATTTTATTACTGAACTTGGCTCGTTTCATTTAAAGATATTTACACATTTACTTTTGCAATGCTGCATAGACAGTTTTATTTTACCCAGTTCATTAAGGGGTTCTTCTTGACCCTAACATTCTTTCAGTGGTACACTTTACCAAAAATTCTACATTTTCCTCTCGTTATTGTATCTGTATCATCTCAAGCAGTTCCAAAAAACCTTAAAATTGATTTATGGAAGAGTTTCACCTTTAAATAATTATAGTAATGTAAAAAATATATATATGTTTATGATTTATATTATATATTTCGATCCTGCAGCACTTACAATTTTGGGTCAGATGGCTTCCAGAGCCCAGCAGGAGCAGGCTCCTTGTGCCTGGGGTCAGGGGTTCATGGAGGGGTCGACTGGATGAGGAAACTAGCTTTCCGATACCGCAGAGTCAAGGAGATTTACAACACATACAAAAATAATGTTGGAGGTAATTCCCTGATTTGTTTCATTCAACACTTCTCAGCACAGTTTACTTTTTTTTAATTATTATTTGGTCATTTATTCTTGGGAGAACTTATTTACTTGAGTTGCCATAGAGTAGTCACTTGAGTTGCTAAACAAAATTTCTAATAAAAGTTATTGTATTATGTAGCAACGGAGCATGAAGATGTTAAAAAAGAATAAAGTCAAAATCAAGACCTGATCCCTGACTTTAATTTGTTTGATGTACCAAAGAACAGAAAATACATTAAAGTCAGGTTTGAGATTTTTACTCTACAGCAATTGTGTTTCATGTGCTTTGAAATATTGATAATTCTAAGCATCATTGCTTATATATTTTAGGTTTGCTGGGCAGTCCCAAGCGAGAGGAATGGTTACAGCTCAGAAGAGAGATGGAAGTCCTGACTGACCTGTGGCTGACTCAAGCGCTCAAAGCCTTGGCTCTCATTAACTCAAGGTCAGTTCATCTTACCCCAGCTTGCTTTGCATTAATAGCTTATTACTTCTCAGTTATAAGCTTTTAAGTTTCTTTTCTTCTCAAATCTCACATCAAGAACTGAATAAAACCATCGTTTCTGTAATGTGTCATTCTACTGTAAGCAACCATATTTTCAACATCTTGTCGGTCTTGTCGTTTTCCAGGCCAAACTGTGTGAATGTGTTGGTGACCACCACTCAGCTCATCCCAGCCCTTTCCAAGGTTTTACTGTACGGTCTTGGCTCAGCCTTCCCAATAGAGAACATATACAGCGCCACGAAAATTGGTGAGACAAAGGGTTTAGTGAGATGTGGGACTAAGTAGTAATACAGTATGTACACTACTTAATTTCTTTTTCTCCTAAATAATTTCCTAAAACAGTAAATCTGTCATCTGATTTTTTTTAAAGCCTAACCAGAAGCATTAATAGTTTTACTTTTTTCCTTGCATTTTTAAAGGAAAAGAGAGCTGTTTTGAACGTGTGTCTCAACGATTTGGTCGGCGAGCGGTTTACGTGGTGATCGGAGATGGAGCCGAGGAGGAGACCGTAGCTAAGAAGGTTGGCGTAACTCAGTCTACTTTTTTTATGACTGACTGCTTAAAAATGGGTTACAACTAATCATTTAACTTTTACAGCTGTATCTGTTTCGGCAGCTTCTTTTTCTGACAAATATATATATATATATATATATATATATATATATATATATATATATACATATTTATATATATATACATACATGCTATACTTATAAAACTGAACTCTACAAGAAGCATTTCATATTCAAGTACTGTCCAGTAAAATATTTAACCTTTCCACAAAACTATCATTCAAATGGCTGCAATGACACTTTAAGTAGATTTTGTATGTGCATGATGAAAAGTAGTTCTTGTTACAGAACAAGAACATAAAGTACATGATACAACCCTGTGCAGTTGAACTCTTGTTGCAATTCCATGGAAACGATAGTTTGTCACATAAACAATGAGCCCTTTTTGTGTTTGACCACTTAGTGATGTAAGCAGGAAAAAACTGCAATAAGCTCTTTCAGAGCCTAAAACCATTTAGATCAAGTGTTTCTCCAATACTGTGCACAACAAGCACATTGTCAGAGTATTCAGTATGACAGTATAATTAAGCATGCCTTACATTTTACTTTTCCAAAGCTCCAATCACTGACATCATTAAAGATCAATATATTCTGTATCTCTAATGTGTAATACTTAATGGTAAATATTCTGTACTTATATAGCACTTTTCTATCCAACCAGGATCCTCAAAATGCTTCACACTACAATCTGTGCCCTCATTTACCCATTCACACAGCACTTTATTACATCTCTACAAAGCTAACATATACAATCATCTATGGAGACTAATCAGTGCAAATCACATTCATACACTGATGGGACACATCAGAGGCATCAGGGGTGAAGTGTCTTGCCCAAGGACACAACAACTGAGACAGCTGGAACGGGGAATCGAACCAGCAACATTCTAGTTCCAGGACAACTCCCCTAACCACTCTGCCACAGCCGCCCCATGTTAATGTTAATGACAAAATCTTAGAACACTGACAAAAAAACATGGAAGCCACGTGAAAGTATAATACTGCACCCCAGTCTTTAATATGCCCTGCTGTTCTCTGCCAACCAGCTTGCATTGCACCTGGCCTTGACGGCTCTTCCTGCAGGTAAGGGGGCACCCATTTTATTTTACATTTGGCCTGAGCCCCAGGAGCAAAGGCTGGACCAGCAGGTGCCCCCAAAGACCTGGCTCCTAAAGGGTTGCTCCAATTTCCCTAGTCTATGCAAGGTATATAAAACAGCACTCACACAAACAGATATGAAGCTTTTCAGACCAGAGTTGTTTTAAGAAAGTAGACTTTGGATCTGTCTGTGGGAAATGCTTTAAAAAATAAAGAAGCTGTAATCTAAAACTAAACTTATCAAAGACAATAAACACAATCATAAAAGATTAATTCACTAAAGTCCAATGCAGGCAAACTTGACTAAAAAAAGAGAAGTAATCAGAAGAGGAGTTTGGATTTACTTAGATCAGATTCATAGACGTTTGCAAAACTTTCTGTATGTTTTACCTTCTGAAAGAAGTCAACGTATTTTAGGATGTGGAGTTAGTATGAAGCGGACATGAAAATCCTTGGCATAAACGTGGAGGTTTTATGGTGGGTTAAAAATAACTGTACAGCCACAATATTCACTTTGCGGTCAGAGACTCACACTGACTGTTTATTCTAGCTGTGATGAGCTGCATTTGCTGAGAAACATAACGATCAATAATGATGCCGGTGGAATGAGTTTTATATTTTATGTGTATGTGGGTATTGGTGACCGTAATATTTATTTTTCCAGCTTAGTTCCAGCAAATTATATATTTTATAATGTTTTAAAAATATACATTTATTGTGTTCCCTTTTACTTGTATATGCAGGTGACATCGGCATTAAAGTTGGTTAACAGCTGCACCCTGATTGAGCAGTAGAGTCCAAAAAAGGCTGCATTTCCTGCTTTCAACATCACTGTCTGAACAGGAGGGATCCCTGACATGTGGTCAGAAACAAAAACTATTATATATTTGGATCACATGCTACAGAAGGTCCAAAGAAAAGGTACGAGGTTGATATAAAAAGAATCATAAAACATCATAAAGTGACATATAGATGTCAACACTTGGAAAGACACGCAACCAACTGGACAAGCTGGAAAACCCTCGTCCAAGAGAGGACATTGAGGTCCTCCACATTGCTGACAAAGACTTCAAATAGAAAGAACTTCAATAAAAAACACAACTCAAAGCCACCATGAGCAGTCACCCCATCAACACCACACTAAGATACAGTTTGTGGCTCCAGGATCCAGGACAATTCAGAAGGACCAAGAAGTAGAGTCAACTCTGAGTGACCATTAACTGAACAAGAAAATCCTGTTCGACTCTCACTGAGTTAAAGCCCAGAAAATATATCAAGACTCTTCACTTTATGAACCAGAAAGAAAAAAAAACTTTCAAGACCTACACTGAAACACACACACACACACACACCCTCACACACACACACAGGCCTCAGTGACATTGACCTGACCTGACACCACTTCCATTAGGATGGAAAAAAAATCTGAGTTGTGCACAAAAACACACCAAGACAAAAGGAACTTACATTCCACAGTGTCACTCAACCACTCCCACTCACACAAACACACACACACACACACACACACACACACACACACACACACACTAGAGCAAAGCCTTCGCAGTGCAATCAAAGTGATTTAGCAGCAAGACTCTTAAGAAGAGACTTTGAGAGAGGCTTTTGTAGCCCGTCACTGTCGGACACGAGTGGAAACAAATCTGCTCTGATGGCCTGGGAACAAGAGACGACAGCAAAACTACAAGAAAACTAAACAAATCTGAAAGTCACCACTGCAGCCACTGCTCAGAATTGCAAAATAAATTAAGTTACTTCTGTTCACGTAATTCCTGGGCATTGTTCTGTAGAACCGATTGTAGGTGTAATGTAAGGCAGAAGCAGAAGTAAAGCTGTACTTTCTGATGTTACCTCTGCTCTAGCTGGAATTACAATGAAACAAATTAAAATTGCATTGTATTCAGAATGAGAAATGATCATTGTTGTGACAGTTTATATCATACAAACTAAGTATGGACAGCATGAATACCAAAGGAACAAAAATTACAGAGGCCATCAAAATAGGCTCATGTGAAGCAGGACAAATCACATCCCACACTCCTCTGCTGCCAGTTTAGCTCCATCTGCATCTCCCTGCCAATCACAGACGCTGCTGGTCTTACAGAGATATCTTGTAAATGTGCCATATCTTGTTTTGGAAACTGCAAGTGCTTTTGCTCAGGCCTTGGATGCAGCCTCCTCTGAAAATGCAGTGGAAATTGCTATAAATGAGAGACAGACTTAATAAAAAGGGAGCAGATACTTTATGTTATACTCATCAAAGATCTCAAGGTGCAGCTTGCTTTAAATTCAAAATGGACAACTTCTTATGTCATATTTTCACATTATCAAAATGTTCCTAGATATTAAAATTATGTGTCACCGGTACAGTATGGGTAGACATACAGTATAACTTGTATACATATATTATACCTATTCTAAAATAGCGAACGTAAAAAGCGTGATTTGTGTGTTTGTGTTAAAGACTAAAAACTAGTGCTTAATGCTTTTATGCAAAGTTTTGTTCTTTCTGTAAAAAAGAACAACTCTGATCCTCAGTGGATGTAACAACGTTTCCTGGAGGACAATAGATGTACGTAAGCCTTCAAACAACAGCCAGAGTGAAATACATTAAACATCCCTTTAGTCCCACAGCCCTTTGTAGCCCTCAGAGAGCCACGTACCCTGTCAGCTGCCTGCCACAAACAGAGGGGGCATCTGGCTGAGCGCCAATCTCTAAATATTTGATGAAAGGGTGGAGAAGTAGTGAAGTGGAAGGGCTGGATTAGGCTATCAATAGAGGGACGTCATGATAAACATAAAAAAATCTGATATCTGGTTGAAAAATGTGCATAAAGACGTGTAATTAAGTCTTATTTTAATAGATTTTAGTGCTTACATTCGGCTGTTTGATGCTCCACTTGTCACTGAGCCCACTGAGATAAAAACAGGACAAAACACTGAGACACAATAAAGAATAAATACTCAGACACAAGAAAGACTGAATTCTGAGACACAAGAGAGACCAAACATGAGATTGTTTATGTGACTAACATTATGTCAGCACACTATCTTACAACATTAAAGGAAACACTACATTATAACGTGGTGGTATAAAACATACAGAGTTCACTTTATGGTCAATCAGACAGTCAACAATTTGATCCATTCATGTCATTCATGCTGCAAAACCCCAGCTGACAAAAACTACGGAGGTGCATTGGTCATATTTAATTTAAAGTGGCTGCCATGGTCAAGTGAAAATGAAAAACACAGAATGACTATAATTTAGCCAAATTTACTGATTTTGAGCTAGAATTTGACATGCGATTCTTTCACAACACATATTCTGACATCTCACTATAATGCATCGGGTTAGGGTTGTGTAATATCTGATCAAAATAACATTTCTTCTTTTCTCAACTTGATCTTAGTTAAAGACTCGGACCTGAAAGAAGGTAGGTGGTATTCATTCCTTCAAGGAATATTCAGATTTTAAATCAAAATAATAATCATATCTGAGGATTTTTTAAATAACTTATAATTTAGTGTTTTTAAAACCATTTGATCAAAACAGGGTCATCATTGGTCTGTATCCAGACTGGATGGAACGTCTCCACCCAGAATTCTGCTGCGTTCTGCTGCTGCACCTCCTCCCGGCCCTCAGAAATAGTGTTGCTATAGTAATTGTATCTACGTGAAAAACCATGGCAACCATAAAGAGGGTTTCATGAAATAGCGGTAGCTGCTGGTTTCCAGTGCTGGAGATCAAACGGACCTGATACCGTCTGACTGACTACCATGGTGGACAGAAGCAACACAAAGGAGGCCACAGAAAATCAGAGTCAGCGAGAAGAATGAGTCAAAGAAAAGCAGTGAACGAGCGTAGAGAGAGAAACGTAAAATGAGACAAAGGACGAAATGAATAAAAAGATGGTATTCCCTGAAGGCATCACCAGCCCCTGTAATAATGACCTGTCTGTGGGTTGTGGAAGTGGAGCAGCACCTGGTGGAGACAAGCTGCTGCTTTAACATGCTCTCCTAATCAATACAATCAAATTACAGTCAAGAAATAACTCAGTGCTGAGATGTTTAGCAGAATTCAACATCATTATTGGTTTCACATAAAACACCAATTTATCTTCAAATGCTGCTCTTTTTGTTTTGACTTTTATCTGTTTTTGTTCAGATCCTTATCTTTAAAAAGATCAAAGCCTCGTTGTAAACTAGCTGATGCGCAGCTGTTTTCAGCCACATCTTTCAGAGAATTTTAACCATCTATAGACCTCTTGTTGGCCCATTTCCATCTGTACAGATGTTTAAATGGAGAGTTTTGTTCAATAGCAAAGAGGGACTCCTCCTATAAATTTAAAATGGCCTAAAACTTTGTTAGTTTGTTATTTAAATTTTATCCAGCTGATGACCCAGTCAGTAAAGCTAATGTTTGCAACAGGCTACAAAGGGTTAGCATGTTAGCATCTGAAATATATGATGAGTTTCATTTTTTTGCGTCTGACTTTACTTTGTTCCATTTGCGACTAAAACACTAGTGTTTTCTACTGGTGGTGCCCAGTGACCAGACTAACCACTGTCAGCAAAATAAGCCAAAAACAACAACTTTCTCTGCATTCAAATAAACAGAGATAAGAGTCAATTATTTTCACCTGTTTCCTCAGGCAGTAAGGATTAGATTGATTTTGCAGGTGCTACATATGTTATCATTATTATTGACACCTAGTAACCTAACATTTGCCCCACTTGTTTTAGTCCAGGCGTTCCCAAACCTTCGAATGCCAGGGTCCCCCAAACTGCTTCTGGCCGAGGAGCCCCCTTTGCAAACCCAACAACAATCATGTAAAATATGTAAAGAAACATCAACTTTTAGAATGATTTTCCTCACTTTTACTCATTATTCAATAATTAATGTATCATTTTTTTAGCAGAAGAAATTTAGTTACTAACATGTTTAAATTTTTATATTCACACTAAAAAAAACAAACTGAAATGACCAAGATATAAGAAAGAAGAAATATTTACATTGTGTATTATACAGGTACAGAACAGTGGACATTATGCATCTCCCTGATTCATATTTTTTTTTATTCTTGGAATCTTCTTTTATTTTTATTACTAAGCTGTAAGACTCAGTGGAGATTCTCTCTCTTTCTCATGCAGCAATTTCTGAATCCCAGCAAATCTTTGTCCATCTGAAGATTTCTCTGTGTCTCAACATAAACAGCTCCTCCTTTTACCTCCAACTCAGAGGAGCTTAATGATGCAGCATCAGGACCAAGGATTGCGACCTGCAGACCTTCAGACCTGTAAAACCTCCAGACCTGAAGACCTGCCTCTGTCTGATTAGGTACAAATAGTTTTTATTGAGTTGGTTGAATTTGTAATTCATCTCTAATTGATACTTCTTGCTAAATGTTTTGACAGCTGTTCCTGTTTGTGTAGAACAGACTACAACACAAGTGCAGAACCAGCCAGAACCGAACCTAAACAATAAGGACCAAGATTGCTGTTTACTTATATCCATCCATCCATCCATCTTCTGTTTATCCAGGGTCGGTTGCAGGGACAGTTCACTTGTGTTCTAGTCTCTTTATTTAAAGTTGTGCATATAAATTAAAAATACCTTCAATAAATATAGTATTTTGTATTGTGATAAAATTTTTACAATTAGACAATATATGATCATATGTGGGCATCAAAAGAATAATTCACAAATAAATCATGTGATGCATTTTTACATTTTGGTTTGGTTGGTGGGCCTCTGGAGGGGCTCTGCAGCTCTCCTGCAGGACAACTTCTTTAAAAAACACATTTCACCAGAGGATTTTATTTATGAGGTCATTCTGATTTCACAGAGAGCCCACAACTGTCTCGTGTCCAAGGAAACCCCCGTCTGCCTGTCTGTAGGTCTGTTGTCAAGGCAACAAAGTGAGTGTTTGCGTGAGTGTGTGTCTAAGTGTGTGTGTGGGGAAGTGTTCTTAAGAAGAAAATACAGATGAGTCTGAGATGATGTGGAGCTAACAGACAAGCAGAAAAAGGCAAAGGTGCCTGATAACTTGTGTGTGTGTGTGTACTTGTTTCTGCTACAGAGTGAGGACCACTTGCAAAATAGTTGCTATTGAAGTGAGGTCTTTGATGTAAAGTGAGGACCTTGTCCCGGTCATCAGTCCTGTCACAGTAGTCAAGGTAGGGTTGGGAAAAATCATACTGTTATATATAATCATTATTCGTCAGAAAAACTTTTAATGTGGCACTTGGTGATTAATAAGATGACTGCCTGTCAGTCTGCTCGGTGTTCCTCTATTCTCTTGCCTCTTCTAATCCTAATAATGGGTCTAGAACTAGGTTTTTTTGTACAGACGCCTGAAAAAGCGTTTGTTGTGACTTGGTTCTGTATAAATAAATTGTACTGAATTGTCATGATTTTTTCTTTTTGCCAGCATCGCCCAACTCCATTGTAAAGGTCATTCAAAAAATAATCTACAACCAGTAAGATCTTTCTTGTTTGTAACTTTCACACATAACCCCACTTCCAAATGTATAAAATCTCTTCTATTTTTTTCTGGTGTAGTGGTTTTCAAATGTCTCAGCTTCCACCACATTAAATAACATCGACAGAGGCTTGTGACCACAAATATGAGTAGTTAAAGTAAACAAACCTTATTGATAAATAGGAGCGTAATACAACACAACCTTTACAGCTATTACATTATGTTTAATCATTTATTATTGCATTTGATTAAAAATAATTATGTAAAAAATCTGCTGTTACCAATATTTTACATTTAATTTGATTTCAGATTGTCTGAGGACTCTCACTTGATGTTTTCAGGATCCAAAATGGGTCTCAACCTTTGATCTGTACTACGGGATTGAACATCACGTGACTTATGTAGCGCTGCAGAGGCGCCATTGCTCTGCATTGAACATCCGTGGATGGTCGTAAAAATTAGATGCAGCAGACAGTCACGCAAGGAATATCAAAAAATACTGTAGGTACAATGTTTTGCCATAAATTGTCAACATCATGATCACAAGATCAAAGGTTATCACTTTTTACAGGTCATTAAATTATTATTTTTTTAAAACAAATGCGGGATACAGGTCAGTTATGCTAACTTGATTTTGACAATCTTTATGTTGGGTAAATCCACCCAAAGACACATTTGCTGTTTCAACAATTTATATATTTCTATTAATATTGTTGTCATGTTAGGATAATAGTGTAGGAGGTTATAAATACGATGTACAACAGTAAATAATACCTTTACTACTACTAGGCTGAACTGTGTAGATCCATATTACTGATACCAATGTTCTGTCCAGTCAGCATGTTATGTCCTGTCGTTTACGATTAAATATGTCAGAGTAAAAACAACTCTGTTTTCCCCTCCACCGTAAGCTTTCTAAGCAGCTGAGGGGCCGACAGCATTTATTTTATGTTCAGTCACTTCAGTGTGAATCAAAAGTCAAGAAAACAAATACAGAATTAGACTTCTCTTTCTATCTATATATCTATATATCTATATATATATATGTGTGTGTGTGTGTGTGTGTGTGTGTGTATAATCCAGTCTCAACCATAACTTTGGGAACTATTGCTTTATTGGATTTAAAAGTTTAATCCAAAAATCATCATCTTCCTCAGCACTATTCCATATAAATGCCAGTACCAGTATAACAGTTACCTTTATGGTAAGTCTTTAAATAGGTAATAGGTAGGATACCTCTGATATGTGTGAATCCAAAACATTCTGTCAACACAACCTACAGAAAATCTCTGTATTTCTACTCAGATTTACCAAATAAGATTATTAACTTGATGTTTGTCTTTAGTAATAGAACAACACCCTCTTGTGGAGCTTTTATGTAAAACACAAACACTCTGTATGAAGAAAGTCATGAAGCCTTCATTGAAAATGTGAAAACAGAACTTTTGTTATTTGAGTTACTGACTCCCAGCCAGGCAGAGGTTCACAGGACCTGAGAGATCATTTCTGTCAGTGTTGGGTTCTGACCCGCTCTAAAGAGGCAGAGAGCAGCAGTTACAGCCTCTGACATTAATAACACAGTTAACAACACTCCATATATAAACATGTGCAGAGGTGACATTTGGACCAGTACCATAGATGCTGCTCCTGCAGCAGTCAGAGTGTTCTGATAGATGGAGTCACTGTTGGACCAAGCATCCATCCATTATCTATATCTTCCTTTCAGGGTCACTGGTGCCCATATCCAGCAGTCATTGTGAGAGGGGAGGAGTACACCCTGGACAGGCTGCAAGTCCATCACAGGGACACATAGAGACAAACGAGACAGACAACCATTCACACCTAGGGACAATTTAGAGTTACCAATTAACCTAACAGTCATGTGTCTGGTCTGTGGAAGGAAGCCAAAGTACAACCCCTGTCAAAAAATATGGAATCACCAGCATCGGAGGATGTTCATTCAGCACGTTTTCTACAAAATTTAAATTTTGTAGAAAATAAAACAGATCACAGACATGACACAAAACTAAAGTCATTTCAAAAATTTTCTGGCTTAAAGAAACACCAAAAGAAATTAAAAAAAAAATGTGGCAATCAGTAAAGGTTAATTTTTTAGACCAAGCAGAGGGAAAAAAATATGGAATCACTCAATTCGAGTCTGAGACAAGACCATCAAAAAGTGGTCTTCAGACTGATCTTAAGACCAAGACCAATCTCAAGACTACAACACTAGTCTAAACACTAAAATCTGTTAAAAAGGAAGGTCTTCAGTCCTATCTAAAAACTCTTTGTATTGAAAAATGGTCCTGTTGTTAAATACAGTGTAAACATATGGTTTCTGCTGTATATTTGCATCCAAGCCTTTTCCACAATTAAATTCTAAGGTAATTCTCAGGTAGCTATTTAGTAACATTAAGATGAATCCTCGGGCCTTACTGCCTGTTTCCTAGCAGCACAACATCCTGTATGTGATAAAGTACTGCAGCTTCTCCAGACACCATAACTCAATAAAACAAACACAAATTCTGTTTGTGTTTGATAAATGCATGAAGAATGTGTTCTAACAGCTCAGAACATCAACCTACTAATCTGAGATAACGTCTGAAAGTAAGGAAGCAATATTAACATACTTTTATATTAAAAATGACAAAAAGCACAAAATGTGTACATGTAAACACAAACATACAGTTACATGTATACTGTACAGAGACCTGATCCTTATTTTTGACACTCAGGAAGTAAAGGGGACCTTGAATATTGTGATCCTTCAATCTCCTGTTGTAGTCATGTAGAGCTGCCTAAACAAAGCTCCGCCCATTTGTACCCAGATCCTCCCTGGAGCTTAGACCCCATCTGAGCTCCTGCCACACATAGTACTCCTTCCCCATACAGCTCCACCAGGCTAGCAAAAAATATCTTAAAAATGGTGGATGTTTATGATTTTTGATTAAATCTTATATTTTATCATTTGTGATTGGTTGCAGTTATTTACTTTGTTTTTTAATATGTGTTTCACTTCAGCAGCGTCAGTGCAAACGTAAGAGGTACTACGCACAGGGGTGTGACCAGGGTGTTCTATAACGGTTTGCTGAGGACACATTAGCTTAGAGTAGCAGCGGAGGTAGATAGAAGCCACTTCGTTTTGATTAGTCTCAGGACCACAGACGCAGGCTCTGAAGAGGAAACAGACTTTTTAGATCTGTGAATGATAATTTGACTGGACTGGGTTTTCTGCGCATTATTTGGGCTTTCCAACACTTTATAACAATTTAATTGCAAAACGTAGCTTCATAATGATCTGTATTTATTGTTTCTTTGCTAAAAGCAGTTTAACATATGTCTGGGAGGATGATTGGGAGATATATTACCAAGCTGAAACATCTTGGAAGAGCCTCTGTACTCGTTCCGGTTCTTCAGAAAATGTACTTTACGGGTCCAACATGGGATCATTTCAGTCTGGTTCAACAGTTGCCATTTTCCAAAACCTATATTATATAATGTTGCTTCTTTTTTTTTTTTTACAACAAAATACAATGCCCCTACGAAAGTTTGCAAATGGCATGAAGCATTGTTGTGAAGATGTGTTTGAAGTGGAAGTGTCAGAAATGGTAAGAGGTTCTTAAAGATCCCATTTGTTGTTTTATACACAAAAAAATTAATTTTAATCTGAGTCTGTAAAGACTTAGGAACAAGTGTAATATGTTAACATTTCCTAGTACTTGAGAATCAGTGTTTCCAGGTTTATATGTATTCATATGAACCCCCACATGGATCCTGGACTGATTCAACCAACCACATTGAATGCTCACCAAGTGTACTACCCCCTCCTTCCTGTGTTCATGTTCAACAACCAACTATAGATCACCTGCATATTTATCATAGTTTACATTATGTTCCTAAATGACACAAAACTGGACCAAGAATTGAGCCTTGAGGTACCCCATACGCAACAGACTGTCAGAAATAAACAATCAAAGACCTGTCTGTCTCTAATATGATGTATCTGTAACTTATATCAGATGTTTCCACAACATACAACATATATTGTACTCTATATAACTTCTTCAGTGACAAAAACATATGTAAATATGACATGTATATAATTAGCTTTATTATCCAAATTTTGTTGACCTGTTTGGCTGACAAAATACTTTATTGGGTTCCAGATATGAAAACCCTGAGTCTAAATAAAAACAAAAGTGTTTTGACACATTAATTTAAATCTCCCTCTATGAAACAATAACTGTAACTGTTAACAATAATAAAGTATTTTTATGGCATAATGTATGTAGTTTTTTGTTTCCTTCTCACACCTGTAAGCTAACAAAGTATTTTTTCACCCACAAAACGTTCAGATAAAGTTTGGGGCCCCAGCTGGTGATGACTAAAACTGACAGCAGCTCCTCCTCGTTTCACTTCGGAGCAAAAGAAACTCATCAAAAACTTACAAAACAGAACTTGTTTAGTAATAAATGGAAGATTCATTGTGTTTTCAGGCTGCAGAAAATGAAATCAATGTGTGTTGGAACACAGCATGTGTGAAACAAGATGTTCTGACTGCTAGGCCCTTTAAAACAGTCAGAAATGTTCTGCTTTAGACAAAAAACAAAAGCCACGTGGTTCTCATTTCTGACGTTCTTAGAACTTGATTTTTTGAATTGTCAGCAGATTTGTTTTAGTAATTGTTCAAGTTTATGTTGTTGTTTACTTTGTAGTAAGATTTTTAACTTCTTTCTGCAATAAATAAATAAATAAATTTAAACATGTGTTTCAGTTTGTTTTTTATCAAACTGCTGGTTTTCTGGGTGAGAATAAGATCCTGTCTGTCCTCATCTGTACTTGTATAAAAACTGAAATGTTTAAGGAAATCCTGAACACTGCAGTGCAGACACCACCTAGGGTTTTAGGTCAGAAAAGGTTTCTTTTTTAAAAAACAAAGTAGACACTCTTGCAGTCTCTGTGTGGACAGGAGATGCTCAGCTTTTCAGAAACTATAGGAGGACAGAATGGATGAAATAACAGATTTTAGTGACCATTAGACAAATGTTTTAGGGAAAAATGTACAAGTCGTACCAAGATTGCCCCAACATCACAATGAACTGACAGAATAAACTTGTCATAAATCATGAGGAGTAAAGACTCTCTGATATAAAGGCCCTGTCGCACTAACAATTTTCATAACTTCTGAATTTTTTGTGTAAATTACTCAGAAAAGTTATTTATTTGATCAATGTGTTAGCATTACACGATGTATACGCCTAAAAGAGGTTTTCAGTCAATTTTTTTTATTCCATCTTCGATGTACATGTCTTTAAAAATTTCATAAGTTGGCATACGTTGTCTAAAACGTTATAGTGTGACATGGTCTTAAGATCCATAAAGTGTAAAGAAGCAGATAAAAAACAGGAAGTACACAAACACTCAGAGCTGAGGGAGATAAGAGGATTATCCCCCCCCCGACACGATGAGTCACATCACTGCTGCCAAACTACAGAAGCTTGACTGGGCCAACACACCACACATAACCTACAAAACCACTCAGAACCAGTACAACTCTGCTCTGCTCAGTGTGGTACAATCATGTTTAAAAATGTATTTTTGTAGAAAATGAAGAAATAGAGTCGGTATTATTGCTTATAAAGACGCAAGGCAGTGTAATTTAATCAGATTAAAGATTCAGAGATGTTCAGCTTAAACAACTGCAACCACAAGACAAAACAACAGAAAGAAATGTTATATGAAGAGTCAACATGAAGGAAAGATGAACAGACCTATTGGACAGGTTCACAGGACAGAACCACAGAGCAGCAGTAGCCCCGACAAGAAGCATGAGATTCACTGCACTGCCCCACTAACAGGTGATGCTGTAGCAGTGCAGTTGGACATTCAGTCAAATGGTGAATCCAGACCTATCATTGCAGCCTCTATTTATCTGCCGTTTGATTCACAGCAGCCACCTCCATCACAGGAGTTTATGGCAATAGTGAAATAGATAAGGGCCTCCTGGTACTCATTGGTTGTGATGCCAATTTCCATCATGTATGCTGGGGAGCTCTAATATATAGAGGCAGATCTCTGTTAGAATACTTGCTGACAGAAGACCTGCTTGTCTTAAATCAGGTCAATGTACCTACCTTCCAAACTGTTAACAGTGTAAGAAACTTACACCTCTTATAACAAACATTATAAGGAAATTATTTAGCAAGGGATCTCTTATTTTCGGTAAACATTTCTTCTGTACCAAAGTGAATGGACAGAAC
>JARVJO010000365.1:16293926-16306588 GCA_031762555.1 Cynodonichthys magdalenae
CAGCTTCTTTTTCTGACAAATATATATATATATATATATATATATATTTACATTTTTACAGTAATGGTTAAAATCTTGTCTGGATCTGGCAGTTTGGCAGGCTTTTTTTTGTTGTCTTACAATATCCTTTTTTACAGTTTAAGCCAACTTCTTTTCCAGATGGTTTTTATCACAAATCATGTTTCTCTCCAGCCCACTGCATATTTTACATCTACAGTGGAGTTAAAGCTGCTGAAAGACTCTTGCATGCCTTATAATAACCCTTATATTATATTGTATTTAACTAGAAGAACATGCCATTCTGGAGGGTGTCCTGTCGAGCAGATCTGGAGGCTCTGACTCATGCACTGGAGCTGGATTACCTCTAGAGGGCATCAACTATCAACGTCTGCACTCAAAGCAAGGAGAAGCTCTTGAAGTCTGTTTTGTGCAGCTATAGAGTAAAGGTGCAAGTGGAAACTGACTTCAGTTCAGTATTGCTGTTCTGAGTGAGCACCTGAGCAGACAGTTTAACACCAGGATACTGTGAGGACTCTCAAGAAACGCTACAGCAGGACACAGACATGAAACCACAAGTGCTGACATCCAACTTTGCAAAGTACAAATAAGGGACCAAATCATAGCTAATCCCAGGGAACTATGACTAGTACTGCAAGTATTAAATATATGTATATAAAAAACACGTCTTTTTCTTTCTGTTTATTTTGTTCATCTCAGCTTATTGAATATTGCACTGAATGCAAATTTTAATTTCTTATTCAATGAGCTCAATGAGTTTTTGAATGAAAAAAATCTGTATGGTTTTTGACTTCTTATTCTGTTCTGTCTTTTATTTGTTTTCAGACATAGAAACTGTTTCAAGGGCTAATAATGTTTTTAAAATAAAGTTAGAAACAAATTGTGATATTATGTGTGACATTTTATTCAGCTAGAATATTGTAAAACAACCATCTTTTAGTTAGAGACTATTAAAATAGTCAATACATTGGAATGATAATAACAGCTATTTATTATAGGTTCAACCCTATACCATAATAAGTTAGGTGAGATAAAAAAAAACATGTAAAGACAAAAGCAAATGTTTTGATATGAAGTTTCCCTGCAGATGTATTTTAGTTCAGTGCTTAATTCTTTACTTTTGATTCTGGGTTGTACATTGATTCATTTTCTGATTCTGTTTCTGTCTCCATAAACCTGGTTGGAATATAAATGAACTAGTATGGTTGTGCATGTGCTAATTACACTGCCTGTCGGCTTAATGTGATTTGTATATAATGCTTTTTATTGTCCAATTTGTTTTGACAGACATTTAAAGTAGATAATAAAGATAAATTAATTGCATTTTGAGAAATCCCGAGTGGAGAGTTGTCTTTGTCTTTTATTGTCTTGAACAATAAAAAAGGATGAGTGATGCGAGTGTAAAAGTTGTGCTAATTTTAGGAGTTTTTAAAAACATTTAATCATAGCAGCCACCGAGGGGTAAACTGTGTGTAATAATGTTTTTGTTCATGTCTATCTGTTAGAAAAATGTTTCATGAACTGCTGAAAAAATAAAACTTTTTGAAAGTAATCATTGGATATACAACCACAGCTCAATAATATTTGAAGTCAACCTAATTCAAGAAGCAGCCAACTGACTGTAAAACACACAGAAATGGTTGTAAGACAGTCTACCAGTTTTTTGGTAGAGAGTTGCCACGGCAGCAAACTCAATTATAAGATGTGGGAATTGTCTTGTGTCTGATGTCCTTCCTGACACAACCTGCAGCACTCACCACTGACCAACAGCAGAAATGTGCTAAATATCTGTGTGGTTCACAGAGGCTTCTATTATATAATGGTTAGTGTTCCCAGCTTTCCCTCAGGAGACTGGAGTTTGACTTTTGATCAGGGCAGAGTGTTTTGTCACTGACAGAAGACAGAATGGGCAGAGCTGAAGGTACAGAGAGGTACAGCACAGGTTGAACAACTGGGAGTGTTAAATGGCCTGAACTTATATAATGCTTTCTCAAGTCCAAAGACTCCAAAGTGCTTTACACTACAGACATTCACATATTCACACACTGAGGGTGGTAAGCTACACTGTAGCCACAGCTGCCCTGGGGCAGGCAGATTGACAGAGGCAAGGCTGTCATGCACCGGCACCACCGAGCCCTCTGACCACCAGCAGCAAGCAAGGCGGGTGAAGTGTCTTGCCTAAGGACACAACAGCTATGATGGATGGATCGGGGACTCGAATGGGCAACCCATCGGTTCCACGACAAGCCCCTAACTCCTGTTGCCCCTCCCCAAAGATAAAGTTAGAGAGGCCAGACTGAAATACTTTGGACATATCCAGAGGAGGGACTGTGGGTATATTGATTAAAGACTGTTAGAGAAGCAGCTGCCAGAAAAAAGACAAAAAGGAGATAAATGGATGCAGTTAGAGAGGACACGGAGGAGGATGACTCACTGTGGGGATCCCTGAAGAGGGAACAGCTGGAAGAACAGCATGTGCAAGATCAGTGTTGCCCTTAACTTTTTTAAGTCAACTCTGTTAGGAAAGTACCTCGTGAACCACTAGGTGGATTTTAACTTTCAGGAAATAATGTACAGCTACAACTAATTCACTTTTTTTAAGTCAACCCAAACCAAATCGCGGCATCAGCCAACTGAACTAAGAAACATTAAAATGTTTGTGAAGTTTTGGTTATATGATAAATGTTTAATTCAGTAAATTTTACAGATTTGATAGTAGGAGTAAGACATTTAGGACACATATCCCATCTTGCCCATAGCTATATTTTTAAGGTTTGACTAAAACTAAAAAGATAATTAAAAAAGATAAAGCTTTCCTTTCCTTTGTTGATGATGTTCGTCTAAATTCTGAGGCAGTGGGCAATATGCAAGAGATACTAGGCCTTCATGAGTATTAAATTTGGAGGCCAATTTCTGAGGAAAGGTTGCCCTCTTCAGGACAACAAATGAACCACAATATAATAACATCACTACTCTTTAGTGTGTGGGAGTAAAAAAAAACTGAAAGACAGATGTGGCATATTTAATTTTATTTTTTAAATAAAGTAACAACCAGAAAAATCTCTGATAATATTGGCAGCATTGTTTTGGTTTTAAGTGCAAAATTTACAGTGTCAGCATAATTTACAATCCACAAACTCATAAAAAAAGATAAATAGCAAAAACATAAATATCAAGATAAATAACATGTACATTCACAGTTATATAATTCATGGTGACAGAACACATGAGAAGTTTCATGGTATCTAAACACTGTTGATGGAGACCATCTTAAAGCCTCTGACTGTAACGTTGCTGTTTGAGAGCGACAGGCTGGCGTGCAGCATCTTTACTCCACTCATGCTGGGGGTGAACGAGAAGCGTTGCTCAACTTTTCCTCCTGGACGCAGTGAGTTCAACCTGCAGGGAAACAAGAGGGAGCACTTAAATCAAACGCTCGCAAAGTTTTTATTGAAATAAATTGAAATGATTGGATCATTTGGCAAAACGTAATCTGGTTTTGTTTCACAACACACCCTACATTCCTTCGGTGTTCTGTAATGTTCTGTTTGTGGACACTCCTCCACCTTGTCATTTTGCGTTCATTTGTTATGCTCATTATCTTTCAACAAATCGTGAAGATGTTAAAACAAACAATCCAGATTCTTACCTGAACTGAGTCCTGCCATTCATTAGCCCAGCCCCAGTTACAGTCAGGACACCACTGACTGGGTGAGAGAATTGGTTGATGAAAGCTACTGCGGCGGTATGCTCTTTGTTTAGCACAATGGCGTCTTTATCTGCCACCTGAAAGAAATAAAAGATATAAAAAATGTATAAATGAAAAAGCAACAATCTAGGATTTCTTAGTTCATAATATCCACGAGCTTTGTAAAGTACCTTTATGATGAGCTCTGGGCTGGCGATGTTGAACTCCTCTACAGCAAGAACCCGCTCGTGAGTGGCGGTGTCCTCCAAAACAACCGCCAAGTTGATCATATTATCTCCCAGAACATTCTTATACTGGGCTGGATGGATCTGCTGCTGCAGCACTTTGACTGGAATGACAGAGGAAATAGAAATAAGTGTGCGGAATTCATCACCAAATCCTAATACAATATAAAACAATCAAGTTGTAAAGGGAATTTACCTTCCATGGGTGCCAGTTGCATGACACCATGGTTTTCCCAGAAGGTATCAGAAGGACTGTTGTTGTACTCTTTAGCCTGAGCATTAAGGTGCACGATCAGCTTCTTGGCCACACGCTGCCTGTTCATAACCTTCACCGTGAAGCGAATCGGCTCCCCGGCCACTGGAGATTTATCCAGAGTCAAGAAGGCTGTCACTCTCTGGGAGGAGGTTCCTGTGTAAAACAGAACAGTCTTAATGAGAGGACTGTAAATAAAAGATTCTCAGCTTGAACAACATATTCAAAGTGATAAATTACCTCTGCTTAATGTTGAATCATCTGAAACTGTGGAGCTTCTGGATGAAAGTGATGGAGATGAGCCTGCATTAAAAATAAAAAAAATTAATAAAATAAAAAACAGTAAATATTGTTTCCAGAGTTAAGCATTAGAATTAGTTAGGATAAACATGTTTCTGTTTTAGGCTCATACTTTTGATGGATTTGTAATCTCCTGTGATGTTCTGCAATCTTGGGAAGCCAACAGCTTTGGTGCAGATGAGGGATCCGACTCTCTCTGTGTCTGTGCTGAAGCTAACCACATTACCCTTGCTCCAGATGATGGTGTGCACGTCAGCGTTCACCTCAGCGTAGACAAATGGAATGTCATAAGGAAGGTCTATGCACTGGTATTTTATTGCTTTGACGGGAGCCGGGCCACAGCAGAACACTCCTGGAATGATGGGAAAAAATAAATAAAATTATAAACAAGTTCATATATATGTATATTTTTTTTACAAAAATCCAGAACAAATTGTAGCCATGCTTCTCACACACCTTCACTCCTCTGCTGAGGAGTCGGATCAAGAACTTGCCAGCCGTTCATATCAGACCCCAGATCTTTGCGAGTCATCCAACACTCCACCCACACATGAAAGTTCCTGTTAAAAGATCCAAAATAAGACGATTAAGGCCACTTGAATGAATATTGATGAAAATAAATGTTTTCGACATCTTTACATTGGTTCAGGGTTTGAGCTTTACTAACCAAATGCTGTCTTTGCTGTAGTTCAGCTTCTGCCCTGTTTCGCTATAGTGCTCCTCAATCACCAGGTTGGCATTGGTGTCGTGAGCAGAGTTGTAGTTTGTGACAACACGGCAAGGAATGCCAAGAACTCTCATGACTAAAGGAAGAATAAAAAACAGAGACGCAGACATTTATGGAAAAGTTAGAAACACCTTAAAATAGTTAACAATTTTGATTTTAAAATGAGAACATCAATCAGTGCTGCAAATTAACGCTGATTATCAAAGATTTTTTTTTTTATTAAGATGGAAACACATGATTATTAAAAGCATTTGCAGGAAACTCTATAATATTAGGATGTACCTGTGCACATGACAGCTGCGAACACCCAGCACTGTCCGTACTTGACTGGGTTGTAACCAAACTTTGCCCACTGTTTCAAGATGTCCCCACTTCCTGCCCACTTGGAGGGATGGACACCTTCTTTGAAGTCTTCAGACCAGTTTCCTTTCAGAATGCCACGATCATCCTCACAGTTGATCTGAGGTTTAAAAAAAACAAGAGAAATTTGAATTTTCAAAAGCAGGTTTAGGCATGACATCCAGGCCTGCCTGCCAGCTTGAATTGCAGTGCTCTGTCATGTGACATTATAATGTGGAGAGCTTGCCAGCTGTGTGATTATCTTTATGATCTGCCACACCTTTTTTTGGATAAATGATGCTATTCATGACGCCATACAAGCTGTGAGAAAGAACACTTGAAGTGATTTGTTGTTCTAACGATCTGTTCACACTCACCATGGCAGAAACAATACGGCTGATGTAGACGGGGCTGTTTCGTTTCAGGTAGTCCTTGGTTCTGTTCACCTGGTGCTGTGGGCTGACTTGGAGCAGATCCAGGCATGCCTCCAAAACACCAGGCTCATACTGCACAAAGGGGAAAAACATACAGAATAAATCATACTGTTGTTGGTGTGACTCAAAGTAAATAATGACGTGTGCAGCGCCAAACACAATCTGTAGAAAAGAAAAAAAAAAAAAAAAATCACAATTTTTTTTTCAATTACCAGATCAAAGGACCATGGTCTCGACACAGGATTCATCAGGGTCCCCATGAACAGCAATCCAGAGTCACTCAGGACGTATTCTTCCCTCTCGTCCTCAAATGGAATGAAAACAGCATCCTCTGAAAGACATAAAACTTTTATTTAGATCAGCTAACTGTTTATTTCCTAAAATACCACCCAGTAAAAAGCACAAACAGCACAGCATCCATATATTCAGAGTAGTGGTATTCAAATTCACATAAATCTGTAAATGATCAACTTTGTGTGGTAATGACCCAAAGAAATGACCTCTAGTAGAAAAAGCACTGAGTGAATGTGGCTTCTCCTGCAGTTTTATGTCAGATCAATAAGACAACAGCCTTTCTTTTTGTCTTTTTAGGAGCCAAATTGTTTTACTCTGAAATGGTTTGGAAAGATCTTAAATTTGAAAATAAAGAAATTCCATTTAGATTTAACAAGACTAGAAAGATCCACATGCTAAAAGTGAAAATCACCCATAAGAACGTTTGTGCTGTGGCTGCAGGGAGTGTTTTTTTGGTGAGATTCTAAACCACTCAGTTATTACATTTCTTTCAGAGAACAAATCCAAAAATTAAACTAATGAATTGGTCTCTGGGGTTTTTCAGATTATTTTAGGGCTAAATTTCCAGATTCAAGAGCTTAGTTGAAATCAACAGAAAAGATAAGCTTTAGGAAGTTTTGTTTTTTGATTCGTGTTTTAAAAAGCATAATTAACCATTATTGCAGATTTTTTTTATCTTAAACGTTCATTTGTAAAAAAAAAAAGAATGCATCACTTAATTAAGATTTGCAAAGAAATCACGGCTTTAGCCATCAGACTCCAACAAAAATATTCTGTAATCATTTAAATGAGCTACACATTTCTGATGAGTTACATCATATAAATATACATATAACTAATATTTGACTTGGTCACACTCACCAGAACACCAGGGGTTGCAGAGAACAACGAAACTGCCAGACACACAACTCCCCCGGCTGTTCTGTGTGTTCAAACACAGCTGGAACTTGTAGCAGCCCACAGAGGCAAAGGCAGGAGAGGAGATAAAGATGGAGAGATTCTGGGGGGTCGAATTGTTTGAGTCTATGCAGGCATTCCAAGGTGCAGATGATTCATGTCTGGAGAAAGTGACCGGCATCAGTGTATACAGCCCACCTGAGAATAAAAACAGGAGACATAAAGTTTTTATTTTTTAATTACTGGATCAAACTAGGTGGAAAAAGCATTACGTCAAACAAACATTGATCTGCAAATATTGAGATGAAGCCTGTTACCTAGCATCACATCAATCTTCAGAGAATCAGTGGTGGGGTTGAAGGGCCGGCCCTTGAACTGGACGCTGATCCTGAATGGGTCTCCTCTTCGCACCACCAGAGAATTGGAGGAGCTGAAGCCACCTGTTCTGTGCCTCTCCCGGTTTTCAGATAATTCCAAGTTAACATGGTGAATACTTAAGTCTGCAAAAAAAGAAAAAAAAAAGAAATTTCAGTTTCAGACATTGTAACTTAAAATACTTCTAATTGACTAATTAGATAGTAAAAGAATGTGCAAGAAAAAGAGAGTAACAAAGACTAGTAAGAGAATCAGAAGCATCCCTGAGACAAATCTCACCTTCCATGTGTCAGTGTCTTTGTCTCTAAACAGTGTCAATGTGCTTCTGCATTCCTCATCTTCGTTTATATAGACCTGAACCTCCACCCCTCCCAGCAGCATTTCAGGCAGCAGTTAGAAAGGAAACAGGTTTTTCATAGATGGTTTCTAACGCCCTTAAGTGTTTTATCAAAACATTAAAGACACACCTCAAAGCCAGTTGTGTGACATCTGTACAATATCTCTGCACAAAGTGTACATATCTGATGCGTAATCAGACTCACCCACGTCAACAAAAGAAAACGAGGCTTCAGTGCCAGTTTCTTTGTGTGAACTCCTACATGCTGATCTTGCAACATAGGTATGAAGCATGAAGGCAATAATTTGATGCTATTTTCAGTGAGTTCACATAATTAGAAATGTTCTTTGCACACATTTGTTGTTTTTCTTTACTATATAAAGTCTGTATTTTTAAAGCATAACCGAATGACTGGATGGGCTCTGAATTTTTTAATTTTTCTTGAAACAACAGCCATAACAATAACTTTTTTCATTATAGTTTCCTCCAGCATTTTAACACTTAGCTGTTGTATTATGCTGTGCTGTAATCTTGAGCCAACAGTTTGACTTGAATGAATAACATTGTTAATTCAAAAGGGATTAAAAAATGTAAAGGCTTGTTGCTTAGCTAACTAAATAACAATGCTCCTTTGTCCAAATAATCATCTATAAGCTAGTTGGAACAGTTGACGTTTCTGAAGGCCCAGTAAGGCTAAAATTTAACCAGTTGGTTAAAATCCCAAAAGTGCATTTGATATATTGCTTTATAATGCCAGCATTTCTACTTTTGTATTTACAGCTTCTTGTTTGAAAGGAAATGAGCCATAAAACACCTAAGATGTTTTGGAATTTTCAGATGACTGATCTGACGTTAAGCTTTATTTCCATCAGATGGACTCATCTGTTGCTAATGCCTTGTACCTAATGTATTGAGCAGAATGCTTTTTCACAACCAGTCATGCGAAGATATGCACCGTGTCCCAACATCACCTTAACAGGATGATGACATTAAAAACATGTCAAACCAACTAGAACAGTGGAAGAAACGTGCGCGTAAAAGAAAACATGCTCAATTAGAACTTGCTTCAGATGAAAACATGTTTATCATTGGAGTCTTGTAAAATGAGGATTTCATTTATTTAGTGATCAATTTTAAACAGATTTTTATTGTTTAGCATTTACATTTCAATTTCATTCTTTTTATTTAGGAGGGTTATAAATATAATTAATTATCCATTTATATCAACAAAAACATGCAGAAATGTTAAAAATGCCCAGAGGACACATTGTACAAATGAAAGCTGCATCACATGCTGATCAAAGCCTTTGATTTGGTCCCTTTGTTTTTGTTTTGTTTTTCCAAGGAATTGGGCACAACTTTATAAGACGTACACACCAAAGGGATGAATCCTGATAACGTACATGATCTCCTATGTTCTAGATGTTCCAACAGTTATGAATTTTATAACCATGAAATTCTTGTTCCTTTAAGGCTAACCTGTAATTATCTTTAATTCTTTCTTTCATTTTCAGCTTTCCTGACGTCAGTCACCTGATGATTAATGACTCGGAAACAATGACACAAGATGAGAACAATTTAATGAATTTTGGCAGTTCTAATAAAAACAAAAGTTTTTCTGTGCTTGCAGAAAATCTGAAATCTACAGAAGCCATCCGTTTTCGGCATATTTTTTCCATGGTTTTCTCGTGATAATGACATATTATGTCAATATATTATAATTTACAATATAAACAATATATTACGTTTTTTCTCAAGATAAGTTCATTTCCAGATGGTTTTCCTCTGGGTCCCCTCAGCTAATTAACTAATTCCAACCAAACTAAGTATGCTGGTCAAATTAACTTATCAAGGCACAAATAAATCTCAACATGCTGCATGTGTGAATCATTTTTCACACTCTGCAAACTATATTATCTGCATGAGTTCATGTCAAAGGAGATACATTTCACAGTAAGTGCACAGTTAGTTAGAAACTGTCCACTGATCCTCCTGTGCAAAGAACAGCTGTGTCAGATGTAAATAGATTACCCCACAGAGACCATCATCAAATTAGATTTAACCTTTGGTCCAATTTTAATAAATATTTTTTAGGTTATTCAAACATTATTCGATTAGCACAAAATTGCCAACATAATAGACAACCTTTGAAAGGAAAGCTCTGATGAGAAGTTTATTACTAATAATAATAAAAGTTTCATTAAATGTATATCTTTTATTGGGGGATACATTCAGTTTATTTAAAGAATTGTAAACAATTAGCAGAGTGAATCATTTATATGAAAATATCAACACATTTCTTTTAACGTGGCTGCAATTTTAGAACCCTAAATTATTTATTCTTGTTTAATGGTCAAATGTCATTTTTTTGTGACACTTCAGCATTTAAAATTGAAAGTAATGAAATGTAAGGAAATCCAAAATATCACAAAACAGTTTTTGTATCAAAGCTGTAGTTTGCAACTTTGCTGGCAAGAGAAAATACTGGAAAATTAAACAAAAATTAAATCGACAAATTCAAACAGTGAAACAAACAAACAAAAAAATAAATTACAGTGATCCAAACGTACTTTAGCATACACAACAATGAATTATATTTGAAATATAGATTATAAAAAATTAATGCAATTATCACATCCTAAAGAAGATATCCAAAAACTACTGCAGCTTCATTTCGGAGGGGGAGTCCTTGGTTTGTTATAAACAAGAAAATCTGAGATGTCATGCCACACATTGCTGTCGTGGTAGAGGTAAGTCATGGAGGACTGGAGGGAGGGCTGAAGAGTGTGTGGGTAATACTCAAACAGCCACAAGACGATGCCCCAAACCAGTGTGGCAAAAAGTGGGAAAGGATCACGTTTGGGCGCGGAGATGAATCCTTTTTCTACAGCCAGTCGGGACAAGGCAAACAGGATTCGAGACAGCAGATACATGTTGATCTAGATTGATTCAGAAATGAGCAAACACACAAAAAATGCTTTAATAAATCTGGACAAGACATCCAGCACCAAATCTACCACTTTGTGAGGATGTTCAGTCTGCTCTAAAACTTTTTATTTCTGTACAATAAAAAGTCAAATGATCAGGGAAGACAGGTGGTTACTATATGAATTAACAACTAAAAAAGCAGACAAAAACATGACTCAGTATCTGCAAACAAATAGTAAGAAATCAGTTCTTTGAAAGTGAACAAAGAAGCCAAGTGTTACCATGTAAACAATAGAAAACAAGATTAAAGAGGATTGAAGATAAGTCAAGACCTGTGGATGGATGTTGGACTGAAAGTAACATTAAGAAAACTATATCAGAACTTTTAAATAGTCCTGGCCCAGGTTAATGTGTTGAAATGACTTCTAGAATTACCAGGAACATTTACCTCATTGTATATGTTTTCTTACATCAGGTTTGAATGAATGAATGAATGAATGAATGAATGAATGAATGAATGAATGAATGAATGAATGAATGAATGAATGGCAACCATGATGGTAAATGTGCAGGTGGAAAAATATATTTGGACAGTTTTCAGTGGAAAGTAGATTGGATGTTTTCAAAATTATTTTTCACAAAGATTAAAAAGTCATGAAGACAGTAAATCTCATTAGCCCATAAATGAAAATGTTTTGCGTTATATCTGTGATTTTATTTATGTAAAAGTGATTCAGTACCCAGAAGTGCATTTATTTCCTCCTCTGTAAGGAAGCAGGGACATACTGGACAAATAAGAGAGGAGTTTGCCATACCTGACTATTGATATTGTTGTTGTCTCCAAACACTAACCATCCTCCAACACAGGCAGCTAGAAAGGAGTGAGACTGTTGGCTCTTTCCTTGGATCTGCTGCTGTAAGGCTTGTAGTCCTTTGTATGTGAACACGAAGCACGCCAGGTTTCGAGAGTGGGTGTACGTGGCTTTGAGAATGGCTCTGAGTTTGTCCTTCAGACTGTTTGAAAAAACAAAAAAAGACCAAATCAAAGACATGAATGGTCATGTGCCAACAGGATCTTTGCAAAAATAGCATAAAAATATGAAGGTAAAATGGTTTTAATGGATTACTTACCTGCCACTTCTAAACAGAAATGTCATAACCAGGGCGTGAGGTGCTCTGATCTTGGCCCCATATCTGAGGCATAAAACACTTTTTTTAATTTAATTTCAACAAAGGCTACATATTAAATGTCTTGATGAATCTCAGTAATCCATGTAAAAAATCAAAAGGAAAAATAAGTAGGTCCTCTGGACGGGTTCTTCTTCTTTAACTACAGATTAAACAATAAGGGCTTTATGACAAAAACTACTTTACTAAACCTGCTCAGGCTGTAAAGAAAACTACATTTCTGAAATTTTTACTGCAACAAGGTTGAACTTCCAAAAGTCACAGTAAAACAACACACACACAAATTATATATATATGTATAGAATCAATATGGTCTTGCTGATACTTTTTTCAATACGTGGGGAGGATCACATAAAATGCAGTCCACGCTCGTACCTACTGAAGTTTACAGGAAATTATTAACAAATAGTATTGCTGTCGCTAGTTTACAGTTTTGTTCACTCACACGGCGCCGTTTCTGAATCCCTTCAAAACTGCCAGGGCTGCTTTGTATTTCTCCTGTTGTAGGAGATTATTGACTGTATAAAGAATAGTTTTTATCAGGTCAGGACCCGCCATGTCTGTCAATTAATCCGAGTGGGGACACAAATAAATGTCGGACCATATCTTTTGTGTTACACTAAATCTGCACCGTGTGGA
>JARVJO010000365.1:16323383-16340472 GCA_031762555.1 Cynodonichthys magdalenae
TGATTATTCAGCGGACTCCAATCATTTAGATTAAAATTGAATAGCCATACCTGACAAGCAATGGAACAGAAGACCAGAGAATCTGCGGTCTCAGCTGGTTCTAGATTGTTTACAGGAATTAGCCATAAACCACACCAGTCCCGCTAGCCTAGAGCGGTCTAGCTATTCCGGTTCATGCTTTTCAAAACAAAATAATTTCTCAATAAAATAAAATTAAATGCATCGATTTGATTCTTGAGTAAAGCATGGACAACAGTTTTCACTTCTGTTGCTTACTGAACTTCTTATGCTTGAACTTGGTGGGAATTTATTAATAAATTCACTGCTTAGTGTCGTTGCTCGGTACCTAATGTTTTCCTTTTGCAATGCATCGTATTAAGTATTTTGTTTTGAAAGTTATAAGGAAGTTTAGTTTATGACATTAAAAAAAAATAAAAAAATGATTCATGCAATGGAATCGCAAGTTTTTTCTTTCTTTTTTTAAGTCTCATAGCTGTTTATTGGTTTATTGTTCAAAAAGTAAAAATAAACCGACAGATTACCATTTAAGAACACGCCCACATGTGACAAGCTGAAGCTGGAGCTTCGTCTCGTGACCTGTGTCATCGTTGCTAACCAGCTGATAGTAGTCTGATCATGAGAAAAAACGGTTTTTATCTGTAAATAAGTTAATATTTGCCAAATATTCACAACGACTAGAGAGAAAATGTTGTCACGCTTGCTAAAGGAGCACCAGGCGAAGCAAAATGAGCGGAAGGAACTTCAGGGTGGGGTGAAACATCCACAACTCGCGCAATCATGCTAACTGATGCTAAAAACAAACTTGTGAAATAGCTACTACAGTTCATACAATCTGTTTGTTCTTTCTTGCGCAGAAAAACGTAGACGTGAAGCTATTGCTGCAGCAACCTGTCTCACTGAAGCGTTGGTGGACCACCTTAACGTTGGGTATGATGATTGATTTGCCACCCTGTATCATCATTTGTACATTAAATACTTTGCACAGTATGTGTCACTGTCTGTTTTTAAAGCATTGGATAATAAACATTGATTGTATTCATAGGTTTATTGAAAAACTGACTGTAATGTGACATGTAATCTGAGATATAAAATGTTTTAACTGAAACACAATTTAGATATCACTTTACAAAGGCAATTTATCTGTATGCTTGGGTAACATTCTATAAGGCTTTATTTTGTGTGGTTCAACCCACCTCTCCTTCTTGTTTTCCTGTGAGCCATTCCTGGCTGGATAAAATTGGCCCAATAATATGTAACACAAACACTAATATGTTGAGAACATTGCTATTATGAAATATGTGATGAAACCAAATCAAGCAGCAGGGATGAAGAAACCAATGGCATACTGTTTCATTATGAAAGAGATTAGAACCAAAGTCTTTTAGTAACTTTATTAGACTTTCACAAGCAGTTATTATGTACAGACACTGAACTGTTTAATTCAAACTTTCTTGTGCATGACACAGAGGTTAAACATGCTAAATGTCCCTTTTCCATAAATTAAAGCTCATTCTTGTGTTCTCTCCTACTTAAGTGTTGCTCAGGCATACGTGAACCAACGCAAACTGGACCATGAGGTCAAGACTTTGCAAGTGCAGGCGAGCCAATTTTCCAAGCAAACTGCTCAGTGGATCAGCATGGTGGAGGGTTTCAATCAGGCTTTAAAGGTAAGTTAACACTGTATCCAAAGTGATGTCTTAGTTTTGTTTGTTACATTTTTTAAATCTATAATTTCAATTTTGTATTATATATTTTTATTATATATTTAGAAATATAAAAAACTAAACGGGTCCAAACACCTGCTTTGAAGAATAAAGGCACTTCCAGAATTACTCATTGATGTTACGGTTCTTTGCTCTGAGCAAGAATCACGTGTTGTTATACTGCCCCTAAGGGTTTGGGGGTATCGATATTAAAAGAAAGAAAATCAATAAGATTAAAACATAAAAAACACAATTATTGTTTTTTTATGCACAGTCTTATTGTTAATTTAGTGTTCTAAATTAAATTTAAATTAATATTTTAAGCTGCTTTTGTTTAGCAGTTGTACATAGTGATGACCCATGACCGTGTCCATTTTTTTGTTTTGTTTTATCAAACAGGAAATTGGGGATGTTGAGAACTGGGCGCGCAGTATTGAGATGGACATGAGAACAATTGCCACAGCTCTGGAGTATGTACACAAGGGACAGCTTCAGTCTGCTGGTTCGTAAACTTCAGTGTGTTTGTGTGAGACTTTTACTACTGAATATATAAAGGCTGGAATATAACATTTATCCAGTCCAGTTGAGCTCATTCAATGAAGAAATAACTTTGCTCGTCTACACGCTCCTCTGAGTGGACTGAAGCTGACATTTTGCAGATGGATGTCAACGGTTTGTTGCATTTGAAGGTTTTTTTTTATTTAGCATCACTACTGAGAAGAGTGAGCATGATAGGTTTGGCGATAAATCAAGAATAATGTTTGTGTGGATGTGTCTGTGAGTTTTTTTTGTTTGTTTGTTTGTTTTGACTTGAAAGAGGAAATGAGTTTTTACATTGAAAATTTTGAAAGCATCACAGAAAAATGTCTGTCTCAAACCTGTCTCCCTGTTTGACGTATTTCTAAAAAAGCATGTAATTGGATGAATTTGGTGTTTGCACCTTAGCTGAAAGAAGCAAGTCTGTATTCAGGCACATCTGTGAACAGTGAGGATTGTTTTGTTTGTCATCTTGTAATGTGATGTTTTTCAATAAAATTTGGAGAAAAAAACAAGTCTTGTTTTTTTTTGTTTTAAAAAAGCTTGAAGTAAGCTTTAATTTATATCCCCTTTTTTATTTTATATTTAAATATATTTACACAAATTATATAAGTAAAAACAACAAGAAGAAAATAAGTGGAATTCGTGCAGCAAAAAATGTCCTTAAATGGTTTTAGAGTTGGACAATTTTTGGCTTTTCATAAAAGTAAAAGGCCTGAGATTCTGAATAATCCTGAACAACTTTTTGCAACAAACACACCAAGTGTTGCCTTCTTAGTGTGACTGAACAATTCATGGATTGTGTGACGTAAAATAAAGTTATGTCACTGTGAAAACAGCTGAAAAGTTCACTCATGTAATTACAAGCATGTTTGGTAACTAATTAGAATCTTAGTCTAACACAAGTGACAGACTTGAAACTTTTGAAAGACCCTAGTTTTCAAAATATTGCAGATTTTGTCAGATTTTTTTTTTAAATAATAAGGAACAAAGCAACGTGTGGTACTCTGATTAAGTTTAGTTTGTACTGCATATGAGATTTTTTTTTTTGTAAAATCGCATTGGAAATACAACAATAACATGTATTGTTTGAGCTTTCATATTTTGCATTAACTCAGAGTATCTGTGTTTATCTAAAAGTATATTTAAAATTAGTTTATGGTGAAGGGGATGGATAAAGAATCCATATGAGTGGGAGCCTCGTAAGTGGGTTCATTGTTCTCCTTATTCAAACCTGACAATAAAGCAATAAAGTTAGTTAAATCAATGAGGCTTTGAGACAGTATTCATGGTTTTAAGAAAACAAGATTTTTGCCTTTGGCATCATCAGAACCTTTTTTTATACAACCTTAAATAAATATATATATATAGTTTTGTTGAAGACAGCAAAGTTTTAACAAAATAGTTTTCTAAACTTCTATGTCTATCTTTTGCAACATCCAGACTATTGGGGGTATAAATATCTGAAAAAAGTGTTCTGAAATCCAAGTGTGCTTACAGAAAATTCCAAAGGGATTTGTTTCCCCCCTCATTTTTTTTTCAACAGAACAAAACCGATTGGGGATTACTAATAGTGGACTCGTTTTAAAGGATAAACCATGAGGGTAAAGCTTCTCTTTGACTCGATTCTATGAGCTGAAACACAAGAGAAACCAGAAAAGGAAAGAAAAAAATACAAAACGTGGGAAGATCTGTCACTCCTTAAAAAAAAAAAAAAAAAAAAAAAGGTAAGATAATGAAGTTTTCATGTTTTCATAATAAACTGTTTCAATTTGTATTTTTTTCCAGTGCATTATTTAATGGTTTTCTTTCATGGTTTTTGTAAGCTTCATTTTTTTTAACAATTTAGTGTTTGGTTTGTAAAAATCAAACATCTGAATGGTTTTAGAACCCATTTTTTTACAATTCCAAAGAATAGGTAAAAATGTCTTGCATGAAAACCAGCTAATTAAAGCTGAATTAATGTGCATTAATACTTTAGAAAATACAAACTATGCCATATCTACATGTTATTTGTTCTGCATTTGGTTGTGTTTCATGTTTTCTTTTTTCTTATTAGATTTCTTCTTGTGTGGTGTTTTATGGCAGTTGGCAAACAACAGAAGGTGTGCATCATCACCACCTACTCTTATTAGACTTCTCAGTTTGTATTCTATTTCTGCTTAGTTTTGCTTTTGCCACACCCACCTGCTCCTGTTCAGATTCTGTGTGCAGGTGTTTGTATTTTGCTGATGAGCTCTGACTCTTTATATAATTTGGTTGTGCTCTTGATGGTTAATTTTGCATTAACATGTCTTCTGTTAGCCTGTCTCCCTCCAAGTAAGTCTTCTGTTAATTCTATAGGTTGCTACCATGTCTGCTTTTAGTTTGCATCTTGTAAATAAGTCTTCAGTTTAGTCAAAGCTCCTTGCCTTTTTTCTACACTTTAGGTCCAGCCTTTAACCTTTAAACTATTATCCACCATTCAGTGTGACATTACATTCATAAACCTGCATACTGATGTGTACAAAACTTTATAATCTCTGAAAATCTTTATTTTTTTTTAAGTTTGTCAACAAGCTTAACAATTGAAGGCACTCCTCAAGATGTGTACAAATTTTACAAGCAAATACAAAATTATTAATTTAGAAATGTCAACACTTTTTTTCCACCTATAGCAGCTGTTTATTTTTTTGTAAGTTTGCAATTATTTTGATGTCAGTAGGGGCAGCTTTTTGTTGTTTGTGTTACTCGCTAACAAGCCAGCAAACTAATTAGTTTCTAGCAGTGCACTAAGCAGCTCCATCATGGGTATTAAAATTTAACCTTAAAATAATGTAATCCTCCTTGGGTTTCACTACATCACAAATGACTTGATTTTTTTTTTCCATCCGTAAGAGTATTATCCAAAGATGTCTCATGTGCCCACAGCAGCCAAATCAGTTCTGCTTTACAAAGCCCCTGTTTTGCTCTGAGTTTTAGTGAACAAAGTCATTGTGTTTAGTAGCTGTCAAGAATGTTTAACAGAACACCACATTGTCTGAAAGAAACACTACAATATTATGAAATCAGATAAGGATTTGGTTAAGGGGCTTTTCATACAATATTTATAAATCTATTTTAATCATTTATTTTCCCCATTTTTATTTTTATTTTTGTCAGAATATTATTCCAGCAAGCAGAAGACCAAAAACGAACATCCAAAACAAAGATGGATATACAGGTTATATATGAGATTTTAGGGTAAGAAATGCAAATGGTAATTTTTGTTTTAGGTTTTGACTTAAATTGGAACAAATTATAAAATATCACTTTTTTATTATTTTTTTTTATTTTTTTTTCCAGTGAAAATGCCTGGTACTATATCACTGCCACCTTCATGGTGTTGTGGGTTCTTGTGTGGCTGTATAGAGACAGGCTGGAGATTGGGGGCATCTCTGATAAGCACGTCTTCGTGACTGGTTGTGACACAGGCTTTGGGAACCTTCTGTGTAAAAAGCTCGACCGTAGAGGTTTTCGAGTGTTGGCCGGCTGTCTCACAGAGAAGGGAGCTGATGATCTGAAGAGAGTGGCGAGTTCACGTTTGAAAACTGTCCTGCTGGACGTGACCAATCAGGACAGCATTCAGAACGCCATGGAGTGGACCAAGAAGGAGGTTGGTGATAAAGGTAAGAAGACGATATAACAAAACGATATAATTATATCTAACAAGGCAAATGTCTCATCTTCAATGTGTTTTATAGGACTTTGGGGTATTGTGAACAATGCTGGACGCTCACTACCCATGGGTCCTTCAGAGTGGATGAAAGTGGAAGATTTCCGCAGCACCCTGAAAGTGAACATGGATGGAGTGATTGCCATGACAATGACCTTCCTGCCTCTCATCAAAAAGGCTCATGGACGAATTGTAAACGTAGCATCTGTACTGGGAAGAGTGGCTGCAAACGGTGGTGGATACAGCATCTCTAAGTTTGCAGTAGAGTGTTTCTCGGACTGCCTCAGGTAAGACGTACATACGTGTTGGATTATTGTGAAGGTTAATGCCAACAATGCCTTAACCCATGAAGTCTCGTTCTCAATCCAGTTAGTATTTTTATTTGTCTTAAGATCTGTCCTATGTTGGACAGTTAAAGAAAAATTTGCAGAAACTGTCAAATTGTGATCGATCCTTTCAGACATTTCTGCTTTTGAAAAAGCCTGTAATAAAAGATTATCATCTGTATACCAAAGCTAGTAGCTATTTTTATCAGATGAAAATAAGTGAAATATCTAAAGGCAACAAGTCTTTTTCCATGTCAAGATGATCATGTTACTAAAATGAGTGGGTTTAGTGTTGCACACAATTTCATCACTTAGTATCATTGGCATAGCACTTGAAGATGACCTGTAACAGTAATGAACTGAATATTGGTGAATGTTCTGTATTTTTTTTCAATTTGAATCAATTGCATGGCACATCTATCCTGATTGAGTTATCTCAAAATGATGAGACAAAATGCCGCTTGTCTCACAATATTATTGTATTGCAGTCTGCATTGTTTAATCCTCTTCAGTTATTGCTGCTTTAAATGATCTTGTATGTGGTTTGTGTCTGCTTGTTTACTGTGTTTGTAGTATTTACAAAGTCAAATTTGCAAGCTTTCTAAAAAGATGACTTGGTACGTGAAACTGTGTGATGTTTTGTTGAATGCAGAAAATATGGGAACATAAAGCACTAATCTTAACTGCTTCTTTATTTCCAGGAGAGATATACATTATTTTGGAATCAAAGTGTGCATCATTGAGCCGGGCTTTTTCAAGACACCTGTGACTAATCTTGAAACTCTCGAGAGGGAGCTGCATCGTCTATGGAATCAGCTCAGCCCTGAAGTAAAAGCCAGCTATGGAGACAAGTACCTGGATAAATGTAAGTGGAAGCATAAATATTGTTTCTGTAGACGTTTGTTTTGCATCTAGAATCAATTTGTCAAATAAGTAACTAGGTAATTTTTGTTTGTCATCTCATAAATGTAAAGTTATAGTGATATTATCACTGTATTATATTATCTGAACATCAATAATGAAGCTGTAGATAATATAAAATTAATATCCACAACATATGACACTTTTTTCACTTTTAGTCATTAAGATCCAGCGTTTGATTATGAGGGTTGTCTGCGACTCAGACCTCACCAAAGTAACCAGCTGCATGGAGCACGCCCTGGCTGCTGCCCACCCACGAACCCGATACAGTGCCGGCTGGGATGCCAAGCTTCTCTGGATCCCTCTGTCTTACATGCCTTCATTTGTAGTCGACATCGCACTCAAGCTGATACTGCCATGGCCCTCCAAAAGTGTTTAACTCAAACTAACTTAAAGTTGGCTGTTTCACATGTGTAATCGTGTTTCATAGCAAAACCTTACAACCATAACGCTTTACAGCAAACAAATTGTATCTGTGAATATTCTGTCATAGAAAAGCAGTCTTTCCTCATTGCAAATAACTGTTGCTGCTGTATACTGAGACGGTTTGAAGAAAAATGAATTGGCTGTAAACACCATTTTAAACAATGTTTTATAACTCTGTTATGTTATTTGGTGTGACTTTTTTTTTCCAGCACAAATTTTAAGGCAATTGTAATTATCTGAATACAAAGTTATTTCCAAATTGTTTCAGCTATAAAGAACTGAATGGTTTACCAAGGATGGCCTATCTGCCCTCAATTACAGGGATAATGCTCATATACAAACTTTTACGGTCCTTTATTTCTGTCTAAATGCTGTTTTTAATTGGTCAAGCTAACGCCAAAATGTTTGTTTCTATAGCACTTGGAAAACAGGAGATGACTGAAACATTGGCACTGTGAATAAATAAACGACATTCTATTAATATATTTTTTAAATGTGGTTATTCAGAGGCAATGACTCATTTAATTTACAAATCAAAAATGTTTTAAATCTATTCTCCGCCTTCTTGCAGTTTAAAGTTTACTGTACTGAAACCTTAATGAATAGTGACAAATGAATGTCTATTGGTGATTTAAATATATTAAAAAATGGTAACTATTGTCATATCAATAATTTTCTGAATTTCAGACAACTGATTTTAAGGTGAAAATATGTCAAACAACCCTTTTAATATGAAACGGCATCTGGAAATCATCTAGGGATCCCTGCTTGGTGATGGATGACCCAATCTTAGGAAACGTGTTTCCTGTGACAGTAGGATACATCTATGTAAACAAATGTATTTGCCCATATTACAATAAAATCAAAATATATTTTCAAATTGAGCTTTCAGTAGTTATGTTTATATTGTGCATACATATGTATAATGAACATGTAATATATGTTGGGCATCTTTATTTGGCATTCAAATGTTTAAATTTATAAAATTTTCTGTTTATGTTGTTGCTCTCTGACGCACCTTTCAGCCAAGAATAGCAATCAGAGCGATACTTGCAACAATTCCGACGGCACATGAAGGCAGCATAACTTCTGCTCGTGATGGAAGAGAAGTGAAGGGCTGTGGCTTTTACCTCCATCTTATTAACTCGTGTTTACCTGTCGTCTTCCTCACCTGTTGAGTTTATCTCAGTGTTTGTTGGGGTCGTTAGCAGCTGCCATGCACTGTGTTAGAACAGCGCTTTTGTCTAACTCTGTTCGTGTTGTCGCCAAAAATATGACAGCGACGAGGAAGATATTTACTCATTCAGCAGCTTGTCTGAGCAAAACAACTGCTTCTCACCGAAAAGCATCCCATCTGTAAGTGCCTGTCTTTGTGTGAAGAGCTAACACTTAACCTGCTGGGTGTTTATTCACTTTTTATTCACTGTTTTCATAAAAAAAAACGTTTATTTAGTAGTTAAAAATAGAAACAGAGAAACACTACATGCCTTCATTACACTGATAAAAGCTGTCTGAAGATATAGCAGTAAAAACTTTTAAATGGCAGCAGTAGAAGCCCATTAAGTAAAAAAAAAGTGTTATTACTGTTAAATGATCTCATAATCAAAAAAACAGTATTGTTTCCAGTTTCACAAATTTAACTCATTGTAATAATAAATGTTAATTAACTATTATTTACACCTAAACAAATAACAGTTCTCAGCTGTAAAATCTATGGCTTAATTTATTTTAATTTCATGTGTCATTTGTCTAAATAAATTCTGGCAACCACATCTGCTTTATTTTACCACAAGTAAATGAATGTTAAAAATGCAAAAGAACCAGTCCTATAAATCAAGACAACACAAGCCAAGCTCCATATTTCTCATTTTGTTTCTTTCTTTTCTTCTTCTTCTTTTAAAATAAATAATTAAATAGAAAGGGCTTTGATGAATACTTGTGTTTTTTTCATTTCTCTCCACCGGGAGAAATGTTCATTCCAAATCTTCCAGTTCTGGTGTGGAAAACATGCTTTTCTACACCATCACAGATGGAAAAGAGCAAGTGCCCATCGCATACTTCAATGCTGTGAGTTAACTATCTTCTTTTTGTTCCTGTCCCCTTGGCTACAGTAAAACTTGTCTAGATTGATGTCTATATCTTATTGTATTTGTGAGGGAGTTGATCTCAATTCCATTTTTGCAGACCTTGAAAAAAACAGGTCTTCATCCCTCAGACCCTCGCTTGAGGGGGTGCATGGAGAAGCTGCGACAGGCTGTGAAGGAATCTGTTGGTGAAGTTATGATGGACAGAGACCTCTTCCACAGGTGAGACAGCAGCATCCTCTGAGATGATCAAGTGTTTGCTCAAGGTTAAGTTTGTTTCAAAACTAAGGGTTGAATCAGCTCCCATATATTTTTATTGGGGCTATTTAAATAGAGTGCACTTATGGAGCAGGTTATTTTTGACTTAATGACAAAATGTACTTCCCAGTTTTTGCCTCTTAAACATGAGGACAGGATAAGTCAAAGATTAGACACCCTGGACTCCAACATGAGCATCAGCTGCCTCCATTTATGAGATAATAGTTAAATATATGCTTTAAATTTCTACTAAAGCCCACCCCTAGCTTGATCAGCACAAATCAAATGCTGCTGGATTTTATGGAATTAGGGTGATTTGCTTCAAGGTCTTCCGGACCTAATGTCTGTAAAAGCAGTGCTTTGCAGTTAACTATCAGCCCAGAGGCTGCTGCTTTGGTGCAGGAGAGATAACACAGCTTCTCTGCTCTTTATTCTTTCTAAAGGTGTTACTGTGAAGGGTATCTACAGGTTACAGGTGGGGTGCTTTAGGTGCTCTCTTTAATCCTAAACCTGCACCACAGACGGAGATGTGCTGCAGTTTTTACGTCTTATTCTCCTTTAAAACATTGAAGTAAAGTATGGAACAGGTTGAAAATGTTTAACTGCTACGTTTAACTGTTGACAGGGAATGTGATGAATTATTTAGTGGCTTTAAAGTTATGTGTCTCTGGGTGTTCTGCTCTTGTGTGCTGCAGTTCAGATTGCCATTCACAGCACTAATCATCTCATGGTGTTTTGTTTTCATTCGTCACCAGGCGATAGGCGACAGAAGGCATAAGAGCAAACTATTTTTAGTCTGACCTTCCAACAACAATCCTTTTTAATATAGGACTTATTGTCTGTGGCATGCTGCACGATTAACTCTCTGTTGGCCTGTCCTGATGTCATTTTTTTTAATGGAGGAAATCAAGGAAAAGAGCTCAGTAGCATAAGTGTATTCACGTAATCCAATCTAATAAATGCTTTTATAAATGTTTTCTGAGTCTCAGCCAGAAATATGTTGATTCAGTTAAATTGTAATTTTTCAGGATGAGGTTTGCGGTGGGCTTTAATCTCATTTCATGCCAAATGGTTTTGTCATTTTAATCCTTCAATTATTTCTGTATATTGATTCATCCTCTAAAACTATTTTCTGTTCATAGGAATGATCTTTTTTTAAATAAAATAATTATATTTTTGTCTCTCTTCCATTCCATTCTTCTCCCTTCCTTCAAGTGTTTGTTCTTCAGGAACAAATAAGCTGAACCTCATTAAGCGTTAGCAGCTTCAAATGGTGGCATATAGGCAGCCACCAAAACAACACGCACTCAGATTACTGAGAAACACTGTGGATTAACAACTCAGAGTAAATCATTGTTCAGGATGCAGTTACATGTGAAGGAGTACACCATCTGTTGTAACAAACTCTGCTATCTCTTCTCATTTAGTCTTGCCACTTTGTTTTCTGTCTGTCTGCAAATTGTCTAAGTAACTCTGAGTAATTCTGTGCCACGGTGATTTTCTTTCAGGTGTGTCGGTGGCAACGTTGTTCTGCTGATCCAGGCCTTCAGAAAGAAATTCATCATTCCTGAGTTTGATGTGTTCGCAGAAAAAATAAATGAAATCTATGAAACAGTGCAAAAGCAAAACGATGGAAAGGTAATATTTTGTTTACAAGTATTCTTCTTATTAGAGCAGCACAATTATTTAGTTTTTGTGTTTCTTTAGATTAAGTTTCTATGAGTTGCCAAATGTTAACCTTCATAAAAAGTGTCTGCACTAGCGTTACTGTGTTTTTTCTTGTGAATTGTGGCTGCAGGTTGCAGACTACATCCCCCAGCTGGCTAAATTTAGCCCAGAACTGTGGGGTGTGTCCTTATGTACAGTTGATGGCCAAAGGTAAGTTGTGCATTTATTATAGCTGACAATTTAAAGAGGGCGTGTTGTGCATTTTCCAGGAACATAGTTCAATTCTATACAACAATCAAGTAACTATGTTACCATCAGTTGTTATGAAAATGCTACATATATTAAAAATTTATTTGACTTCATCATCATAGCCATATCTAAACTCCTTGAAATAGGCCTCTGTCTCTTTAAGAACCTCTTTTTTCGACAATTCCACTTCACAACAATGCTTTGATGGAGGGGTGCTCTGTGGAGTGGGAGCCTGGCTGCAGACTGAGCTCCAGGGAGGAGCTTTGTACAAATAGGCGGTGCTTTGTACAAACAAGTGTTTAGACAGCTCCACATTTATTATGAAGATTGGTTACCTAAACATGGTTCATGAGAGAAGTGAAGTGGTCAAAGAGCTTGGATAGCTCAGTGCAGACCATAATTTTCAGAGTAAAAATTATTGACATACTGTAGTTGTCAGCAATGAGTCCCTGAAAGATCATGTGATGCATTTGAGTTGAATTAACAAACATTTACTCACAACAAAATATTTTTACCTACTGATAAAAAAATACGGAATTTCATACAATTTTTGTATCCGTATCCAATTATTTTTTATTTTTATCAAACTCATGCTTCATTTATTTAGAAAATTTTAAAGTAAATCTATTGTTTGTTGAATGTTTAACATTATTTTTCCACACTTTTCCAATCTTCTGTTTTCAGGCACTCTGTAGGCGACACCAAGCAGCCATTCTGCCTGCAGTCGTGCGTGAAGCCCCTGCAGTATGCCATCTCCGTCCACGAGTCTGGAACTGAGAAGGTTCACAGCTATGTTGGCATGGAGCCCAGCGGACTCAAGTTCAATGTGCTTTCACTTGATGAGGAAGGTGTGTGAGGCCTCGTCGCCTCCTCATCTCAGTTTAAATTCCTCTATCAATCATGCTGTCAGTGTGTGGAAATGGCTCCTGTTGGTCAGGACCTGAAGCCCACTTTGATCTGTGATTGAAGGCGAGGGTCTTGGTAGCTGTGCTGCTATTAAATATGTGTGAATTGGTGCATGAGGAGCGCATTGTAAAGTGTGTGGGTGAAGGTGGTTTAAAGGAACTCTGCAAGTGAAGAACATTTTTTTATTTATTTGGAAATACTATAAAGTGCTGACCATTTCTTCACACTGTGGAATACAGCATACAGCAACACTTTTTAAAAGTTATCTGTTACCTAATTAAATAATAATCAAGTTACCTAACAGATTTAAACACATTCCTGATTAAATTATGTGTTCTGTGAGAACTTTAGACCTTGTTGACTGGATCTGTTAACTTGATGTGTTATTAATCTTTATATTTGAGACCATTTCCCAAAGTTATTTTTAAGTCCAGTTCTTTTTTTAATTTTTGTTTATCTGATTGTACTCTCCCCTAGATAAACCCCACAACCCCATGGTGAACGCTGGAGCCATTGTGATCAGCTCTCTTATCAAGGTAAACAGGTGGACTTCACTACTGACAGTTGAATCAGCAGTAATATTTAGTTGCTCCCTTTCTAATAAAAGTCAGTGGCAGAGTTGGTGTTTGTACTTTGGAGTCACTTGAGAAATTTAAATGATTAACACTGGTGATAAGAAGAGGTCTGCATCATTCTTTCAAAGAAAGGCTTGAAAAATAGTTGTATTAACTTATAGGAAAACTTTAGTGTATATAATAATCTATAGACAACATTGTAGTTGTTTACATTTGATTTAGTGACTATTATTTATGTTATATTATAAGTAAATGTCTGCGTTTGACTAGTTTTCAAATATCAAAATGTACTAAACGAATGTTCGCTTAACTATTTTTGCATGATTCAGGTTTGTGAAATATTTTTCTGATATACACTCAAAAAAAAAAGAAAACGTTTTCATCTACTCAACTGAATTGAGTAAATCTAACACAATTACTTCACGTTAACTTATTAAAGGGGCAATATTATGTGTTTCTCAGGCATATCTTTAAATTCTATACCATAATTAAGTAACTTGTCAACTTTTAGTTGTTATTAAAATGCTGTTTATATAGAAAATAAACTTGACTTCTCATCATATCAGTTTCTAAACACCTTGAAATTGGTCTCTGTCTCTTTAAGAACTTCCTTCCGCTTCTGTCCCGCCCATTTCAGCGTCATCACAGCCGCTTCTCTACAGGAGTTTACAGCCTGGAGCAGACTTTGTTGTAATAATAATTAAAAAAGAAGCAACATTATATAATATCGGTTTTGGGGGGTGTTGCAATGCGGAAGCTCAGCGTAGTTTACTTGGCATCTGAAAAAACATTTCCTCAAAGGTATCTGATAATGACTGAAGGGAGAAGTAGTTAGTATTGGAGCTCAGCAGACACGGTTTTCACCGGAGTCAAAGTAAGATTCAGGACATGTTTTTGATGAGAGGATAACATTATGACATGATATAAAATTCAAAAATGTTGATTTTACATGATATTGCCCCTTTAAGTAAGTGGAAAAAAATGCTTTAGATTTACTTAATTCAGTTGAGTAGAACCTGTTGACATAATATATTTAAGTAAATCCAACGCAAACATTTTGATGTATTTTTTTGAGTGTACCTGCTTGTTTCGTTATCTTACTGCACCAGCTGATAATAGGGTCTTAAATTATGCAATCAGTAACATATCTGTATTTCTTTCCAATATCTGCAAAGCAGTAAGTCATAAATTATAAAGGACAATTATATATATTTTTTTTACACAACAAAATAATATGATTTTTTTTTTCAGCCTCATTCAAATAAAGCAGAGAAGTTTGATTATGTAAGTAACATATCTCAGATTATTTATTTATTTATTAAAAAATATAAAATGATGGCAATGATATTTCAGAAGGCAAAATAAATACAATAGTTTTATTTTTCAGTTTATGGGATTTTTGAAAAAGATGGCCGGCCAAGAATTTATAGGATTCAGCAATGCCACGTAAGTGTGTATTTTTTTATTGTAATTATTTTATTATTGTGTTTTATGCTTATGTTCAGCATGACCAAGCTGAAAGACTGGCTGTCTGTGTTAGGAAACTTACAATTCTACTGACGTAATGCATTATTGATAATGCAATATTGACCTCGGCTGCATCTCTACCTCAGGTTTCAGTCAGAAAAAGAAACAGGCGACAGAAATTTTGCCATTGGATACTACATGAAAGAGAAGAAGGTCTGTTACATCACCTTTTTTTCAAACTGAGTTTAAATGATTCCTATAAGTTTTTTATGCTGCAGCTTATTTGATGCCGACTTAATGGCTGACATACACATCTCCATGTTAAACTGGCAACACTTTGTTTTTATAGTCACCTGTTTATGTAAGAACAAAATACAGAAAGCTGATTTTTCAACTCAACTATTAAAACAAATAAAAATTAAAGCTGATTATCACGTTTTATTTATCAGTGTTTTCCGCCAGGAGCAGATATGATTGATGCTCTTGACTTCTACTTCCAGGTTAGTGATTTTGGCTGCATTAATCAGGATTTTTACCTTCTTATATAACTTGTGATTAAAAAAAAAAGACAGTAAAGATTCTTTTTGTATATTCAATAGTTAAGTGATTTTTATTTCTTTCAGCTGTGCTCCATTGAAGTGACCTGTGAGTCTGGAAGTGTCATGGCTGCCACTTTGGCCAATGGGGGAATCTGTCCAATTACAGGCGAGCGAGTCCTGAGCGCCGAGGCTGTGCGAGACACCTTGAGCCTCATGCATTCGTGTGGCATGTATGACTTCTCTGGCCAGATGGCTTTTCATGTGAGTGACATCAGGATGTAACAAAACCTTTCTAATAATGTAGAAATATTGTTATTCTGCTCTTGTGGAGTTCATCTGGTTTCTCACTCATCTCCCAGGTGGGATTACCTGCAAAATCAGGTGTATCTGGTGCAATACTGCTGGTGATCCCTAATGTCATGGGAGTGATGTGTTGGTCTCCTCCTCTGGACAGAGTTGGGAACAGCGTCCGGGGAATTTACTTCTGTCAGGCAAGAGCAGAATGTTTGTTGGAAAAATTTAGATTTGATTATTTCACCAAAATATTTTCATGGCTTAGTGTGTTATTGGAACATCTGTGCCTAAAAGTTCATTTGTCAGCATTTTGAAACTCTTAATCCCAGAAGAAGCAGTTTTCAATATAAAAGTTTTCTGGAATTCTATTTTATGTTGAGATTACATAATTGCATGCAAATGTGGACATGATTAAAAGGTCCCCTTTGAAATGTTGGTGTCCATCTTCTTTAGGAACTTGTTTCACAGTTCAATTTTCACAACTATGACAACCTGAGACATTTCGTAAAAAAGCAAGACCCTCGCAGGCAGGACGGAGATGAGAGGGTAAGCTGTGTGTCTTCTGTTTTGTATGATTTGTATTAGGGGTGTCCCGATCTGATATCAATATCAGTCCGATATTAGCCAAAAAATGAATATCGGATTAAATAGGCCTACATACCTTGAATAGTTATTTTACATTTTTAAAGTACATTTTGTTTTTATTGGATTTATTGAAGTAATTTTTCAGGGTTTTCTATTTTATTATTGATTTATAATTTGTATTCTAACTGTGTAGTAATGATTTTGTAATGTATTTGCAGAACAAGTTTGTTTTCAACCTTTTATTTGCTGCCTACAGCGGAGATGTGTCAGCCTTGAGAAGGTACTCAAAGACCTGATTATTGTTTGTCCATCATGAAAAAAAACATTAAAATGTTTATGCTAGGCCTAAGTGATAAAATATAAATGACGAATTAAGTAAAGACTAAAGCAAACAGACAACAAAGAGACTCCACAAATACTTTGCACTGACTTCTACTACCTTGAAGGTTATGATTTATATATTTTTTTTTCCTACAAGAGCAAACTGTCAGTAACAAGAACAGTTATTGCTCTTATATATTTGCAGTTCCTTGCAGTTTTTTTTCTTGTTTTTTTTTTGAAGGGGGGTGGTTGTTTTCGTCAAAAAACATTTGTCATGAATGTCAAAAGCTATTTTTCAAATCACCAAAATGATTTACGCTGCAGATTTGCCCTTTCATCTGTGGACATGGATCTAAAAGATTATGACTCCCGAACTGCTCTACATATCGCTGCAGCAGAGGGTGAGCACTGAGGCCTATTTTGGTTTTTTAACCATTCACTACATACACTCAACAAAAATATAAACGCAACACTTTTGTTTTTGCTCCCATTTTTCATGAGATGGACTCAAAGAT
>JARVJO010000365.1:16348541-16374880 GCA_031762555.1 Cynodonichthys magdalenae
CCCCCCCCCCCCCCCCAAAAAAAAAAAAAAAAAAAACAGAAATGTATTAGAACTGCATTTTGACATTGAGAATATTAGATGCAGGGTGTTTTTAGTTAACTTTTGTAAAAACTTGAATTTCACTTCCGTAATAATTTAGTGAAATACTTATCTTACTACACATTCACTTAATGGCTACTGATTTATTCATTTTTTTACACAGAACACAAATATCAATCACAAACCTATGCACTATATACTATGTATTACCCTTCCAGGACCTGGCACCACATATGTGGATAAAAATGCATTGCAATGTAAGAGTTCTGGTCTTAGGAGGTTAAAAAAACATATCAACAGCACTTTTTTTTTACTCATGCTGGATAAAAACAAAACCATTTGATATTTTATGTAGTTTGTAAAAATCACCAAGTTATTTGTATAATGTACAAGAAAAAAAAACTAAACTAAACATCTTTTGTGGTTTAGTTAGTAGTGTTTGTGGTTTTATGCTCTTAAATGAGTCTACATTTTTTATGAAGTCATAGGAAGCATTTTGTACCTGCCAAGGCCAAGAGTTAGGTCTGGCCACCTCGCCTCCAACAACCCTCTCCTCAGCAGTGTTGTGCTCCAGGTACCTGGGCTGGGGCACAGCCAGCACTGAGCAGAGCAGAGCAGAGCAGAGCAGAGCAGAGCAGAGCAGAGCCACGGGAAACAGAGAGGTCAAACTTCATGCATTTAGGTGCATTTACATTGTGTGTGAAGAATCTCAAAGGAGACGAAGGCAGTTCTTACCCAAGGCTGCGAGAGAGGTCAACAGAAGAAACCTGAGCATGTCTGCAGTCGCCTAAGACTTTCTGCTTTCGTGACACCTCCTCATTACTCTTTTATACCCTCAGGGCAGCTTGTCCTGATAGCGTTATGTGTGGCATGTCCAACATGAACACATGTCCACCTGTGCCAATCTCACGGTTATCACTGCTGTGGGAACCAACTGAGTTTAATTCAGGGAATAGCAAACACTGGACCTATCATTTCCAAGAACTGAGAAGACCAACTAAAGAATCTTTTTTTTTTTGTGTTCCCAAAAAAAGTGTTTTTGTCACAGAAAATGTGCAACATGGTTTTGGTTAATAATGATATCTAGTGTGTTCAAACTACACTTACTTAAACTCACAATACAGAACATCATTTTCTGATTCCATCTGCTCGATGTTTGCTGTTTTATGTAAAATGTAAAGCACTTGCTGATGATAACAAAGACACATCCACACTCTGACATTTTCTTCAAGTGTATCCCTGCTGGTAAAACTCCCCTCTGAAAGCAATTTATTGTTCACAGTCAGTGGGAGAAAAAAAAAAGGTTTTTGAGTGTTTTGTGAAAAGTGAACTGGGAGAGATCAAGGCTCTGATTTATTAGAATCAAACATATATTTTGAACACCAAATGCACTGCTAGAAGGTGGATGTTCTAGTTGCAATGACAATATTAATAGTTTGAAATTGGGTGAAATGGGACTTTTCAGATGTGGTATAAATATTAGTCTTGTAAGGAAACATAATGGTTTTAAAAAGCACAAACATTTTAGCTTCAGATCAGGAACACACACCTGTCATCCAGACACAGCAACAAGATTTTAATGTGTGGATCTTTCCTTTCATGTTGCAGGTAACAAGTTGTTGATTAATATAGATCTTGATCAGCATTCAAACATTCAAAGAACAACCCAGAGGATATTCAGCTTTAAAGCCTTTGATAAGTATTCATGAGGTTCTTCAGAGTCGACAGTCTCAGTGTGAGCACTGTTGGTCTGCAGTTTGGGTTACTAAAGCAGTGCTTGGTTTTGGACCTGTGGGCTGGAAAAGCGGTTCAGGCTGCAGAAGATATATAACCTCTTAATTTTCCCTTGAATAAATCTATTTAACTTTTCTGCATTATATGATTCTTTGAAAATATTTCTTATTCGTAAGCAGGGAATTTAATTTAAACAAAGTGCTCTACTGTCCTGATTACAGAAACTTAACTCAAAGAGATCACCGTATGAATGTGTATGATGTCATCAAAGATTATCTTGTTAATGTAATCTAAATACTGCTTTGTCATTATTACATTTACAATATTCTTATTTAGGTTTTAGTTGATCTGAGTTTTATAATGTAAACCATTTGCAGGATTTTTATCGATATTTTGTCAAAAAAAATAGCTTGTTAAATATATATTTAAATTTAAATGATAATAGTATTATTGTGTCTCTTTGGTATGTAGAGCAGAATCTTTATTTTAACTTCAAAGAGACCAGCAAGAAAAATCCACAACAGCAGTTTTATGAATTATTATGAAAGGATTGCTGGGAGCAAACTGTATATATAAAACCAAAGCACATATTAGGATTGATATATAGTAACTGCCATACAGGCCTCAGGGAATCATTTTAATTTTCTTTAAAGGTTAGATACAAATAAAAAATAATTCTGACATTCACTTTATTTAACAATAAAAATGTAAGAAATGAAAGCACATGATTGAAATAAAATAAAGACCTTGTAAAACCATAAAAAACCTTTTGAATATTTCTGCTCACGACTGTCAGTCTGAGTGCTTTTTTCATTTTCTCCTAATACAAGCGGCAACATGTGCCCAATTCCCACAGTAAAAGCACACACTTATCATACTTTTACTTTACCCTCTATTAGTGCCTGAGTGTCTAATGCAGCTTTGTCCCTCTGATACTGCAAAACCCATCAAACAGGCAACAGAAAATGTAACATGGCTCTTTAATTTAATAGACACTGCAGCAAAGGTAAAAAAAAAATATTCATAAAACAGCAGGAGTAATAGAAAAGTTGAAAGGAAACAAAGGACAAAAAGCTGCATAATGAATTGCAGTGTGCATTCAGGGCTGCAAGGTGTTAGAATCCAAACACTTTATTTTCTCTGTCCCTGCTACACCCCCTCATCCCGCTTGTCTGTGTGTTTGTCTCACACTTTATTTGTCACAAACTTGCTTGCTGCTGGGTGCTGATGGCATTCACATGCTGAGATGTAAGGGAGCTTGATGAAAGATTATGAGCAATTTACCTGATTTCTGAGCTCATATTGATGCTGCAGTGTCACAGCCTAATTTTAGATCACTTTTGGTTTGAAACACCACCGTCAGAAAGACATTTAGATTTGAATGCAATGCTAAAAATGGCGTCAGGAAAAAAGGGATGAAAAGAATGCCAGTTCATTCCGAGAAAGTTTAATTGTAGAGGATTTGATCAGGAAAATTACATGCAGAATGAGTAGTGCTGTTTCTGTTGCAAATGATGATGTTTATCAAGAATTGTTGATAACCTGCATGGAAGAGAAGAATATTGTCCATTACAAATAAAAATACAATTAAAAAAAAGGAATACAATTACAGTATTTTTAATTTTTGTTTGTTTTACAATACATTTTTACAAATTAGCTTTACTAACCAAATTGATTTGATGCTAACTGAAACACAGGTAAAAACAGCAGGCTTCTGAGGTGTATTGCATCGCATTCCAGCTGGCTATGCTGTGGACAAGTGTTGTTAACCTTGCAGCTTAGAGGGCCACCAAAGTCCCCCTAGAATAAAATAAGAAATTAAAGCGGCATGACCAACACACAGACAGGTGTCAAGCAAAAAAAAAAAAAAGGAAAAAAAAAGAAAAACTAGTTTGGTCACATTTTTATTCCTGATGTTTTTAGTTTCTCATTGAAAGAAAAAAAAAAGATAAACGGAACTGCAATTTCTTCTGTTCCTGTTCACTGACTTGCAACAGAAAACAATCATGATTCAGTCAAAAGATGGGCTCTGCTCTCATCTCAAGTAAACTGACAAAGCCTCTCACCACTCTACAAAATTGTCACATGTCTACAACATGCTGTGGATGACAGAGTAAATGAGGAACAAAGCCACAATGCCAGCACTACTTCACCTGATTTTAATATGACTGTAAAGCTATCCTCCGAATGGCATCATAGACAGATCCTGCTATTGAGAAAAGAACAAGAATGAGAAACTGTGACATTTATTGTTAATAGATTTTGCATCAACGCTCATAAAATAGAAGAAATAATAAAGTGTTGGAGACAGAAAGGGCCAAAAAAATGTTCTGCAGCCCTTTTCAGTATTTAACATAAATGTTCTACAAATAACAAGGAGCAATATATGTTTTGTAACTATATAATAGTTGTTTTATTTTACAAAACATTTGTTACTAGCTTTAGGAAATACTGCATATAAAACTGCACCATTGTGTAATATTTGGAGAACATTTGTGTTTTTCTCTGGTCATTGTGATTGCCAGAATTATAACACAAAAGAGGGCAGTGTTTTAACCCATTTTTAATGTGTTTTGAAGCTCACAAAATTATTCCAAACCATTGTCAACATTTTAGCAGACTTATCTTCTAAATATGGACATTTTTAACAGGTAGATTCACATTTGATAAGAAAAACAACCATCCAAACATCTATACCCGCTTCTTCCTTTCAGGGTCACGGGGGTCACTGGTGCCCATATCCTGCAGTCACAGTGCGAAGGGCGGGGTGCACCCTGGACGGGTCGCAAGTCCATCACAGGGACACACATAGACACAAACAAGACAGACAACCATTCTCTCTCTCACTCACACCTAGGGACAATTTAGAGTTTGAGAATCCACGCATGCACGGAGAGAACATGCAAACTCTACCCAGAAAGATCCCCGGGCCGGGATTTGATAAGAAATACATAACATGTAAAATTACTCACATTGCATGCAGACTGAGTACCTCCTCTTAAACAGATCATGTTCAGTTTAACTGTACGGTTGGACATTTTTCCACCAGCTGGGAGCACACAAACAAGAGACTTGCAGAATTAGACAAGGAAGTTTGTGTTAGTCATTTAATATTTCTTAATTAAAGGTTTGAGTAGGGGTTGATTTACTTGACGTTTGTCCATAGCCTGTGATGTAGCAGGGGTGGTTATGAAGCAGGATCTCACCATTTTTTTGGCAGATTAACAGCATGAACATAGGAGTTTACAGAAAATGCTGAAGACAGCTGCAACAGAGCAATGTCACTGCTGAAGATTAAGGGACTCTTTTAATTCCTGTTGTTGAAAAGGAATCACTAAATCAAACTGGAAGGTCTTCATCATAAACATGATTTGCAAAAATATAACCTTAATGCTTTTTAAGAAACAATCAAACATGACAGTAAAGTTATAAAAAGATTGACCCAGACAAAATGCTGCCATATTCCGGGCAGGGTGAATCTAAACATTATTGACAGTTTTGAACCGCATTGTTCCATAGCTCTAATGCAGCCAGAGATCTCCAAGGGCCACATGCATGGAGCTGTAGCTGTTTTGGGAGTCCTGTTGTTGTTAGTCAGGTTATTTTTTTTTTTGGGGGGGGGTTTGCTTTTTACAGTTCAGTTAACAATTCATTGTTTAAATGTACATTCATGATTCAATTAACAATTCTGTTCATTCAAAGAAAATGTAATTTCTCTAGTTTTTAATGTGTTTAAGAGTCAGATTTGTCACTCATTAATACATTTACCTGTCAGTATTTTACACATTTTCAAGTAAAACTCATCCCAACAATTGCAGCTTTTTACTCTGTGAACAAAATCTCATTTGTGTAGACTTGGATAACCTTTGCATTGTGATATTTTAATTCCACACTTTTTTTTTATTAATTTGATTCTGCAAGTAAATAAAGCAATGCAGACTGGGAAGTGTTTACCATCTTGAACCAAATGAAAACACAAGCAGCTCAAAAAGCTTTCACAATTGCTCCCTTGTTTTTTTTTATCAACACTGTTGACCAAAATAGGATCTCACACCTTTTCTAGACGTTTCTGCTTTACAGTGTGATACTGTACCTGCCAAGGCCATGAGGAGCTATAAGGCACACTTTCACCTCCCACAACTCAGTGCTGCTTTCTCTGCAGCGGGGCTGAAGCTGCAGCTCAGCAAATGCTGAAGCACAAATAAATACCATATAGAAATGATACAAACACATTTACACCTGGCTACTCCTAACTTTAGTTACATTAATATGCTGAATTTTAAAGCTAAAACTTTTGGATCAGTTCCAGTGCAACCTCGACATTCCTGCATTTGTGAAAGTAACAAACAGAACATGTTTGAAGCATTTCACTGTTTCTAAATGCTCATCTGATTCTTTTATACACTGAGTTGACCTTCATATTCATGTTAGTTCTCAGTTTAGCTTAGCAAAAGTTATAAACACACCTGTGGACTGTCTCAGACATTATCACACTAAAAAAACTGCCTGTGACAACATATTGACACATCTCACGGAGGGAAACTAAAAATTGCTTTTCTTGGAATTTCCAAAAGCATCTAAGTGTTGAAGTTTTTAATCTTTAACCACACTCATATTTTGTAATTTAATAAATATACACACATAGACAAAAGCTAGTTTTATGCATGTGGAATGACTCAAAAGATTAATCAAAATCATATATAGTTGTAGATTTGTATCTTTTCTAAAGAAGAAAAAGACTTCTCATACAGGGTTTAATCAAGTTTATTTTTTCATAGTGTGAAACCAAACATAATTGTAGGTTCAGTTGATGCAAACATGGTCAAACATGATCTGCCTTTGTGTGCTCCAACACTTATTACAAGATCTGAAAGAAAACAAAAGAAAATTAATTAGGCGTGACATTTTGAGAACTGTCAAAATACCAAGAGGTTTTAAGTCATTATTCTACAAAATGGGAATAATGTAGAAATAGTACATATTTTTAATACTAACTGAGTTCATCCAGTCAATGTAGGCAGACACACGGGTGAAGACAGTGGGCTTCTGGGGATAATTGCATCCATATCCTGACACAAAACTGGCAATACCGTGCACATAGTACTGGCCATTCACCTGGCAGTTCAGAGGACCACCAGAGTCACCCTGAAAATAACAAATTTAAGATAAAATACAAAGATAAACATTTTTTTTTGTATTTATGTAAGTGCAACACCAACTAGGAAACTTAATAAACCCATACTACTTTTCAAAACTCACATTGCATCCAGCCTCAGCTGCACCTCCAGCGCACACCATGGTGGTTTTCACGGTGCTGCCCCACCAGTCGCTCCTGGAGCAGGTCTGGTGGTCCACTACAGGAAGGTAGGCCTGTTTGAGCTGAGCAGACAGGCTACCACCGGCTGGGTCAAAATGAAATGAAGCAATGCGTTGAGCTTTAGAAAATAGGCCTAACAGCAGCAACGTAAACTGATCAGTGACAAATATGACAAACAAATGAATAAATGAACACACTGGAAGTGCGTCCCCATCCAGTGATGTAGCAGAGGTTGTTGTGAGGCAGAATCTGGCCAGAGGGAGGCAGAGGGGCAAGCTGGACGTAAGCATTCAGGCTGGCCTCGGAGGACAGTCTCAGCAGAGCAATGTCATAGCTGTAATGAAGAGGGGAAAGTAATTTTAGAAAGGAATCAAAAAGGTAGAGATGATTTTTTTTTCAAATCACTTGTTAAAATAAACACTTCCCTTTTAGGGTCAATGATGTGCATTAAAAAAAGGAAACCTCACCCACTGGACACGCTGTTAGAGTTCCACTGGGGGTGGATGTAAATCTGGTTGACACTAATAACCTGCTCTCTGCCACTGTTGACGTTGAGGTCATGTTCACCGAGAATCACACGAAATGTCCTGGGGCTGCAGCAATTTATAAAAAAAAACAAAGAAAATACTATGAACAAGTAAGTATAGTCTTAATTTAATTTATTTTATTTTATTATAGACCAAAAAAAATCTGAAAGAAATGACCATAAATCAATTTACTGGATTTGTTACTTTTACCTCATTACATTTGATTTGTTTTTGCCTTTTTTTAAGTAAACACTTTGTCTTCTATGTGACAGTTATAAATGATTCTATGCACGTTTCCTAATTCTGGTGACATTTGGAGCTAGCAGAAATAAATCACATGCCATTACTACGACAGGAGTCGGTTAGGAATATTTGAGTCTAAAAAAAAAAGGAACAAATAAAGATCAGTCTGCTAAAGAATTCTGCAGTTAATCATTATGTTACCTGTCCACACAGTGAGCAGCAGTCATAACCCAACCTCTTTGGATCAGGCTTCCTCCACAGGTGTGGTAGAAACTGCTGCCAGATTGGTACTGAAGAGAGATCTGATGAGATAAAACATATATGATGTAAAAAAAATGTATCAGTTTGACTTTTATCTGTTATGGCTGCACATAATTTCCTTTGCACTTGCAAAAAATGCACAAAAATGAATTGAACTGTACCTGCCAGGGCCAGGCATTGGGGCTGGTAACCTCACCTCCAACAACCCTCCCAAAGTTTTCATTCAGGTACCTGGGCTGGGGCTCCAGCTCAGCCAGCACTGGTGAAAAAGACAGAAACAAAGACTCAACTCAGATTCCTAGAAACCTTGTGTAATTCAGTTTTTTTTAACAATAGCAAATGAGCAAGACAAAAATTACAAAGTTTGCTATTTAACAGACGTGACTAAGAAAGGAGAAAGGTAACCATAGATCCATAACAGTCACGTATGAATAAAGATGTCATTTTCTTACCCAAGGCAGCGAGACTCGTCAAGACCAGAAACCTGAGCATGTTTGCGTTTTGTCAAAGCGCTTCTGCAAGGAATGAACTCTTCTATCTGTCTTTTATATTCAAACTTGACCTTGAGCTGATGTGGAATAATTTGGCTGTTCTTTTTATTCTGAGAAAATCTAAGTGCGCACCTGTGGTTTGTCTCACACTCGGTTATCGCACACAGCTAAAGTACACTTCTGACTTTGGTCAAAGAATGTCTCACAGAAAAGGTAGAAAATGAGTTATAACAACTCAAAGAGTATAGTTTTGTTTTTCAGTTTATTCAGACTTTTAATGTTCAACGTATCTGTTTCAGCACCTGCTTAAATTATATGATCCCCCTATGGCAAAACACAATAATAAACTGTCTGATGTAACAAGGTTTAAGTTTCTGTTAATATTTATTTCACAACCTGATTATGGTTGTTTGAACTACCAGTTATGCAAGGATGAGAAAACAGGCAGCTGTGACACTGTGAAGATAGAATTTGGTTGTTTTACATGCATTTTGTTGAAAACAAATAATCATTTTAATAAAATTTGCAACATTTTAAGGTAACAAACAATGATTCTTTTTTTCCATATTTGAAACTTGTGCAAGAAAAGGTGTTTGGGAAATAAAATTGAAGACATTTGGAGCTGCAAAACTCAGATTTAACCAGTGAATGATTATGAATCAGACAACTACATTTATTTCCTGTACTTTTAAATATGTTAAAGAAAAAATGTGAAAGTATGACAGCTAAGAATGATAGAATATTTGACATTTTATGAGTGTACAGTTAAACAGTGTTACAGACCAACACTAGAGGGCACTGAAGACTAACAAACACAACCAAGAAATTCAGTCTTTTGACTTGATCATGAAGACACATGTCAATCTCTTTCTTACGTGATGCTGACAAATGACCTATAGTTCTGAGCTTATGCTTCAACATTCACATCTCCGTGTAAGCAAACATTAAAATTAATCTTTTTATGTAAAAGCATTGGAAGACAAAGGGGACATGTGCATTATCAGGTGGAGAGATGTAAACCCAGTGTGAGAGCTGACAAAGATTTCTGTGCTCCATTTTGTCCCGACCTTTGTGACATTGAGCAATAAATCAAACGGATTACTACACGCTGCATTTCACATCGTGAGACTTTACACACACACACACACACACAAAAATTTATAATAATTTTAAAAACTACTTAGTAGTTCCAAACTGGTCACACTGATTATTTTAACAATGGATTTCTAGACAATAGCAAGGCCTCAGATGTGCCCATTTTTTGAAAAGTACTTCCTAATTAGACAGAAAGTCATTAAAATGGTATGGATTGTGGATTATTGCCCTATCGGGTCATTAAATAGATAGCTGTGTTGACTGTTAATTGAGCTGGCCCCCTGACACAAAGGGGAAAAGGTCCTAATGCTGCAGGACTTCCTGAACAACAGGGGCACCTCAGTTTCATAATTTTCTCATGGAGTGTCTTCTTCCCTTCCGAACTTCTCGTGGACCCCTCCACCAACCTTTTCCTCGCAAAGGCATAAATCAAACGGCAAGATCAAAGCCAGGAAGTGCCGGAGATGTGCTAATTAAAGATGTTGGTTCTAGATATAGCTTCCTCTCATTAATGAACAGTCGATTTGGTTCCCATAAAGATGTCTTACTCACACGGTCAGGAAATTGAGGTTCCAAAAAAAAAATTAATGGGATGCACTGATTGGGTCAGTTATAGAAAGTAGTGGAGGGTTATCGCAGAGTGAAAGTTGATTAAGCCAATGCTATTTGGAAAAACCGTTGCCGAAGTGGCAATAAAGCATTTACACCACATTTTACATTTTAAACTAGAACTTATATTTATGTACAGTCATGAACACTGAGTATATTTTACTCTAAGAATATAATCACTGAAAGAACATCTACAACTGATTACATTTTGTAATTGAATTTAGTAAGCACAAAAATGGGTATAACCCCCACAGTTTTACATACACTAACCTAAAATTTGATGTGGTAGTAGATGAGACTCATTCTAAACAGTCAACATACTGTATATTATAACTAGATACAGGACCTGGAGCCAGAAGCTGACGCTACAAAATCTGAGCGCCCTCTAGTGGATGGCTCCACTACAATTTTTGAGTTATTTTTCTCCATGAGCTGATCTATTCTACGTTCCCTTCAGGGTGTTATTGTTTACTATGCATATGTCCACCAGGATCACGTTAATTGCTATTTTGGAATACTATTAGGGGTGCAACGATACAGAAAATTCACGATTCGGTTCGGTTCAATATTTTTTCGATACAAAAAAGAGCAATATCCACGCCCTTCTTAACTTGTAATTTATTGGAATTAATTTTGAACATTTGTTTAACCTCAAAAGTACAGTTTTTGAATGAAATGTTGCTGAAACAGCAAGTTTCTCAATGGATCTGCCCTCAACAATGCAGCCTAGGTGGAGCAGTCGAACACAGATCCACTGATCCTTCAACACAGAACATCTTCAGAAGACAAGTTGATAAAATAAATTTTAAAAATCTGTATTGTTCGATACAACAGTGTATTGAACCTAAAGAACTGTATTGAACGGTTCGATACAGATACATGTATTGTTGCAACCCATATATATAATATATATGTGTGTGTGTGTGTGTGTGTGTTTTATAACACATAAGTACATCTGAACTCACAAACAACTCTAAATTTAAGAAAAGTAAAAACAACTAAATATAAAAATTTAATATAATGTTAACAAGGTTTAAACATTTTCTTTTCTTCAAAATTGAATGTTTTTCTAAAGCAGCTGGATCAGTATTTGCCAAAATGACCTGAAATTATGAAGAATTGCTGCTATAAACGAGTTTGGGAAATTTTCATTTTTCAGACCGTTGGGATATTACCGGCCAATAAAATTACTCAAAAAGTTTTTTTTTTTTTTTTTATATCAAATGGTAAAATGTTTTTGAATATTCACTGAGATATTGACTTGAAATTTAAAACGTAGAATGAAATGGTTTGGTGCTGGCACAGTGTACCAAGTCACAAACAGTGGCTTTGCATCAAGGAAGCACATCAGATTTAAAAAGCTTGCCACTTGTACCTGGCTGCAAATATGCACATTAAACATTATTTTCAAAATCAAATAAGTCAAAATAAATGTCAGTACTGTATAACAGCCTGGTAGTGAACTCTTGTGTAATGTTTCAATTTTTCCAGATTTTGTTTGGTAAATTAGCAGCATTAAGTCAGCGTAAAATATATATATTTTTATTATCTTAGTTACATTTGAAAAGTGATATAAGTAGATGAAACACAAGTGATCATGGAGTTTCATGTCCTCATAGTTATAGAGGATATTCCTCATAAAAGAGCATGCAATTTTCAAGTTTCACATTATCCAGTGATCACTAAAGCCAACAGAAGCCTTTCATTTGTTTGTTCTGGAGAAGCTATTTGTCAAAAAAATTAATAAATAATAAAAATTTTGGGATATTTTTCATTAACTGAAATAGACTCAGATTATTAGCACTTTTTCCTGTTGGTGTATATGAGTGTCCATTAGTACTGCTCCACATCCTGCAGGGTGACAGCAGTGAAACTGATCCACTGAGCTGTTTGCAAACTTTAATTGCAATTATTCCAAAGTGAAAACAATCAATACATCCTCCATCCTCAACATCTCAGTTACTCATGTGTCCTGCAAGCTAGTTTTCTTTTCATTCTATGCTTCTTCATATGTCTGGCAAAAAAAAAAGTTGCCATAAAGGTTGACATGGTGGTAATTAGAGCATGAGAGCAGGACAGATTAGCAGTAACTTGCAGCTGAAAGAAGATAATCTGTGAGGTTATGTGTGCTCGATTGATCCTATAAAGCATTACTCATCTAACCCTGTCCACCAAGCCACTGCTGCTGCTTTCACCTGCAGCTTTCTGCTTGTTCCTTCTCCCCTTAGCCTCAGTCTCAGCTGCTGTCATGTTGCCAGGTCCCAGTCCAGGGTTTGCAGCAGTGATTGGGTCAAGTGGAGTGGAAAAAGGAGTCTCTGCTCCAACCCTTTTTCACTGAGTGGTGGAGGAGAAAAGACAGATGATTAAAAACTGACCTAGCAAACTGCTCCATCCTTGTTGCACTGCAAGTTCGAATAGTTGTGTGTTCGTTAGCCTTCAAGAGGTGATACCAATGTGATAAAAAGGCTGATTAATATCCCTAAACTGAAAAACAAAACACTACCCACAAAGACACAAACAAAAATGATTTATCTAATAAAATGTTATCATTACAATAACTAGAAAATGGCAAAAAATGATTAATAAAGGGGAACTTTTGCAGCTGGTTTGTGATGCATTGTGTTTATTACACTATGCTGTATACCTGTCACTGTCTGTCAGTATAATAATTCCCAGACGGAAAGATGAGAAAATAACTCCAAGTCAATTAGCACAATTCAAAGCGTGTCAGTCAGTTTGCCTAAGTGTGTTGTGATAACGCAAACCTGTTCATTTGCAGGCTAATGTGTCTGCATAAATTGTTGAATTCTTTCACGACATCACCACATTGTTACATGACACGAAACTCATCAGAGATAGCACGAGTTATAGATTGGACTGTTAGATGTCTGGAAGTGATGTGAGTTGAACAACATGGGTCTGATATTGAACAAACGTCTGATTTCTAAATCTATTGTGTATTCTGTCAATCACTTTTTAGCACTGACAATTGGAAACACAGAGAGACAGAATGCAATCTCACAGCTTCACTGGTCTGTGCAATATTACTTTCATGCATGACTTCAGACTGCATTATGAGTGGATATTAGATGAGAGAAAATTAACTTGGACCGCTGTAATTTTGAACAGTCAAAGGAAAGGAATTGCTCACGTTTCAAAACGCCCAAATAATCAAAGGTAGATGTTTAACATGATCATCAGTGTGATGGCATCCAGGAAATAAAGCATGATATAAAGCTTGTTGATGTGAAGAAAGATTTAAGGAACAATGACACAGAGTGGTGTTTAATTTAACTTGCTGCCATGCTGCAATCTCATAATGGTGCACATTCAGTGAAATTGTACGTTTTTGGTTGTTGGATTTTATTGCTATTCACCTCTGGCTTTTCTGGGAGATACAGCCTCACATTTTCATTTTATTTTGCCAAAAATAAACACAAATTCACTATTGAACGTAGTGCCTTTGATTTGGTATTTTATTTGATCATGCAATGCTAAGAATAAGAATTATTGTTATAAATTCTGGTCTTGCTGCTTTGCAATTCATTAGAAAAGAGAACCTGAAACTGTCTACATCAAGAATATTATCTGGCTCAAAAACAGCATGATTCAAATGCATAATATATATTTTGTACTAGTCCATTTTTCTTTTTTTTTTTCCAAAACTGAATTAAAATAGAATTGAACTTTTCAAGAACGTCCCAGATTCCTGACAGGAACTTTTTTTCTGTTCAGGCCAATTTAAAGTGATTGTTGGAGAATTAATTTTTAATTATTGTTTCAATATGAGTTAAATCCTTTCATGTTATAATGCAGACTATGCCCATTTTCCAAAGCACGCACTGTATCTCCAAAATGCAGGACACAATACAATATACTACAGCTCTTCTCTTTAGTACAGCCGAGCTCCTAAGAAATAAAAAAGAACCAAAGACGTATTGTTGGGGTTTGAGTGAGGCCAGGGCGTGCATATTTAATTGGTTGTTCATGAAACAAGTCATTAGGATTAATTTCTCCTAAGGAATCATTTAAATTATTATTTTTGTTTCTGTTTTTGCACAATGGAGAAAGTGTGCAAGGGACTCCAGACACATTTCTTGTGTTTTCCTGTAATGAGGCTTCAGCTTTAGACTATGGCCAATCACTCAAAAATGTCTGTCTAAAATGGGCCAATATATTTTCAGTAGCAATTCTTGGCAACTTGTTTAACTTGAGAAAATATAAAGCAGTAATATATGTACCTCTTATATAAAATGTAGGTGTGTGTTGGCTGCTCCTCAAGTTGAAAGAGAATCTTCCCAGCAGCCAAAATACGTCTAACAGCACATTAACCAAAACAGGTGACTGGTTTTTGCCTTGCAACTCAATTTGATAAAATGCCAACACATTAAGTGCAAAATAGGTCTAAAAGTCTGTGCATTACTGTCTTTCCAAATGTCTTATGACACCCATTTGGGATTGAGCCCCGGGCTGCGAGTGTACAAAAGTTTGTTGATGGTAATTCCAAAACCTTTCTTCCAAAGGCAGACAATCAATCTTACAGCAGAGACCTAATGCTGTATTGAACTGGAGACACAGATGAATAACCTGGGTTCAGACACAATTGAGTACACTAAGAAGGGCAGAAATACAAGTGATGAGATGACACCTACTCATCAATAAATAGCCTGCAGGCATGTCCTTATTGGTGTCGGCTGGTTGCTGTTATCAAAGCGGCTTAAAATGTAATGTTTGGGCTGCTTACGAACAACTCTGAATGGATAGACTTTGACATTTATCAGGTGTGTGTCAAACTTGAAAATCAAAGAAAAAACATAGCTGTTTTTCACCCATTTAACTACTGTTTTGTTATGACTTTATTGATGCTATTCTCATGTGAAAAACAAACTCCTTCATGAGACTGACCTGACAACATGAATTATGGATTCATGGATGGTTGTAAATTTTCATCTGAGCATTTTTTTCTTGAAACTATAGAGTTCCATAACAATATGTTACCAGGTTGGAAGAGAATATTTTCTCTCATAAAACTTCAGATAGGTTTATCATTTGACATAGAAGGAATTTAAAGCAGCTCCATCGCAAAAAGAGACACAATAGGAGGAAATCCAAGCTTTCTAATGACTGACTCCCCTGCTGACAATAAAAGTGTCCTTGACTGATAATGATCATTGCCTACTACTAGACATTTGTCTTGGCTGGAACCTGCAGATACTCATTATCAAATCTAATGACCATCTGTCTGTCCCCTTTTGATGATGTCATCCCCTGGACAAGCGCCAAAACCAAAAACTGTTGCACAAAAGCAGGTTTGGGACAAGAATGTGAAAGGAACTCAAGTCATTGGGTTGAGAGCTTTTTCCTCCCTCTGTCTTCAGCCTGCTTAGTGATAACTTAAGAGACTTGTCTATGAGACCCCAGAGTGTATTCACATCCCCTGCCAGCTCTCTCTCCGGCTGGTTGGCAAACCACACAGCATTGGCCAAAGAAGAAGTCAGTCTGCATTGAAAAATCTGAAGAGAGGAAAAGACAAAAACACATAAAAAAGTTATTTTTGTTTTTAAAGAAAAGTTATGTTTTTAAGTGCAGCCCAGTACCAAATGATTCATGGCCTGGTACTGATGTGGCAGGCCAAATTAACTCCTCCCTAAATCTCGGTATAGTTTGGCCCAGGCCACAGCATTCCCTTTGGGATAAACTGTTCAAAGCCAAACTATGCCTGGGGTACTTCTGATATCATGGGGTATAATCTAGCCTGAGGGGTATAAATTGGCCTAGGCCATACCCATGGTATAATCTAGCCAAGGCCACTTTAACCCCAAATATGATCCAGACTGGTCCTAGGGCCAGTGACTGTGGACCCCTACTCCTAACCATGCATAGACTTGTACTGTACGGAACAGTAAAGACATGCTGACAAGGATAGAAACAGTTTCTATAAAACTATAAGAAGGTAGTGATGCAAGCTAAATTATTTTGTCATGACTATACACTTATGTTTGTCAGTAAATCATGTAAAATATACCAAAAGTGCAAAATCGCAACTCTGTGGTTTAATTCTACAAAACACATTTAATTGTTGTTTGCTTTTCCTGTACATTCAACAAACAACACCCAAACCTAAATGAACTTTTTTGCACATTCTTACATATCCTTTTTTTTAAATTAAACTTAATCTTGTGTCCCAGATAAAGTCTCATTAATTCAGTAAAAGCAGCATTGCCTTTTTTTTTTACTCTCACTTTGCAAGCTCTCTGCAGCAGCACTTGAAAAAGTTGCAAGTGGTTTTTGTGATCTTCAAATCTCCAATCTGAAGTTTTTATAACTTTGGTGGGAGAAAAAAAACAGAATGAAACTCTTTACGTGTGTAGTGTTTTAAAACGAATCCAAGAAGACATTGTTGATGCCATGGCCTAAAACTGCAAAAATTACTTTTATGGAGTTAAGACAAATAATATTTTACATTTAAAAGAATAAAAAATATTTAAGGTGTTTCACACAGGAATCACAGAACCGTTCTAACAGTTTCTAAGAAATGTGAGTCAACCATACTTTTATAGAAATAATGAAAATCATCAAATCTAAAATGCAGACAACGTATGGGGCAAATATTCTTCTGAAATGGCTCAAAGATAACTAATTGTACTACAGAGTATGTTCAAACAGCGAAGGACCATGCATTGCCGAAACAACATTAACAGAAAACTCTGAATACTTCTGGACTCATGCTGGCTTTATCTTTAACGAGCAGCATTAGCACTACAGTGACACTAACACATGACAAATGTAAAAACTAAGTTTAGATAAAAATACACCCTCCCTGCTATCAAACTACACTTAGAAATGTAATACCTTCTGTAATATCAAACCCATGTGTCACAGTGAAGCACTTTCTAACCAGAACTCATTTCACCTCACTGGAACAGAGCGTGGATCACCTTCCCAGCTCCAGTGATCAATGTAAGAATAAAGGCTTTACAGATGCTACCACATTTTCACAGTCAATACGACGGCAAATTGCAATTATGGACGTGTTATGAACAATTTCATGGGTGAGCTCTCCTTGCCTCTTGGCAATATGGTTTCTATGACAGATTTGGCACTGGCAGTCTTGCGACACATCTGCCTTATTGCCTGCGTTTGGCTCAGTGGCTCACTCTGACATATTTGAATGTTCCATTCAGCCAGCTACAAAGAGTTGGTCAGAGCAGAAAACAGATTTGTTTGGAGATTTGTGTAAACTTGTCCACAACTGTACGAGTGCATGTGTGCATGTTTAAATGAGTCGACCATCTGCATCTGTGAGTGCAGTATGTTTATAGTGCTATGTGTGCAGTATTGTCTTCGTCTGAATGACTGAGCTTGACCTCTGGTTGGTGCCTGTTGGGTTGATGCTGCATTGCTGTGACACTTAAAACAAAAAGTCGTATCTTTTTTGATGTCTTGACTTTGAAAAATTATCTGAATAACTGCAAAAGTTACTCTTGTTTAAGATTCAAACTACATAAGACAAGACAGTATTTGAAAATTCAAGATGACCACCAAATGACTTTAATTCAGCCATTTTAAGAAATATTGAGCTGGAATTTTGTGTGACCGTTGCTAAGAATAATTCAGAAAACATGTTGAATTCTATTTAAAACTTAATATTCATTTTTCAGCTGAAGATTGGTGTAGAAGTAACCGAAAACAGGATTTGCCAAATTGTAATTGTTAATCAACTATTCAAGATGGCCACCACATCTAACTTTAAAAGGCTAAAATTCAACCATTTTAGGACCTATTGAGATGAAATTTGTTGTGGAGTAGCTAAAAATGACCACATGCTGATTGCCGATGCTAAACCCAAATTAAGCAAACCACTAATGCTAACGCTAATTTTACAAAGGGTTATAATTCAGCCATTTTTTAACATACACAGCTAGTGCAGTAGTATTGGAGAACAATCTTTATCAAAGCCTAATTGCAAATACAAAATCGATCCCTACTCACTTATTAATTATCTGAGGGTGACATCTGAGGTGGCCAATCAGGTACTAAAGGTGGCACTTGCCACCCCAGCCACCTGTCTACACCTCTGAGTATATCAGGAATGTTAAAATTTGCTTATTAACTTGAAAATTTCAAATCAATCCATTCAAAAGGTCTGTATCACATGCATCACACACAAACTAAAATGACTAAAAAAAACACACACACACAAAAATTATATTATTCAGCCAAATCTACAGATCTACATTTGGAGTGTTGAGCATCATTCTAATACATACTTTGAATGTATCACATTGCACAATGTCGTTTGCTTAAAATTTTGGCAAAAGCTCTTGTTATCAACCTTATCTGTTTGTTAGCAAAATATCTCATGAACCCGTAAATAAATTTGAACAAAACTCTCAGCATATATTGCTACAACACACAGCCACCGCAGCTAACTGAATTTAGCCAACATAGATGTGGTAATAACTAAGTCAGCTTTATGGATATTTGGTAAGAAGTGTGATTCTTAACACATATCCTGAGAAATACATATTGTGCAACATCTTTGTTTTAAAAGCTGGCATTAAATGTTAGGGTTAGCAAAGGTCAAATGAAAGGGAGTAAGTCTCAAAAAACATAAATAAATAAATTAAATTAAATTAATTTAAAAAAAATGAGAAAAGACCTGGCTGTGGCAGAGTTGAAGAAGCTGAGGTTCTCTTTGGGAGTGAAGAGGATGGATACGATTAGGAATGGGATCATCAGAGACACAGCACAGGTTAAATAACAGGTAGATGAAGCTAGAGAGGCCAGACTGAGATAGTGTGGGCATGTTCAGAGGAGGGACAGAGGGTATGTTGGTAGAAGGGTTAGAGATGCAGTGGCCTGAAAAAAGGCAAAGAGGAGATAAATGGATGCAGTTAGAGAGGACATGGAGGCAATTGAAGTTAGGACAGAGGAGTTAGATGGATGAGAATGAAAAGCTAAAAGAAGATGTGAACACTGTCTGTTAGCAAAATATCACATGAACCACTGTACAGATTTTAGCTAAACTCTCAGAGGGTAATCTGTGGATGTGCATGTACAACTTGTTATCATGTGGAGTTGACAGTTTATATGGCCACCGCTAACCAACATTGTCAAACCCAAAAATGGATATAACTTATTAAAATTTACTGCTATTGAGCTAACTTTTTGTGTAATATTAGCAAATTGTTGGTCCCAATTACATAACATGACCAAAATAATTTAAATGTTTTTTTTTGTTTGTTTTTTTGTTCAAAAGGCATGAATCAACATTTCCTCAAAGATGTCCACTTGCTCCTAAAAGTAATGAAATAGAGTTATTAGTTATTAGTATAAATCCACATTTCAGATGGATCAAAAATTTTCTTTTTTGTTTTCTTTTGGCAGCTCAAGAGTGATTAAAAAAACTTTGTGGATAAATAGCAACCTTCTCCAGAAACCTGGACTGGGAAAGAGAAACCAGGGTGCCTCCCTGGAGCCAGGTAGGACAGGGGGAACTCTCTGGCGAGCGCCTGGTAGTGGAACCTTGGCTCCTTGTGTGTCACCAGATCAAGCCTGAAAGAAAGACCGGCTATGAACGCCACATACATCTAAGCCTAAACCATGCAAACAAAACAAACAAACTTCAGATTAAAATACTAAGGAACCGAATGAGAAACCCAAAGCTGTGAATAGGATCAGATGTAAGTTTAGCAACATAAAAACACAAAACAACCAAGCAACAAACTCACAAACCTAACAGGAAATCAGTGAAGTGGTAAAGGATGTAGTGACATAGAGCAGGATAAATTGAACTGAACATCACAATACGTCCCCAAAATAAAAAACATTAAAAGGCCTTCAGAGACAGTTTTTGGTCTGACCCTTCTAACCGGACTGTGAAAAATAACCCACAAAAAACTTTTTGTTTTGGTCACACTTTCCTTTATATAAGGTTTTCTGAGCAGCTTAGCAGTTGTAACTTAGAAAAGTCTTATTGTACAGTCCAATGCAAATGCTGTTTTGTAAATAATGTTTGCCCCAGATATTAAAAATAGCAACCTCAACAAGCAGAAACTTGATAAAGCCAGTTCTAATCATCAGAGCTGGAAGCGTGAGTAAACTGAGGCAGAAAATAAGGCAGTGACTTCTTTTTTAGTCATACTGTGTGTAGGTTCAGAGTAGTAGCTCGTTTCCAGTCGGTGTAAAACACACACACACACACACACACACACACACTGTCCTATCCTTGCTCTCTCTTGTTTGGGACGAATGTAATTGATCCGGGCAAGCTGCCACCGCAACTGATGTGCTTTCCCCTTCTTTCTAACCGGCGGATGATTCAAACTAGAACAGCCTCTTTCACCAAGATAGCCTACGCTTATTTTCCTCCCATAAACTTGAGCATATACGCGGAATCTAAAGCCAATCCGAGGTGATTCTCTCCGCAGTGTTGTGGAGGCAGTTCGGTTCGGGGGAGGGAATGGATGCGAGCAGCAGAGCAGAGGCGCACCGCGGCAGCTGCCAGACAGAACCCGCTTCTCTGTGATGCAGCTGTGGATCTGGACTGGGGAAAAACCTCGGGAGGACAAGCTCACGACTGCTTTCCAAACCCTAAAGGGCCAGAGATCAGCGGCTGCTTGTTATTCTGCACATGCTGGGCTTTCAGATGGAGAGCTGGGAAAGCCTCTGCCTCACTGAGAGAGACGATCCACCAGTGCTTGCTTTGATTTGATAGTTTTCTTGCTTTCATCCGGGTTTGTGACAGTTATCTTCTATGTTTGTTTTTTTTATTTGTGTTTTTTTATTTCGGGTTTGGCGTAAAAGTGCTGAAGCACACATCAACTCGGCTGTATTAGAGAAGTAGAGGACAGCGCTGGCATCCATCCATGCGCGCTCCACACTGTTTTATAATTATTATGGAACTATGAACCGAACTGAAGCAGCCTATAACTCACGCTTCCTGCATCTGCACGGCGCGTTCTCATGTAAGAAGAACTGAGTATTTTGGAGACTAAAATGTTCTGAATCTCTTGCTTTTTTTTTCTTTCCTTTTTTTTTTTCTTTGCCGGCTGTCAGTGACGCAACATCGCACACAGACTGCATGAAATACATGCGTAGAAAAGGGCGTGAACTTGGCAGCCACTAGTCTCCTTCTCATAAATAACCAATCTACTTATCTATAAAGGTAATTTGCGGGCTTTTGCAACCTTCCAGAAGCCATCCCGCGAGAAATAATGGATCTCAAGGCGGACTCTGAGGACCTGGACTACAAGCGGCCGGCTCCCATTGAAGTTTTTGCCACCAGGTCCACGCTTCATGGCATCTCACACATGTTCACCTATGAACGAAAATACATCAAGCGCAGCTTGTGGATTGTGTTCTTCATGGCCTCGGTGGGCGTGCTGGTGATGGTGTGCGTGGACCGGGTTCAGTTTTACTTCGAGTACCCCCACGTCACCAAGCTGGACGAGGTAGCGGCTGCGATGATCGTGTTCCCCGCGATCACCATCTGCAACCTGAACTCCTTCCGCTTCAGCCGTGTAACTCGGAACGACCTGTACCACTCTGGGGAGCTACTTGCCTTGCTAAATGGCAGGTGTGTATGTCTACCTGACATGCAGCACCTGTTGGTGGTGCTGTCTGTCACAACCCACCTCACTTATCAACACCCTGTTTTATTCAAGTATAGGTCCAAACAAATCAATACGCACCACTTAGACTCTCAAAGTTTTGAACCAATGAAAATCACCTTTTAGGTTTAGTTTAGCAAAATATGATGGTGTTTCTGCACAGCAACCTGTATGCAAGACTGGATCAAGATCCTCAGGGGCCCCTGGGCACAAAAACCCCCTCTCCCTGCCATTTTTATCACTTACCATGCCAAGCCATTACACATGAAATGAACCTGGACCTGTAGCTGCAACTTTATATTACACGGCTTTGGGTGCTCATTTCTTATTGATGCAACTAATTCTAAGTCAGACAGCTTCAACTACAGACATTTTATGTTTTGCTTAGTAAGTCAACCCTTCATCAATCAATAAAAAGAAAGAAAAAAATCCCAGTGGTATACATTTAACAGTGTTTAAAATAAACTTTGTTCAGTGAATTTGAGCTTGGCTTTTTTGCATCAAAGCCCCCTGTGCAGGTTGCTTTTATGGTAGAACAAGACTGTACATGTGACCTGTTGTTTGAGTTATAAGTTTGGTTACTTTCACACCACAGGCAAAAGTGGACAAAGTCAGACCGTTTTGCTCAAATGTGACCTGTATCTGATTGTTTAAAGCAGTAGCAATTCATTTTTATTTTTACAAATCAGACCCAGGTCACTTTCATATGTGGTCCTACTTTGAAGAAAAAGCTGGCGTTCTTCAAATTGACCTCAGCCTGGATGGTCATGTCACATTTCTTCCAACTTTTACGTCATTGAAGTAAGGGTGCAGATTAAGCCAAAAATTGACATTATTGATATTAAAATCAAACAGTTTGAAGCTTTGATCTCAACTCTCTTCAGTTTTGAATTAATACAGCTCCTAAGATAAGATGTAAAACATATCCAACAACAAAAGTAGTTGTTTTTCTTTTGTAAACCTTTTGGATTTGCCATGTTGTTGATGACTGAAATTCTATATGAAAATCTAATAATGGTGTCAGATCATATTGATAGAAGCCCGAATCGACACTTGAGTTTGTTTCTTTCCTCTAATTCCAGTTTTTTGCTCCCTTCTAGAAGTGCAATTCTGCATCGAAGTAGGCGGGAAGCAGTAAGATCAAACGTAAACATTGGAGGAAGCAAGCATGAGAGAAAGTAATTTTGTTGACGCTGTGAAAAGAATTATACGTATTGGTTTAACTGAATTTCGTGTCAGAACCAGATAAGAAACACACCAATGTTATAGTGATTAAAATGTGAGGAAAGAAGTCATACAACACCACACAACGTTGGACTGAGTTGCAGGCTTTTAATGCATCTCTCGCATTGCCTTCAGCAAGTCAGCCCCGAGTACAGGAAAACATCACATTTTCTTCAGAATCTGACCACGCCTCTTTCATACCTAGGGCTGGGATCAGAATTCTCAGAACAGTTTACTAGCACTGTATATAACCAGCTTTTTATGATGTGTTGTAAGTGACTCTAGGCATGTATCTAAATAAAACCTGTACACACTGTCTTTTGTGACTAGTTCATAGTCACTCAGACCAGCCTGTACATAAAATCATTTCATTCATGAAAACAATCACACAATAGCTTATAAAATATATCAATATTCACCTAAGAAAAACCTACAGAATGTGTATTGTATTTAATAATAGTAATTAAGACAACCCATACATTTCTTCAGCTGAGTGCATAACAACTTCCAAATCGATACAAAAACTCTGACAAGTGTAACATCCATGAAGTTACTAACATCTTCTGCGTGGGTCGCTTCTGGTTGTAGACTGTTCATACTGGAGTCTAATAGCAGTCATGTTTAAATTAAGAGGGAACAATCACAGCAAAATCACAATTGAGCATTAAGACCTGCAGTGTGAATGTATCCTACGAAACCTAATAGAGTTTTACTTTTATTTTTAACCAGAATAATTCTGTCCTCTAATAAAATATTCTGGTCACTTTAACTCTCTGAGCCAACTGGCCAAAAGCTTTGTCCCCTGTATGAGGTATTAGTGTTGATGTCTTACTTGTCAGGCCCAGCAGCAGCAGAATAAAGGTACCACTTACCTTTGAACTAGCACAAAATCTCATTTTGGACTTGAGTCCTTTTGCTGAATGCAAAACAAGCTCAATTCACCTGTGATGTCTGAATTGTCCCGGGGTAAAACCTTGCATGCCACACAAAAGTGCAAAGCAGTGTTAACAGCTGCCTGACTTGATTGTCACCATAAGGCCACAGGGAGATGTACAAAATGACACACAAAGCTTGAAAAACCTTTTAAGGCTTTCAGAAAAAAGTGACCTGTGTTGCCCTTAGCTTGACGTAACCGAGGAAGATGGAGGGTCATGCATGAAAGGTGGCCCACTGAAAGTAGGTGGGGTAGCAAATTAGAGCTTAGAGTTAATGCAAAGGAATTACAAATCATGTCATCTGAACTCAGTGCTACATATTAACTCCTACGTGTATGGGGCTGCTATATCTGCTGAAATTTGTTAGCAATGTTTTATGAAAATCTTAAAATACATGTACTCCTGATAAATTATTCCTTTAGTTACCGATTGATCAATGAACTTTTTCAAACTGATCCATGCCAGATAATGAAGACACAAATATTGCGGCCTTTGATCATTTTACCATTCACATGATTCATGTAGTTCAATATTAGATTAAGAAGATGGCTACAGTATTTTTTAAAATCCCCTGCTGACAGAGTGTAGAGAGATGCGTGCGATTCACGACAGCCATCCCCTCCATGTACACTTGTTGCTTTCTGCTGTGCTTTGATCATTTAGTCCTTTGGCAGCTCTGACAAGCTCACTGCCTCATGCTGAAACTTTTGAGTTTGAATATCTTCACTTTTTTTCTTCGCGGAGCTGCACATCTTATTCTGATCATGTTGGCTAGAAGAGCACCGCACAGTGCTACAAAATTTGCACAAAATACACATGCAGATGAAAGTAAGCATACATTATGCAAATAAAGAAATATCTACTACAAACTGGCACATGTAAACAGCCTCTTGAGTACACCACTATTTATTTTTAGCATATTGATCCACACAGCTCTGCAGCTCAAGGCGCAGTATATGTGTACATGCTGTATATGCTTGACGGAGGTATATCCAATCTCTCATGTTCAACCTCAATATTGTTTGTCTATGACCTCTATTCACTCATCTGTCCTGGTGATAACCTCACCATAAAGTTATATATTCCTCTTCTTTACGCTGCAGCACACATTCTGTCTATAGTATGGTATAGATTGTAACCTGCATTCCCACATCTAACATGGATTTTGTTCATCTGCTTGTACTGTTTGCCTTAATGACAAACAACTGAAATAACAACACGTGTCCTCCCCTTTTTATGTTTTAGTACTGTTTAAGGCAGATTTTGTGTAAGTATACACTTTAACAGTAGTTTCGAGACACAGTGCTCAAGAAAGAGGAAAAATGAAAGTAGCCACTCCGAGTGACTTTGATGAGCTGACTTTAGGTAGGGGGAGGGGACTACAAGAGGAGGCAATTAACTTGTGTCTCGTAAGCTGTGTGATGAACGTCTTTATCCCTGTGTAATTAGTACTGTTTGTTAAGCTACAGAGTTGTCCCACTGATTAACACTCTCATCTCCCTCATTGTTTCTTGTCCCCTCTGTTCTTTTGGCTTTTAAGGGACTTCATTTTTCTTTTTGCCTGCTGAGAGAGAAGCATGTGTTAAATTTTCTTAAAAGTTGCCAAGGTCCACTTTGTTGACTGGTATTTCTCTTATGTCTTAGAAGCATAAAGTACTGTATATTAGGATCAAAGTACTAATTATTTTGAGGGATCCAGACCAGGGTCTCTTAGTAGGCAGCTCCCAATCCCTGTTGCTTTACATCAGCTGCACCATAAAAGGACTGTTTTAAAGGTTATTATGCAAACTTGGCTTTAGATCAAATTATAATCTCATTCCCTCATCAAAAACATGCCCACAGTGTTGCTTTGACTCATTCGTTCATGTTTGAAAAATCCTTGTAGCTGCTGTGGTAGCCATTCAGAGTTTAAACTCTTGCTTTTAAAATGCGCTGCCTATTTACCCAAAGCACCTCCATGGAGCTCAGTTCCCAGCACAGCTCCCACGCCACAGACCACCCCTTCCTTGCACCTCCACCACTCAGCTCCACCCGACCTGGTGGAACTGCAAGTCTTTTGAGCTTGTAAGACTTCTTCTACTTCTCAGTCCAGTCCTTTTCGGGTTAAAAAATGCCATCGTGGAGGATATGTATCTTTGGCTGTCAATTGAGTCAACCCTTCTACAAGGCCCCTAGCCTGACCCTTGCCTTCCTATGCAGTTCTGCTCAATTCTAGTTTCCCTTCACTGCTCCGTCTGGGATTTCTCCCA
>JARVJO010000365.1:16374980-16390348 GCA_031762555.1 Cynodonichthys magdalenae
TTCTCAATAGCCGAGAGTCCAGACCCTCTGTACGAAGCAAAGTGAAGGACAAGGGGCTGGTTTTTACCAGGCTACAAGGCCCCTACAAAAGGTTGTAAATGGCATGAAGCATTGTTGTGAAGACATGCTGAAGTGGGAATGGCAGAAACGGTAGGACGTTCTTAAAAAGACAGAGGCCAATTTTAAGGAGTTTAGATAAGCTACGATGCAAAGTCACATTTATTTTTAATATATACAGCATTTTCATAACAACTGAAGGTAACAGTTATTTGATCGTGGTATAGAATTGAACTATGTTCCTGGAAAATACATAAGAATGATGACAGGGCAGGGATTGTGCCACCATGTCGGCTATATGGAAAAACCTTAAAATGGCTACTTGAAATGTTTGCAAGTTGAGTACTTCCCAAGATAGCGAGATAAAGCATTATTCAGTATGATAAATTATCAAGACCTACAATGTAAACTCTGGTCTTGCAACCTCACCGGCAGTAGAGGTGTTTATACTTGGCGGTTATGTTGTTGTAGATGTCTCCAAAAGAACATGTGGAAGTACACTTTATAACTTGTGAAATGTTGTAAATTGGAGAGCAAAGGTGTGACGAACATATAAGCTGCTTGAATGGTGTGCAGCGTGCACAGCCTTTGCAGAGTTTAGAAATTTTGGACTTGCACGACCACGCGCCGGGACACTGTAATGGGCCAACGTGGGGGGGCAATTGTGTCACATTTGGCTTGTGCCCCCTCGTCAACTGTAAACCAGGCTTAAGAGAAAAGTGAAAAATTTTCACCAGTCAGAGAAGAGGTTAAATGCTTTATAGATGCTGTGGTCAAATTCAACCTGGCTTACCCAGTCAACTCGCAATGCATCTTGGGATAGGGGGGCAGAAAAAGATACACCAGACTTGACAAATCAGAGGAAAAGGAGGAAGCATTTGTGGACCACACTTAGAGGAACCTTCAAATTTGAAGTGACCAGTTTTACTTGGTGTTTGAGCCTTTTTTTTTAACATTTACTTTATTACAGTAAGTTTGAGGATATATAATTCCTACCAAGTATTTTTTTTTAATTGTTACTTTTATACTTTTATTTCACATTCAAAACAAACAAAAGAGATCCTTTTACTTCTTTACTTTAAAATTTAACACGTTACAAATTTGAATATGTCCATAACTCCTAATAAAAAGAGTTGTTTATGCACTATAAATAATGAAGTGTTGAATTTACTAAACCAAGTTCAACCTGGTTCCACTAAATGAGCTGAATAAATGTAAAGTAATTTACTCAACTTGGTTTAGTTGAATCAGTTTAAGTAAATTCAACACTTGATTTTTTAGTGCGTGTAAAAGTACTTTTACTTTCCTGATTATTCTGACCCATTTTATGACTTTTACTTAAGTACTTTTCTCATAAATTTTTATTATTTTTTTTTTTACCAAAGTAATTTTCTGTTAAGATATTTTCTACTTTTACTTAGTTATTTATTTTAAGTAGTTAATATACTGTACCTTTGACTTTTGAAGCTGTTGGAACATAAATTAACTTTCACACTATGTGTTCACAGCATTACACAAGCTGTGCACAAGAGCTGCTATTACCTACAGGGTATTTTATCTACTGTGACTGTTAAAGGTACTGCAACATACCTTTTGAGTTCAGCTGTTGGTCCAATGTGGCTTTACTGTTCGCAGTATTGATTTGTCATCTGGTCCAAAGTGTTAGATGCTAAATCCTGTGTGGCAGAGCATATGAAGAAGAAATTCTAGTAGAAAGAGACAAATAGAAAAAAGCAACAATAGCCCGTGTGGTGCATACTTTAGATGATTGTTGATGAAGTATTCCTCACCAAGGACAGAGCGTTGCAGGCACAGTGGTTAAAAGAGGCTAACACAGTGATGTTGATTTTAATTACTACAAAAGAGACCAATTATACCCCTGATGAACAAGATGACACAATTTTCCAAAGTCCTAATAGAAAGTTAGTAGTATCCTTTGGTCAGAACATGAATACAGACTAGAGACTAAAGTACCTAAGTACCTAAAAAAATGTATTTTATTTGCTGCTGATTTAAATGTGACACCTGTCTCCGATTCTCTATCATATTCTGCAAGGTGTAACATTCAAATTGTTTGTATGCAGACAAATTACAATCAACAACCCTGAGAGAATTATTCATATTCAGCCTAACACATATGCAAACACTCATCAAGTTGTTAGGAAAACAACTTTTTTTTAAACTGCCTTATGTCTGCAGTTCAACTGTAAATAATTATGATCAAATTTTGTTTCTCATATTACATTTTTTGGAACAATTTAGTCCTGAATCCTGTTTTGTTACTGGACCAGGTTATTAAAACACCAAACACAAACTCTCTTAATAATTCCTCTACCCCACACAATCTAAAGAAACCCCAGGTATATTTTATTGTAGTTACATTACCTATTGAGTTTCCATTCACATGCTGAGAAACATCATGTATTAAATAGGTAATAAAATTATTATTTTTCTTAAATAAAAAGTCAGAATTTCTCACTATGATTTGATAGATACCAAAAGACTTATTATTTTAGGGTAATATTACCAGTAGATGAAGATAAGAAAGTATAATTATTTTCTAGTGTCTTTCTTGGATATGTCAGAAAACTGTCATTATTACAGACTCTGACACCATAAAGTTTATAGCTTAACAATTAAAAATGTTACCTTAACTTACTCCACTCTAGCAGTGTTTTCTTTACAAAGAAATCAGGGTGGAAAAACAATCAGTTTCCCTAAACATATTTGCAGGTTGAAGTCACACTTGGCAGTGCAGAACATTACGAGTAAATTGCTCAGTTTTATTTTGATTATGTCGCAAAAGCAATTATAAGACAATTAACAAAAGAAAGGTCATTTTGGAGGAGGTGTTCATAATGCTGTGGGTCCCTCCCAGAAGTGCTAGATCAGCTCATGAAAGTCACAGAGGCAAGTCTTCGGCTTACGTTGGTTGCCAGATTGAGCTTGCACACATACCTTAAACTTGCATAAAAGAAAAATGCTACGTATTAAATGCTTGATAGATTTTCAGTTTTATATGTTTCAGCAAGATCACGGGTCTTTGTTTGAATTGGATTGTTATAAAACGTCCTTGAGAGAGAACATGGGGAAGCCAGATCATCATGCGTAAAACATTCTCAGCAAATGTCCCTTTAGAAGCTTGTTTTTATTATCGGAGTTCGTTTGGATTAATAGTTTATTGTAACTGTGTTCCACAGGGAGGAGGAAAAATGAAAGATATCCGAGGCAAACATTAGTAATGATAACAAATGTGATTCATCTTGGAAATTGGCCTCATGTTTTTCTGTGTTTTGCATCTTTGGTTTGTGTAATTGCTCATTAATGTCACAGAAGCTTGTTTGGACTTGGTTCCCGTCATGGTGGTCCTCGTTTGCATTTCTGTGACCTTGTCCAAAGTGGCATAATAACTGTGTCACAGCCAGCCACGGAATTCCTAATATGTGATTATCAGAGTTCAGCAGGCAAGATTTATTGCTGTTTTCATGTTCCAGGACACCACAAACACAATGCAATCCGTGTTAGTGAACAAGTTCATTTAGCAATAATAGGATAATTACCTGAGATCACATCAGGATGTGTTGATTGTGGTCTCGCTCCCTGAAGTGTTAACAAAAACTAATAAAATAAAAGGAAAGGTGTACGTTTTCTGACTATCTCACCATCAGTTTATTCTAAAAAAGCAGGGTTTTCTGTGTGTGTACCCAGTCTTTCCCCATGAGGTGGCGAAGTGTTGCCGATGCTCCTTCATTCCTTTTAGTCCCCACAAGAAAATTAAAGTGCTTGTGGCCCATAATCCAATTTAGTCTCCCCCACCCATACACAGAGAATTCGCAGTGATTGCTTTAGGGAGTAGTGGCAGGGCAATATTAAAAATCTACCCATATTATTGTGATTGTATGCGCTTCAACTAAAGCCTCCTGACTCTGGGATGTGAGCGGGGCTTCTTAAGTGCTCTCCTGGCAGCTTTGTGTTGCTTATAAGACAGAAGCTTGGGATACAATTCAATTACGCTCAGAATATACCACAACAAGCTGTAGCTTCTTATTAAAGCATGACAGTGTAGTGATGTAGTCCTAATCTGAGCGAGAGTTCTGGATTTGCTTTCAGCTGTGATTTCATGGCAAGCTTTTCAACTTCTCCAGCGAGTAGGTGCTTGTGTGATTTGAGCTGACTCCACCCCCCAACACCAACCAAACGCTCTCAATCCTTGCAGTTATAAACACTATTATTCATGTTTAACTTACAGAAATTACAAAAGTGTCCTTTGATAAAGATTGCTGGTCTAGTTCAGAATCTGTGAAATGAATAGTTTAATTGCATTCCCACAAGACAACTGAGAAAACTAAAAACATAATAAATTGCAATTTCTAAACTAGCAGGAAATTATAGGTAATTGTAACCATTTTATCTTGTTTCTGGATTTCTGTTATTGAAGTGGCTTCAGTCATTGATTCATATTCATTTGTTGTTAATGTGTGAACAAACAAATAAAGACTTAATAGGGGCTACACAGAATTTTATAATCAATGGAACAGTAGAAACTGACCCCCCCCCCCACACACACACACACACACACACCCATACATAGATAACACGTCACCTGTCATTTAGTTTGTAGCATGTAAAAATCTTTGAGCTAAGGGGAAACATCTTAGTATTCATAAATTAAACCCCATCTGCAGCTGAATATATTAAGGCAGAGCTCTCAAAAGAAATAATGAAAAAAATATATATATTATATCATTCATACATTCCCGATTTTATTATCATCACCATCAAGGGACACATTCTTGTTCCTGCGTGCAGACAGATCCTGGCCATCCATTAGGTTTTACCACCAATTATAGTTTGAAATAGTGCCCATATCAATGAGAAACAACTCCACCATCACTATCAACAAATTCATTCACAGATTTATTGTCAGAGCAGAAGGGTTTGCCTTTGTCTCTGATGCTAAATTTAGATTCTCTGCTAGAAGACAGTAGTATTGATGTTTGCAAGTGAACTGACCAATCCAAAATAACTACAGTTGCGCAATATACTTAAAGTTTAATGTGATTATTGTCACGTATTTATTCAAGACTTAAATGCAAAATGTATGTTAATTTACATTAATCTTTAGCTGCACTTTAGACTCTCTGGGTTCTAAAAAGTTATTTGCTTAAGTCTCTTTCAGCAGAGATCCTTTTTAGCACCCCGTAATTTGAATTCTTGTACCACTGATGGGTCATTGCTCCTGTGGGGTCATCTATGGGCCATTCCAGTTAATAGAGGTTAATTTGTTTTTGCGAATGACTGCGAACAGGTGTTAGAGGTTGGTGGTAGCTTCCACGCTGAGGAATGTCAAAAATGGCTTTTCCTTAGTGAGTTTGTTTTCAGTTTGTTGTATATTTGTTTTTTGCAAATGTTTGTGAGTAAAACATGATAAAGTCACTGCACTTTTTTTTTTTACTAATTTTGCTTTTACAATTTTAAGTTTTACCAAATACTTCTGATTTACAACCTACAGTATTTGTCTATATACACTTTTGTGTTAAGTGCAACAGTTCCAGTCTGAATACATTATGAAGTAGGTTATCAAGGTTTCAACATTACATTAAGCTTCTGTCGTTGCACCTAATTACAATTATACTGAAGACAGATTAATGAGGCAAATATGTTCTGCAGACTCATGAATGTAGGATTTGTTGGCAAAACGACTCAGAACAGACAGACTCAAAATCAAAATTAAAACTGTATAATAACAAAATTGAAAAACAAAGCTGGCATGGCAGCAAACTTACTTCCAACAACATAAACTCAAGAGGACATGAGAGGAAAACATGAAAATGCAGAAGTGTGGAGTGGAGGCAGAGAACTGAATATATAGAGCGAGGGCTGATGAGAACATGGAAAGCAGCTGGGCTGATTAAGGAGTGACAACAGGTGAGGTGGGATGATTAAATGGCAGACAGGAAGTAGACTGTGGGAGAAAAAGAGAAATGATGCTAGAGAATGCCGAGGCTCCACACTGGTAGGTGGCGGTAATACACCTTACAGTTGTTTGCCAACCGCCAAAAAAGAAGCGAAGAAGAAGAAGAAGAGAATGCCGAGGAAACAGAAACAAGCGCCTTGGGATTCCCCCAGATGAGCTGGCCCAAGTGGCTGGGGAGAGGGACGTCTGGGTCTCTCTGCTTAGGCTGCTGCCCCCGCGACCCGACCCCGGATAAGCGGAAGAAAACGGACGGACGGACGGACAAGAGTAGTTTCAAAAGGTTTTTGCCATAATTTGTCAGGACAACAAAAAACAACATTAACCAGCAAATCATTTAATTACAATTTTACAAGAATTTTGAGGAAATAACTGACAGTTGTAACTGACATATTTTTATTTCTGTAAAATAATATTTTCCGCCACGATTAATTAAGCACAGTATCCTCATGTGCAGGTACGAGATCAGAGATCCACATTTGGTTGAAGAGAATGTCCTGCAGATCCTGAAAGAGAAGGCTGATTTTGACAGCTACAAGCCCCGCCCTTTCAACATGCGTGAGTTCTACGACCGGACGGGCCACGACATCAGGGACATGCTGCTCTCCTGCTCCTACAGAGGCTCTGGATGTAGTGCTGAAGACTTCAAAGTGGTGAGTCAGGCACAATGTTGTGTTTCCTCATCCTAGCCAGCTGAGGCTGTGCCAAAACCAGGGTCATCTGAACATGTTTGCCATACAAGGTCAATGTTTTTATAGTTTATTATTGGTTTTTATGACCTCTGTGGAGAAATCACCCCAGTGGTTTGTATATGAAGAACTAAATTAGGTGTAAATACTATATTTTTATTCAATCTTTGTTCTGTAGGTTTTCATGATTGCACCTTTAAAGTTTACCAAAAAATATTTTCTACAGTGTGACAGATGCAGTTTATAAAAACTGCTGACATGAAACTCATCAGTTTGCTGGAGGGTGCAAAACACTCATAGATTTTTATTTTTTTATTTTTATTCTGTAAAAGCTTATTTTTGATGTAGATGGTTCAATATTCTCAGAGGGAATGAAAATAGACATTTTGCTTTAGGTCCCAAAGTTTTAAATTAAACTTATTTTATTTATTTATATTTTTCCCCCAAAGTGGGTATTTTCTTCAGGGTTTGTTTTACTTTTTCTAATCTTGTTTACATTTATTTATTTTTCTGAGTAAGATGCCTGCAAGTGTAAATGAAAGATAAGAATGATGCTTTTTAAAAGCTCTGCAAGACACTAGTCTAAAAATGGCCTAGAATGATGCATTCAAGGAAACTTTTTTGGAAAAAAAGATGTCTTTGTTCAGCTACAAAATAGATATTTGGGATGACAGCAACAGTTAAAAGCTGAAAACACAAAATGTTTGATAACATAAGTTTTAAACTGTAACCAGTGACTAGATGGACTGGATAAATAACTTGTCTGAAAGAATTCAAGCTGCTGTCTTCAGATTGGGACACTTGTTTTATTAACATTTCTTGAGAATGTTGTTGCAATCTAATCTACAAATCAGCTTAGAAAAATCCTTTTCATTTTTATGTTTTGTGTCCCTCCTGAGTTCTTAAAAGTGGAACATCTTATAAACTAAGTACCAACCCTCCATTCACCACCAGCATGTCCTATAAACACCACACAGTACAGCACTACTCACATTGTTTGAGTCCTGTAAATTGCCTATGTTCACATTTACTGTAGAAAGTGATGTTTATGGCAGCTGGTGCTTCCTAGCGCTGTACTGTATCAGTAGATATGGATGAACAGCTCAGCACGGAGCACTAATGGTGTGGAAAAACTCTTCAGAGCAATAGAAAATATAAATTATTTTTAAAAAGAACAATGTCTTTTTCCACTGGACTTTACCTGGAAACAGCAAAACTGTGATTAACACTATCTGGAGCTTCTGCCCGTTTGCTTTCGGCTTTCCAGTGTGTCTTGCTGGCCAGAAAGAAACGGTCACCTCTACATATGCCAGCAACCTGTCTTATTGCATCCTGTTATCATCTACCACCAAAAGGCAAAGGCGGACAACCATGTTTTTGGCTGTTTTTGTGTTTGGTATCATGACTGACACATTTCTTCAAGAAAGTCTAGGAATTTATTACATCAGTGCTCCAAAAAACCCAAAAAAGCAACATGGATACAAAGCATTCAGACTGCATCAAAGATGAGAGTAACTGAGGAAGGGAATATGCTACAAATTATTCTTTCTATTTCTTGAATTTTAAAATTCAGTTGTTTAATCTTTGCTATGTTATTCTGATTGAATTAGCCATACAAAAGGTTTGGTTTCTGTGTTTTAATTATAGATTAACGTGATAGATTGATTAAAGTATCTGGACAGCAGCTGCAGGAAATCATAACAAACTGCACAATAAAAAATAACTGAGATGTGCAGACTACAGTTTGATGGTTTATGATATGTTTTCCTAAAGCAAGTAAAGTATGCACAGACATGTAATAAAATCATGAGTGCAAAAACAAAACAGTTCAAAAGAAAAAAAAAATGTCTCCGTGAATTACAACCACACTGCAACCCAGGGGAGCCTTCTGCAGATTATATGTCAATAAATGTTATTCCATTCTGAACGCTTCGAGACACCTACGACAGACTTCAATCTGCAGGGAAAACTCTAACAGGCATAACTTTGTAAGGCTCACAACCAATGCTTAGGGTGTTAGCGAGGAGTGCAGAAGAAAGATAGATGGTACACGAGAGGATGGAAATATAGGAACAAGAAAGGAGGAGACGACGGGAGGAAGATAAGCAGAAACTGAGGCCCAGGTAACAACAAAGACCTTGAGATGAAGCTGAACATAATGGTCAAGTGCTGCAGAGAGGCACAAAGGCACAGAATAACAGCTGCCAAAACAGTAGCAGCTATAGAAGTACTATCAGTAGACACAGCTTTGTGCTCATTTAACCTCCCAAAGACTAGAGAGCTCCCCTGTATCTCCTTTTTCCAGCTGCCCACTGGTTTCCCAAGACAAAATGCTGTATGGCAGCTCAACAAGTCCCTTTGTTCCACTCATGTATTTCTTCAAATGTCAGCTTTTCTACAAATGCATAAAGGAAAAGGTTTAAGTAGTTGGTAGCTTTGTTTTTTAGAAGAAAAATATATTTGGTTGTACTGAAAAGATTTCTAGAATCATTACAACATTAAATCGTTTCCTATCTAATCTGTGGCCTCCCTACATGTGTCAGCTGTTGCCTCTCATTGAGAAGGTTGCCGGATCAAATCCCAGCCTGGGGATCTTTCTGGGTAGAGTTTGTATGTTCACTCCATTTATGCGTGGGTTTTCTCCCAGTACTCAGGTTTCTTCCCACTGACAAAAAAAAAACTTAGGTTAATTGTCCCTATGTGTTAGTGAGAGAGTGAATGGTTGTTTGTCTTGTTTGTCTCTATGTGACTCTGTGATGGACTTGTGACCTGTGCAGGTTGTACCCTGCCCCTCGTACAGTAACTGCTGGACATGGGCACCAGTGACCCCCATGATCCTGAAAGAAAGAAGTGGGTAAAAGATAAAGATGGATGGATGAATATATGTACAGTATGAATAGATGGATGGATGGATTGACAGACATCTTTTGCCAAGATATTGAGCTACTAGGAAGTTAAAACCCTGCAACCTTGACAGTTTTAAGGATAATCTCAGCTCTCATTCGTTTTAAGTTAAAATGCAGTTTTAGTAACTTTCATAGTTTTACTTGACATTTTGTCCACATTAGACCTGCACTAGATCAACAACAACAAACAAACAAACAAATAAACAAATAAATAAAGAGACTTCAAGCTGTGTCTGAGTTCTTGACTAAATCTACTTTGGACAAAGCTTGCCATAAAATATTTACTCGTGTGTCAGTTTTTGCTTATTTCTTGAAGTGTTTTTTTTATTTTTAATCTATTCTCTTGTTTTATGTAATGAAACTCTTCCCATGATCTTTTTATTGAGCCACTCACTCCATTTCAGTTCTAATTTGACCCACAGAATCCATCCTCTGTGGTACTGTAGCAATGTGTCACTAATGAAACATAATCAATTGAAACAAGCCCCCTGCTGAAATCCCTTGCTTCCTAAATCTACAACAGTCTAAACGTAGAAACTTTTGGAGTCACTTTTTAAATATAGTTTGACCTCATCATTTGGACAGTGTTTGGTTTGGTAAACTGACATTTAGACATGCAAATACCAAACACTTCCTTTAATTATCCATTCTTCATAAACTGCTTTTGACACAGATTTTGTTCTGCTACTTTTTAAATTTTTATTCTAGTCTCATCTGTCTGATCAAAGCCAATGATTCTGCTTTTCCTTATTTTGACTGAGCAATTCCCACCATATTCCCTCTTGAGGATAAATCAGTCAATTCCCTATTACTGTAGAACTCTAATACATGGATCAATTTGGTTGTTGCTGAGTAATGAATGAATGCTAATGGAAAACAAAATACTCTTAGTGTACCAACACTGCTAGCTCACCATAACACAGTTTTGGTTTTTATTCTCATTTAAAGACAAAATCAATTTGTGAAGTAAAATTGTTTTGCAATGATTCATAAAAATATGTTTGACATGAAAACAAACGATTTACACAAGACTCTTTACAGACAACTTGGGACAAAGAAATTTGTTACACTTTAGGTTTTAGCTTTTTTTTGTCAAATCTGCTTTTACAGCATATTTGAGAACTTAATCATTGAACTGAACTTACTGTAACTTTACAAGTCAAGTCTAGTCAAGGATTTTGTCAGTTTTGAAATTCTCTTTGTTGAAAATGAATTTGTGATGTAATAAAACTGCATTAAAAACATTTGCTACCAAATCCAACCATCTGGTGAACTGAAAGCAACCTCTGTCTACTGTCTGAATGAGGCTTGCCAGCAGTGTAAGAAGTGATAACAGGTGGCAGTTTCCTGTCAGAGAGCCTTGGAGAAAGCCAAGCATGTCACCTGCATTAATGCTGCATTGCACCTTTCATCTGACCTCATGGTCAAAGTTTTAATTACAAGGAATATAAAGACTTTCTTAAACAAGATAAGCTACTGAGATCTGAGGTGGAAAAGTTGAAGGGACAAAGGGTGAAAAGTGGAAGAAAACATAGATGAAAGCAAAACTCAGAGCATGAAGGGTCAACAAATCAATTTATTCCATGTGACCCCGCTCCTACTCTTACAATAAAACAACTTTTAATCCTGAATTGGGTGGAGGCGAGTGACAAAGAAGACAGAAATGACACAAACTGGACCTGAAAGCTGCAGTCTGGTTTTATTCTGAAACTACTACAGGGAGTGTAGTGGAGGAGTGGGTTTGTTGAGCCCCTGCCCCATGTTGGTGCAGCCTGAAACTTCAACTACATGAGTCCAAACATAAATAAATGAAGTGTATTTTGTGAACTGTCATCCTGTGATGCTTATGTTTGTACAATGTTTACAATACCTTCCTGTTACACGCCTTGTGTTTGTACTGTATTAGGCTTAAGAGTGGGAAAGTTTATGCTACGTCACATGACCACACTGTTGTAATATTTTCTGAGCTTGTTGCTGCTTATCTCGTTTGTTGACAGATATAAAAGAAATGACCAAACTACGGTTGTTGTGTAAGCTATTGTTTAAAAGCTTCTGATAATTAGACAGTTTTTTGAGAACAGCTCTCCCTGCACATTTAGAAAAAATATTGTGAAGAACAAAGGAAAATGTGAGTCCCAATGCTGACTTGATGTTGCTGTCAGAGAATGCCTTAGGTAGTAACACTTTATTTTGCAGTTTACCCATAAGACTCTGCTGCAGTTGTTCATCCCAAACAGAACATCACAGCAAACACCTGTGCATCGCACCAAGAACATGCAAATCGACTTCAAACAGGAGTAGAGGTAGTTTTTCACACCAGCAGCAATGGAAAAAGTATGAAACCGACACTGATTGTGTAGGTGAGGTTGTGTTATGTTAGTGTGAGGTCAATGCAACACCTGTTTTGTTACTAAGACGTGCATATGAGGTGACATTTTAGAGTTCTTGCCTTCATGCCACAGAACCTAAAATCATGACCATAATATCTGTGGAAACCTGGAACTGATGGTACTTTTTAAAGGGTTGATGTTGTGATGTTCTTTTCTTACATCCACATCTCTGAATATGTCAGAAAAATATAAGGTAGATAACGTGATGAGGGTATTAGTGTTGGGTTATCTGTCTGAACAGAAACAGGGTGGTAGACAAAGAACATTTGTATTGTGTCCCTGGACACATTCGTGAACACATTGCTAAAGCAGAGTCTGGATTGAGTCGTTAAACCTACATGTCACATCAACAAATCATACTGTTTTTAAATGGTTGACTTCTTAGAATATAAATCAAAATATTCAAATATTTTCTACCTTGCAATGATGCTTTGTTATCATCAACTTGCTTCCTTGAGCTGGTGAGGAAAAGTGGACAAGACAGGTTAATTGGTCACCTGCACCCATCATCATCTTTATCTTTTGTCCATTTTATGTTTTAATCTGTCTGTTGAATGTTATTTAAAATTCCACAAAAGCCACCGCTGTCTCCTTATGTCGAGTAAAAGTCCTCATATTTCATGGTCTCAGAATTAAACTGCTGTTAATCCTAGAAGATCAGCGTTTTCTCATATCTGTACTCAGAGCTGTCCATGTCAGTTTGGAGTGGGCAGGATGCATTAGGCAGAACCAGAACCAGGTTTGAACGGGGCCAGAGAGAGACCAGCAAGGAAAGTGCACCAGCTGAATGTGAAGCAGCGTACTTTGAACTCTCTGTGCTGCGGTCCTTGCTGTGTGCACGGCTTGGAAAGCTCTCATTTAACTCCACGTCACTGCACAAACAGCGGCTGTGTAGTTGGGATTCTGCAGACAGTTTGACTGATTATTCATATTGTGCTGACAGGTGGCACACTGCTTTATTAGCTAGCTAATTACCATCCAGAGTCATATTAGTGAGTCAGACTTTTTTTTTTTTCATCTCGCTTTCCTCTTTCCATTATGTTTGTAATTTAGTATTGTTTTACAGAAAACCTGTTACATTCTGCCTGGGCACATAACATTTAGCAAGTTTTATTCTCCACCACCACATTTGAACTCATTTAAGGAAAATGAGATTAATGGTTTTGGCATTTGAAATTGACTCTGATAATTACATTCGCTGATTGATGACTATTAGTAAGAGCACACGCCGTTCGCTGTGATTTTATGATAAAGCTTTTGTCCCAAATGTGTGATTGAATGTTAGACTTTAGAGGATGAATGACAGACGGGTCAAAAAGATGTTTCTTCATCCTTCGGATGACAGGCTACAGCTGTCATCTTGTGCGTCAGTGTCAGGGGATAGATAGTGTGAAAAAAGCAGATGGAACAGCACTATGTCCCGTCGGGACGTTGTGTTTTTATCTCACCAGCTATTGTCTAGATTGTTTTTTTTTTTTCTCCTTCTATATTTGCTACATCTCTGAACTTAAAAATACCCTGTCAACTTTCATTTGACTTCTTCTTTTTTGTGTTCAGGGATGTTTCAAAGACACAAACACTTATAAATTGTTGGTTCTTTGGGTCTTTTCACAAAATAGAAAAACAAACATCATGCTTCACTATTTGATCATATTTCCTTTTACTTACAGAATCTTAAACTTGTTGAAGTAATTTACAATTTGATCTTAAATAGATAGGTTTATGGTAGAGAAATGGTTAAAATGAGGTCTTAACTGTTTCGATGTTTCATGATGTTATAATATTTAATTACAAAGGAAGGTGATGAAGTTGTTACATGAAATTAAATATTCTTATATTTACAAATCTTTTTTTACAAGTACTCTTTGTAAAATACAATATGTCTGTGATTTCCCGGCTCAGAAGGGTTATGATGATCTGTTTTTGATGTGATTGCAGCGACAGCATTCACATGTTGTAGCTGCCCCAGTTTGTCAGAGAATCAGTCAGCCGACCAGAGTTTTTTGGCTGGATTAATAAAAGATGCTTTAGATTTCTTTCTAATAGGAACAGAGACTTGTCACTCAAGGCTCCCACAACCTCTGTGTGTCCTTGTTATCATCTGAACACCCACCAAAACCTGAAGGCAACAGCTCAGCCATTGTTTGCTGCCTTTTTCTCTGTTAGGCTCTAATGTTTGAGTCGCAATGTTGTGAAAATTAGGCTGTGAGAATTGTGGGATCTCGTTTATTTGGCAGAGAGTAAGATCAAAGACAAGTTTCAATAAGACATCAGATTAAAATTGGTCTAAAAAAAGAAATGTTTTGCTTTTCTATAAATAGCACAATTAAATATTTTTACAGACATTTGATGATTGCTTTTTATCTACTTGAACAAGATCTTCAGAATAAAAAAAACTGTAATTTATTATTTTAATATCCTTTGTTAAACAAGGCAACTCAAACTGAGATCACAGATCTTTTTATTTGAGTGAAGCCTGGGTCTGAAGGCAGCCTAAGTCTTCATGTTTTTGGACTTTTTAAGTGTTTCAGGCTAAAATATTTTGATCTTTCAAATAGTATTCTGAAAAGATGACAAAGGAAATCATTTAAAATGTCCCTGCTTGTTTATCTTATTGTAACGTCAGTGTTTATAACATTTTGTGTTAAATTACATCAATAGCTTTTGCTCATTTTAATGTTTTTAGGGTGATCTGTTCACTGTTTTATTTTGTGATGGCTGAAAATAGTCTAAATTTCCTTCTCTGAAACTCATCAAGACATAAAATATTTAAAAAGTAGTGTTGATATTGGATAATTTATATAGCGTAGCGGTTTGTAAATTGATAAAGCTTGCTTTAAATTGCAAAGCAAATAACAGGAAAAGAAACGTTAGATAAATTTACACCTTCAGGGAACAGCAAGTTGATGCATCATTTTCAGATAAGATGGTAGGTGCTGATAACTCTGCTCTGAGCTCCCTCTGACATTCCAATCCCCGCAAGTTTTTGAAACGAAAACTTTTTTGAACATTGAGAAACTCACTTGTCAATTCGACTGTATACCGAGTTTGCTCAAGATGAATGGCTGAAAACTACTCTTCCATGGTGCAGGACAGTGTTTAAGTGATGTGTTCTCAATGAAAACTCTGGTTCAGTTTTTTTAGTGGCTAGATAAAGGGTTGACAAACAAACCCTAATGCTTTCCAGGAATTGTGTGTGTTTAGCTTTAGGGATGTCCCGATCAGATACTCTGTATCGGTATCGGTGGCAGATATGGCCATTTTTAAAAAATCGGATCGGATCGGATTTTAGTCATGTGATCGGGCCGATCCAGTTTTTCAGAATTTAAGACAGGGTTTTACAGTTTTTCTA
>JARVJO010000365.1:16397891-16414316 GCA_031762555.1 Cynodonichthys magdalenae
CCCCATAATCAAACAACGAAAGGAGAATCAAAAAAGCGTCGCGAGTAAAACTCCGTCGCGAGTAAAACTCCGTCCACCCAAATTAAATTAATTAACCTTGTAATAATTCAGTGACAAGTAGTGATTTCTCATAAACAAATTCTCCTGTTTTGTAACTTCTTGTGGAGTTTACTTGGAAGGAAGGCAATGTTGAGCTAAAAATACTTTCCTGCGTCCACTCAACATTACTGTAATGTAATTGCAACATCTGTCGTGTTTAGATTCATGCTGAGATGCACCCTGAATCAACAGGCACAAAAAAATAAATCTTTTTATCTTCGACTGCCAGTCAAAATATCAGCGAGTGTCAACTAGAAAATTGAGTGAAATAATACTGTCTAAAAGAAAATCTTGTAACATTTCTCAGATAGGTAGTGAGCCCGCTTGTCCAGGTACATCAGTATCAACACTCAACTTTAACTACGCTGACACTAAAACCTCCATTTCCTTGTTGAAGGCACACTGGGTCACAGCTAGAGGAAGCAGGTAAAGGCGTTAGCCTGTTTTAGGAGAATGAGAACCTTTTCGTTTTTTTTTTTTTTGCTACCTTTTTAATAGTTTTACTCATGTCATGTCGAGGTCTTTCCGTGTCCGTTTTTCTTTACAAACGCGTAGACTGCCTTTTTTCTGGTTCAAAGCCTGGTTTAGTCGGGCAAGAGAGCTTCACTTGATGTGCTAAAGAAATAAAAAGCTTTCATTTAACACAGCTGTGCATGACTTCATCCTGGAGATTATTCTCAACCGACTGGAGGCTTAAAGCAGGGGCTGCTGTGTCAAAGAGAAGAGCAGGTGCTGTTCTTGTCACCTAAATGTGTGCATGGCGCTGTGTCCAATCCTTGTTAATGTCATCGATCCAGAAATAACTGCTAAGTAACATGAAATCATCCGCTATCAATATGGCTGCATGAGGATGTTACAGTCTGTGTCAGGATGCTTTCAAACATTTTATGTAGAAGTCCTGAGTTGTAAGGCTGGATTGGCTTTTAAATTGTGCAAACTGGATACTAAAAATTCCAATTAAGGTGCATTTTTCAATGGAATGCCTTGAAAGCATGGCCTATATCAAGAAGTCATTCTGCTATCAACACACTGATGTTATATTTATACCGTCAGCTACACAGAAAATGCATGCTTGAGTAGGTCTTAGTATGAGTGTGTGAATAAACGCTTTGTGGAGCAGGTCAGTGCTCACTCACCTGCAATGCACCTCAGATTTTCCACAGGAGATATCACCTTACACATTTTTACAGGAGTGACGAGAGCATTGGAAAACAGCCATTACTGTGCACTGTCACATTCTAGACTGGCATTACAATTACTGCCTATATTTTGGTCCAAGTGGATCTGCTTTCACATTAGTGCCAGAGAAAGCCCCCCTCTTCCTTGAAATAAATGAGTTTTAATGAATTATTTGGGTAATGGGGCGGTGAGCCATGAGGCAGAGCGGAACAATGGCAAACACAGGGACTTGCAGTGGCTCGTGAGTCCACTTTGTCATCAACCTGTCCTTGCCTGTAACTGGGAATGGGTCTCATTTTCAAGAATTATCCTTGATTTATTTCCTTCCCCTGTTCTTTTACATCAATATTACTCTGACAAAATCATCAGGGCAATAAAAGCACATTATGTCCTTTTTGTATTTTTATTTTTTTCTTCTTCCTGGAAGTTTAAAAAAAGAAAAGCATGTACCTGTTAACCTTCAGAATGAAGCCCATAGAGCACATTTGGTTTTGTCCATGTGTGTTTGACAGATCAAACAGAGCTACACAGGAGCTCAGTGGGTGCACTTGGCAACAGTGTTTATGTTTTAGCTATTAGGAAGCATCAGTGAAGTAATGGTACACATGGTAGCAACTGCTAAATACATGTTGCTTTCATGAGCATCCATTAGTTTACCAGCCAAGATGAATCATTTTCTCAATGACTGTCATTAACTTTGAGAAACAGCTTCATCAGTTCACAAACACTGCTTTGGAATATAAATCACACAACCTCATGTTGATCCTTTAGTTTCTGTGCAACATTATCAAAGCACACTGAACGTAAGAGAGGAGCACCAAAAAGTTGCCACTGTGCTGTGAACATTCATAGTACAGATTGAAATATAAAAACTAGGTTTAACTTCCTCTCAATCTATGATGTAAGTATCTTTGAGCAAGATGATAAATCCAAAGTTTTCTCAGGAGCAATCAGTAAAACACCCTCTAAGCCTGGAAGTGCAGAGGAAGATGTGGAACAGAAGGAAAAGACAAGCTAAAGAATAGGATGATGAAAAGGTTTTATCATTTGTATTAAGAATGTCGTCATTGATGGAAGGATGTCATCACCGTCACACCATTTCAAAGCACATATTCTTGCCCCAAGAAGGACTTCAAGATGAAATTTTATTCTTTTTTTTTTGCACCTTTGATAGCTTTTGAAGTGATGCAATCAAAAAATACCTATTCAATTATTGTGAAAATTAAATTCAGTAAAAATAAGATGTTTTTTTTTTCTATATAATTTTCTGTCTGTATACCATGAATGTGCTGTATCTGTTAGGTCTATACTGATTTAGGTATTTACTGTAAGTAGAGGTTTGGGCTTCTACAAAACAAATAATTTTGTGGCATTTTGTATCAAATAGATGTTGCTTGTACATAGTCATCTTTGTGATATGGTCAGTGTTGCTATCTAATCCTAGGACTGCGGGTTCAAGCCCATGGTTGCAACAGTGTGAGCAACTGTTGTAAAACAATTGCCAAATCATTTGTGCAGGTTTGTGACCCCTCAAGAAGAGAGCAGCCAAAACAGAAAGGGGGAAAAAATTGTCTGTCATTAGCTAGCACATGATAGTTATAAATGTATAAAATCTGACAAGTGTTAACATTGACATAGTCACAAGCAATCCACTGTAGAATAGTCACTCATAAAACATTCACAAGAGTCAAGACTCAGTTTTTTCTTTCTTAAGCTTGTGTTCATAAAACATTAAAATCATTTTAAGGCTAAAACTGAATGAACTGGGCCATTTTCAAATCCCTAAAAACACATTTTGCGAGCATAGTTTTCATTCTCCTTGGATTCAGTGATACATCGGTGTGTAATTTTAGAAAATGTTGCAATCCACCTTAGCACAGAAAATATTGGTTATTAAATTACATTATTTTACAGAAATGAATAAACATTTTTATTTACATGCTTTATGTATGTAAAAAAATGCTAATAAATAAATGAAAGCAAGATTAAATTTCTTAATTTTGCTAAAGTGGAGGGTGTGTACCAGGCATTATGGTACACCTGGGTGCCATTTTGGTGTTGGTGCTTGCTGCAGCTATCGAGCGTTTAGTGGTGAAAATGTGATCCAGCACACTCATACCCAGCGTGCACATCAATACCATTTCACTCGACACACTTGGGGGGGAAAAATGAGTTCCTTATTCTCTGCAATGAAACCATAATAGGCAGTTTAACAGCTCATCTGGCTGAAGAAAAACAAGGTTGTTGAGAATAAATGGAGCATTTAGAGTTTGACTAATTAACATAGGGCTAGAAAAAAATGCTACTATGTTTTGTATTGTGTGTAAGAATTGCAGGAAGGTGATGAGAAATGTAAAAATGCAGCTTTGAAAAGTGACTTGTATTGCTTTTTATTAAAACCTTTTCGGTTACAGTACTGTTAATTTCGCTTTGAATCATAAGCCGGGGTTTAGTCATGCAGTATTTTTTTTTAAATGATAGCTCATGATGTGCTTTAAAATTAACTATATCAGATGAATTTTTAGCAATGATTTATTTTATTCTAGGTCAGTTTAAGGATTTGATAACGGCACTATTGCTAACTCATCCCACTTCTTTTCATGGTGGCCTGTTCTTTAGCTTCTTGAGCCAAGAGCCTTGCAACATTAGCCACCCGGGACCAGATTTACTCCACATTCCTGTAATTAGAATTCAGCCTCTGCAGCTGAGATACGACCTGAAGCTTTCTGAGTTTGGATATTTACTAGCTGTGCAGCTTCAGCTCTTTGAGATGGACAGTAAAGGCAGACTGCAAGATGCAAATCAAGTTCTTACATAAACTGCACCAAGGTGAACATAGTTTTCTTTTTTGTTTCATTTTCTTTCAAGACAGTTTTAAAATAGCTATACATTGTATTATATTCTAAGAAACCAAATCTCATAAATGTAGTGTTTTTTGTTTTGTGTTTTAAAATTGAATTAATAAATTCATATCCAGTTTCACAAAATAAAATATTATATACATTATTATTATTACAATTCTCATTATTGAGATTCTAAAACAGTGAAAGGTGATGTACAGAAATAATTATTTTTCATACTTTGTCCTGTGAGATCCCAACAAATGTGACGTGCAGGATCCAACATAATCACAGAATGAGAGCTTTTTTATAGTCACTTATGCATAAGTGGGCTTTAGTACTATAATCCTATTTTTAGATTAATTTTCTTTGTAGTGGTTTTAAAGGGGCATAGCGAGACACTTGACTCCACTCTTTGGTTTTTTGTTTTTTTATGGAATGTGTGTTTTTGAGAATTGTTGTAAACACCGATGATGCTTCCTCTCAAGAAAGGCCTTCTGTATTAAGCCTAACAGTTTTCAACAAGCCAGAAACACACTTAGAAAACTGTTAGGAAAGCACAACTATTTTATTCTCAATTGTATTGTATTCTGTTTGCTATGTGTCCATGAACTATTGGCAAATAAACATCTTTTAGACACAATCTTGTGTTGAACTTAACACATCGCAGACACAGACGGTAAAATATTGGACCAGCCAGTCAGACAATTTATGCCCAATATCTCCATCAGAGATTGATTTTGTAAACCCTGAGCTTCACTGTGGATCAATATTTTAGTTAGACTGTGAGGGTCCCTTTAAAAATATGTCTCTCATGTTTGATTTGTTGTGATGGTGACATCTTATTTTTGTTGTCAACTTTTGTTGGTACACAATTCCACTCAGACAAGCTGCAGGTGAGACGCAATCCTGAGACCTACTTATTAACCACTGCATCATTGTGCTGCTCAGAAACAAGAGTAATGAAAAATCTAAATTTTTTTACTTTAAACTTAAAAAAATATATATCTTTTAACTGAAAATCTGATTTGTTCACCTAAAACACATAATAGTGAGGCTAGTTTTAATCTAATTTTTTAGACCATAGCTCCTAAAGCTCAGAAAAGGAACAAAGCAATGTAAGCTTTCCTTAATCAATGACCATATGTGTTTTAGTTTGTTCACAAGTTTTAATTTATTAGTTGGTTTCAGTTAACTGTCTAAAAGAGCAATAAAAGTAACTGAGCTAGGTTTAAACTGAAGCAACAAAACCCATTTTAAAAGTAATAAAATAAAAATAAACACATAAAAATTATCCTTCACTATAGTTATTTGACTTTTGACTTCTGCCACATTTTATATCAAATAAAGCTGTTCTGGCTCATAAGGTTTGGAGTGGTTTGCCATGAAAATTAAATAAAGCACTTTACTCTAAAAACTAGTTCAATGTGGCATTTCAATACCCTTGATTTGCTCTTCCAAGGACTTCAAAACATGGTTTTAAACCATTTTATTTTGACTATTTTCAGTGGTCTGTGACTTGTCAAAGAATTATCATGATTTAATTTTTAACGTTGTATTTAAAAATACTTTAATCCTTTTGAGGGATGTTGAAAATTCACCCCTTTTTCCCCAATATTTCATTAATGTCTTCATAGCCAAAAATACTTCCTTATTCAGAGTCCACTGTACAATGTCTACAGGAGCTGGGTAGGAACTTGTGCCTTCCATTTGTACTGGATGTACCTAAATTATACCATCTCCATGATTTCTAACACTTCCACACTGTGTCTGCACAGAATGTCTCCATGATCGTGCTTAGAAGAGCAGTAAGTGCTCCCTCTGTGTGTCTGCACAGGAGGCTTTCAGGTAATTATAATGACTGAAGACCGTTTCATGCATTAGACATGTTCCTCAGAAACACGAATAAAGCCTTTTCTTTGTAAACACAGCACTATGTGGGGCTTGTTATACAAAATCAGCAACACTCACAACATCCACCATGAAAATATTCTTTATTCCCAACAACTCAACAAGGGGGCAGCCCCTTTTAGAAAAAAAAAATAATAATAAAAACTCTTCATGGCTTGTTTTGTTCTTTCATCAGTAACTTCATTTGTTCAACTTCTTTCAGGCTTATTTGTTATGCCCTCTTTCATCTCTACTTTTTACCCTTTTTCTCTCTTTACTCTCTTCTTACCCTCTTTCCACCTTTCAGTATCTTTTTTTTAAATCTAACTCGTTTGCTTTGCCTGGGTTTTTCATAGCCTTTTTCATTTCTTGTCTTGGTAACTCTTTTTCACCTTTTACTTTTATTCTTAGAATACCGCCTTTCTATTTTTTTAAAGATACTTCCTCCTCTCTAAAGTCCCAAAGTATTTCTTAGTATCTCTTTTCATTCAACAACAAAATTTGTATGGAGAAAAAAGCTATCCATTTCTGTTGTCTTAAAAAACAGCATTTAGCAGCATCTATTTTTTTTCACAGAATACTTGAAGTAAAGATTTATTTTATTTATGACATACAAAAAAAATCTAACATTATTTATATTGCATAGATGTATTGAATGGAATAACTGTACAAACATAAATCATAATCCCCATAGTAATAAGAGATTATGATGTCCACCAAGGGGAAAAAAAAAAGTTTTTGTTATTTTTTTTCCATTACAGTTAATACACTATTGCAAATGAAAAAATAATATCCAAACAATTACTCTTTTGTAAAAAAAAAAGAAAAAGTGTAATTATGTACTTTGCTACAAGGTCAGATCCGTGTTCCATATTATTTTGCCAACAGAACAATTTATTTTCAATGTTTTCAGCATTTATCAGCCAACCACACTGACGACTCTTCATCCAAATGGAATGATTACTTTGCTGTCGCCACAGTGTATGGATTAGAGAGCGGTGAAGAGGGATAATTTGCTGATTTGTGTGCCGTGTGTGACACAGTTGGCGGCAGCTTTACTCAGGCAATGCAACTGTCCAAAAAATAAAAAATAAACAGAAACTAAAGAATAGAAACAACCTTCTCACTGTATATGTCACTTGTATGTTCACACACCGGTGTATGGTAATGCAGCCAGCATGCCTGAAGCACTGACAGGGGTGATGATGACCATGATAAGGAGCGAATCTAAAAGCCATTACACCTCCCTATGAGTTCTATTATCACCACCGACTGATAATTGCACTGGGCTGCAGCGCTATGAGAGAGACAGCCTGGTGCCTTTTTCTTTATGGAGCAGCCCGATTTGATCTTCAAGCGCACTGGTGCGAACACTCAAGACGTTTTATGATGTCCTTTTGTGTCACACGGGCTGGACGGAGCTGAGACTGTGAGATAGTAATTGGAAGAGAAAAGGGGACGGAGTTAGTGTTAATTAACGGAGAAGAATGTAGGAGGGAAGAGTAAAATCAAATTCCATTCATGAGAATATTTACTGGCCGCCTGCTCTCATTTTTATCCCTCCTTTTCTTTAAATAAGACGAATGATGAGGAGTTTTACTATGAAAGGGAAGATGGGTCATGCAAGGATGACTGAGTGGAGAAAAAAGAGAACTGAAATGACATCTCTCTCATACTACTACTAATTTAATGCTGTTATAACAGATGTAAATGGATTTCATCTCTCTTTATACACAGTCCACCAGTCGGCCATTGATATTCAACTTTAGATGAGCTTGGCTGTAAAGACTCCCTGAGGAGTGCTCTGTTGGTTTCAATGGATGTTTTTATTCTCTAACAGAAGTAATGAGGCAGCAGTAGACAAGAGTTGAGCTTAATAACCTTGTGGTCAATGTTGAGATCTTCAGTCAGGCTTGGAAATTCGTGGTAGGAGCAGCTAGAGAGCACACTCGATTAACTTATCAGCTACCACGGAGATGCCTTGCAGCAAGGCACCAAGTTTATTCCAGCAGTGCTGCCCAGTAGCATTCAGTAAAGCTGATTTTGCAATGAAAGGTTGTGAGAATAAAGACTGGACTCACGTTGCTGAGTAAAATGTGATGTAAACTTAAATAAACCTGAAAAAAACACATCTCAAACAGGCAACAATCATTTTTCAATCTGTCTATGAAAGATGCAGATCATGAAATCATTCATCAGGAGGAAAAGCGTGCAATGTTTGAGGTTTCCTTTCATTCACCTTCACACACAACCTCCTGATTCCTATTGACATGGATCCAGCAAAGCAGTTAGGTTGCTCATCTTCCTCTCTCTTGATCTTTAAAAAAAGATGCATCTGCAATTATTTCCCTCCTTCCCTGGCTCATTATTGCAGCAGAGATCTCTCCACTGCTCCCATTTTGTGCTGGTTGTCCGTCAAACAATCTGCTTTGATATTCAAGTAGACGCGTGATTGAGATGCAAAGGAGATACTTGCAGGGTCCCAGGTCCTTCCCACCTCTTGAACTGTTTTCATTCTTTAAGGCTGCAGCATGCTTCATCCGAACTGCCGAAATCGGGCCGAACTGTCGCAGTTTCATGACAAAAATTGCGTCACTGTTCAGCTTGTCGACATTTCGGAACCTTCTTGTCGCTATGAAAGGTGTGTGCGAAAACAAACGCCAAACAACCACGTGACCACGAGTATACTGGTCGGCTTCGGTGCGAGCATGCTGCAGGCTTAACTCTCCTGCCTTAGTTTGAGCTATCTGAATGAACAAGTTTTGGAAATTCTTTTTTTTGTATGTGCTTGCATTGATTCTAAATTATTTATTACATATAAAAACATTAATAAATAAATAAATCATTGGTATCCAGTCTGTCTTACTGTCTATTATATGTCTGTTTTAATATTTCAAAACACAGGTTCTTGTCAGGATGAAAAAGCTGTTGGCCGTTAATTTGCCTACTTCTACGGAGGACCGAATCGGACATAATTAGAAATAAAAGCAGAAATATATAAATGGACCAATAGATACACTTAGAATTGACCAAATAAATAAAAAACAAAGAGCTTTACCTCATGTTTTAGAATTTAATTGGCCTTCATATTTATTTTTCTGGCATAGTTCCAATAAATTATATATTTTACCACATAACCTAAATTTTATGGTTTAAAAAAAACGTTTTTTGTTTTTCCTTTTACTTGTGCATGTATTTGCGCCTCATTAAAAGGATTATATTTAATTCTTTTTTATCTTTTTTCCCCACAATTTCCATGTGTTCCTTTTACATTTCTCTGTCTCCTGTATTTTTTTTTAGCTTATGCATTTCTGCCTCATTATGCAAATAAGGTGGGCGGTCCTTCTTAGGTCAGATACTCTTCTATTGGTCAATGAACAGGAAGGATGTGCAGATCTACTGTGCTTGTGCTGCCTCAGATTAGCTTAAAGTTTAAAACACAGGCACAGGTAAGTGTTTTCCACTTTGCCTTTGTTGTAAATTAAACATTAATCTTTAAGCTAAACTGAGGCAGCACAAGCATGCACAGTAGATCTGCACATGGATCCTGCAACTTCCTGTCTATCGACCAATAGGAGAGAAGCTGACCCAAGTTAGACTGGCCAACTTATTTATATAATGAGTAAATAAGTTCTAAAATAATTTGTGACAAAGTACTTTTTATTTACTTTGTCTCAAATTCTGTTATCTTTTGTGAAATAAAATCAGCAAAAAGGTGATAATATAGCTTGACTCGTGTTTCGGAACAAATAGGGCGCAATTTCACACGGCTAGAAATAGATGTGAACCACTCTGCCCACTCATCTTTTCTAAGAAACACTCAAACAAATTCTTCATGCAGTGGTGGTAAACCATGATGCAAGCATGGCCTTCCAAAATCTCCAGAGCTGCCCCATCTACGATGTTTGCACCGCTGACCTTTTCAGACAGGAAAGCTTGTACTCGGCTCTGGCCATATCTGTAAAACCAAAACCAATATCCAGTGATTTATTTCATTCGGCTCCACGAGTTAGTCCTCTTGGCTGAAGTGCGGTACCCGAGGCAAAGATAAAGCTACATCCTGAGCCCTGTGGATGTCCCCCAGTCATCAGCTCTCACCCACTGTCACATCCCTGTCCTGCACAGTGGAACACCACAGCATAGGACACAAACTAGCACTGAGAGATAAGTTGGCTTGTGTCATGTCGATGCGTAGGGTTAGGGACACATTGACTCAGTCATTTAAAATGGTAAAATACCAGCATAGTTGTCAGTCTGCTGCTGTTTGACAAGCAGGTCATATCTTAGAGTTCAGGCCTTATTGTCTTTTTCCTGCAGCGAACACGAGTGTCAGAGGAAGGAGGCAGAAAAGGTTGAACATGGGTTTCGGAAGACATGAACCTTTAGAGCCTTGCCTGCAGCGAGAGTATTTGGTATTCACCCTCTGAGGGTTGTGTCAGCAAACTCTGAGAGGTCAGCATGGGGAAAAAAAAGCGCCCTTCCCACACACACCCACTCTCGCTGAGGTTGGATAAATATCACAAAGTTTTTCAAAGAGATTTTTGAGAATCGTCACATTAAGACATGTTAAACAGGGTCTGCTGATTGCCCCAGGCTTTGTGCATAACATTACTTACATTGCACACACTTATAGGTTTTATGTAAATTAAACTGCTGTGCTTGATTTATTTATTTTTTTCTCTTCAATATAAAGATAAGTTTATTTATTAATTTAGTTATTAACCTTTATTTAACCAGGCTAATCCCACTGAGAGCACAGGTCTTGTTTGCAAGGGAGGCCTGAGCCTGAAGGCAACCTAAACATGCAAGTTTTTAGACTGTGGGAGGAAACTGCAGAAAACCCATGCAAACATGAAAGAGACAGAAAAAAATAATATTTTGATCATAACAAGATTTAGCTTTGCCATGGTCTCAGAATGAGTTGTATATTATTCAGTTATGACAAGGAATCAAACTATTGTCACAAATCAAAAGTGCTTTGAGTATTTCTTATGGAATCCATTTAAGCAAAAACCCCTGCAACAGGTTCACCTCTGTTTTAATGCTTTAACTTTTTAATACATACAAGCCAGTTTGTGTCCTTTTTTTAAAAAGGCCCACTGGCACACTGTCTTCATGTCTGATTTTTTTTTATAGTAATAATATATTACCGGTAAGTTTGGATTTGTTTACCCTTAAACAGAAGATGGTAATGGAAGGAAACCTCATCACTGGTCTAAGTCTCCATTAACATCTAACAAAAAACAAGACACACTGAAGATCATTTATCAACTCATCTCATCAGGAAGGATAAAAGCTTTAGTCATGTACTTATTGTACTTATGCTGCTTTATGATCCTTTCACAGTGCTGCTTTCAGAACCAGATCACAGTTTCCTGAGATGAAGGATGCTGCTTATACTAACATACGCTGATCGCTCTCTATAACACACCGATCTTTAAAGGTTGGTTCTGTAATAACAATGGTAAAGATTTGAATTTTTATTTTTTGTATTTTTTTGAAATATCAGTCCTGAAACATGTTATTTTCTGAAGTGTGATCTGCATCACGTCTTTGTGTTACACAACGTAAAACTTTTTTTAAGTGCAATTTCAGCAATTTTTATCTTTCTCAGCTTTTAATGCCACTCACTTTGAGCCTAAGTGGCACTGAAAGAAGTAATTGAAGTGAATTATTATTTTTGGGAAAAAATGTCAAACTGCTTCCTTTAAGCGAGTCTAAGAAATATGTTTCTTCATCCTTTTAAGCAATCCAAAAGGTAAGCTTCTGACTGCAACATTGCTGTATTTTTTATTTTAATTTTTTTCTGACTTTGTACTTTTCTCCAATGCTTTTTCCCCCATAATTGGTTGTTTTTTGATTTATGTTACATCAGTTCATCTGTTGCTTTACCTTCTCTTACAAAGCTCTGATAAAAGCAGAAGTAATGTTGGCTTTATTTTTGATGAACATTTAACCAAAAACAAGATACTAATTTTTCTGTTCTTCTGTTCTGTTCTGTTGACATTTCAAAACAGCTGTTTAACTATTTCTAAAGATTGTTAAAAGACAGCCATTCTGAAAATTGTTGGGAATTATTGGCTGAAGTAAACATGAATATTTTGAATATGTTGAACATATAAAAATAATAAGCCTGACAGCAAAGAACAAGAAGAAATTAAAGGCTTAGTATTCCTTGATGAAAGCATGTCACCCTTTGCATTTCATGCCAGAAATGGCTCAGGTTTTATATTATTTTCAGTGTTTGATCCAGCTTGGTCAAACACTGAAAAGAATATAACATGTACAAACTTTATCATTAGTCTTCATTGCAATGTATTTTTAATCCCACAAGATCTGTTGGTGATTAAAGTATGTGTTGTGATGGACATCTTAAATCCGACTGACTTCAAAAGTGAATGAGTTGTAAATATGCAGTCAGTGCTTTCTGAGAGTTTCTTTAGAATCTGCTTAGTGGTTTATGAGATATTTTGCTAAAAGTAATAAAAAACACACATTCAGACACAGGCAAAAGTATTATAATCCCCCCTTTTGCCTTCAGCAGTGGACGATAAAAGGAAATTGCTTTGATGTTGCACAGTCAATAAATTAGTAAGTGTAAAATACTTCATTTAGTAAAACAGGACAAAAACGCTGAGTAATACATTTGTCATTTTATCCGTATTAGTACTGGGGGGGAAAAATGCAATACATTTATAACCGTAAAATTGCGAGGTGTTTTTAGACTAATGGCTGCTATGAGCAATATGAACAGAAGGACAAAGTAATGTATCTGATATATATGTGGAACACTGAATGATTCTTTTAATTACGTCATGCAGGATTTAACAAAAAGATGAGCTTCAATTAGTGTGTCAGAGTTTAGAGGATAATTAAACATCACTTTTATTCAGAGCACATCGATCTGTTGTTAATGGCTTAAAACAATCATCAACAGTTCATTTATTGCTTTGTGTAATTTCAGAATGAACTTAAGTCAGTTTTTCCCAGTTATTAGCATGAACATAACACACTGCATCAACATGTTTTTATTTAGTTGTACATACAAAACCCAGGAATGTCTTAAAGTTACTGCAAAGTTAAAGTTAGTAACTTTTTAAAACTTACTTTGTAACTGATAGTCTGTGAAATATTGTGGGTAACAGCAGTTGATTTTTTTTCAAATACTGATTTGAAAGACCATAATTGTAAAATAGTGAATAATTGTAATATTGATGATTTTTAGCTGCCAGGAAGTTAGCCCAGTTAAGTCACTTTGGTTTATAATTTATGTGTTGCTAATAAATCTATTAATGTACTAACATTTTATTTCTTCTGTGCATAGTTTTGTGTTAGAAGAAATTTTGCTAACATAAAATTATTCATCAAAAGTAGATGAATTATTTAGAGTCAGCTAATGGAGGTGAAAGGACAAGAATGCTTTTATTGTTTTTCCTTGTATGCATGTGTGTGTGTGTTACTCAACTGTCTTCCTTTTGGATCGTTCAGAGGCATCAGTCTTCCATCCACTAGTAAAGTTCCCCCCTCATTACGGGTTGTGCTGTGTCGCTGACTGGAGATGATCTCCTTGGGGTATGAGACCACAGTGTGTTCACAGATTGGACTTCATTAAAGCGCAGAGGATGGCACCAGACAAGGATCACTGAGCCCCCCGTTTATTTCTGTTCCTCTATCTCTTCCCTCACTTCGCTCAGTCTCACTTGACAGACTGAACTGGTGTCCCAACGGCAGAGATTAAACAGCAAAAGGAAGAAAAAAAATAATAACGTGATAGAGGAAATTGGTGAAAGTTATCTTATTAAAACTTGAAAGAGGGATGCAAAAGAGTAGGAGGTGCAGGGCGCTGGAACTGGGAAGTATATTCTGCTGAACTTCAGATGGCCAGATGGCCATGCAGACGAATGACAAATTATTAGAAAACCAACATTTAGCTGTTTAGAAAGTTGTTCTTCCACATTTTGCTTCAGGAAAAAAGCTTCATTCCAACTCTGCATTGATTCTGCAAGTCTTATTAACTCTGCTGCTGATAAGATGGGACACAATTCTCCCAGAAAATAGTCTTTTATTTGGCATTTTGATTGTGGCAAAGTGCTTTCTAGTGCTGTAAAGTTACCAATTCATTTTGGATTTGAAATCTTATCTTTGTTTTTGCATTTTTATAATCCATAAGCTTTGGGCTATTGCTTTAATTTACATCTAACATCTTGCTGCAAGCTGACTTACAAATGTACCCTTCTGTAAAACCCTTCCATCTTCAAAAGCAAACTCCTGAATAGTAATTACCATTTCTCCTCATGAACTGAAAACATCTTCACACATGCTGTGTACTTACAAGTGTAAGAAGATATGAAAAAGAGCTTCAAAACATATTTAGTTAGTAAAACTTGGCTCTGTATTAGCAGCCTGGTTCTTAGATTTGTGGTGAAATATCAAGGCAAGATGGCATCTTGAAGAAATGTTAGCTTTACCAACTAAACTAAAGCAAATATAAATGTATTTTATTTAAAGTGTGTAAGCAGTGTACTACTACTGTTTTTTGTTTCTCTTTGCATTTTCTTAGTTTTGTAATTTTATATATATATACCAACAAGTGTAGTATAATATACTAAAAACATCAATATTTCTTACTGCCTAATTAGAAAGTGTAACAATACTAGATTGTTTTTAAGCTGAAAAAAAAATTCATTTCCATACTGATTTTTGAATATTTTTGTATGATTTGTTTGTATTTTTAACATTTTATTTTCTGTTTTAGTCAGTTTTTTATTGACTGATATAAAAACTAAAATAGATTTTTTAAATTGCTTTTAAAATGTCCATTAATTTGTCGTTCGTTTTTATGGGCAGTCTCCCAGTTTCTTTGGCAGAACTCAGAGCCCAGCAGAAGGATGCAACCATTACCTTGTTTGACTGCATAAATAGTGTTAATGAGGTGATGCTCAACGCCTGGTGTCCTCCACATATGCTGTTGTGAATTGCAGCCAGATAGGTTAAGGTTTTGTCTCTTCAGATTAGAGGATTTTACCGCTGTCATGGTTTTGAGATTTTCCTGACACTTATTATTTGTGTGTGTGGACTTCTTGTCCTGTTTGTAAAGACGTTTCGCTTTTCATCAGAAATGTTGCACGTTTCAGAATTGTTTCTGTATTGTTCCTCAGATCCCATCAGTCTGCGTGCTGTTCTCTTCACCTCATGACTTAGTTTTCTTTCTGAAATATGAGGTGAGAGATTTTATAAAGAGAGGTGTGCTTTTATATTTATTTTCAGTGATTTTGGGCTTATATATAGGAATAAAGTTCTTCTGATTGTGTTTTTATTACATCCAAAGCAGGGGATGATCTTATCATTTTACTTTTTTAACTCTAATACCCCAGGGGCTTCTTTCTGTCTTGCTGGAAATGCAGGCTGATGTGTTGTTGCTCTCACAGCTTGTGTAGGTGTTTTTTTTATGAAGGATTTTATAGAAGCGAATATAAACATCTGTCAGCACTCGGAAATGATGAATTTTGATAGCTTATTCAAATTACTGCTTGTGAAAGGCCGAAGAGGACATGAACAAACAGCTTATGAACAAAGCAAAAGGATTTATTAAAAAAATCTACAAGAGCTGAGAAATTTGTGATTTATTGCTTTATATCCAAGTTGGTGTGGTTTGGCATTTGGACTCAGGACTTTTGAAAACATAATAAACAATCAATTCCATATATTTGTTTTCATGGTTTTGATCTTGAGGGTCCATCTACTGTCAGCAGGTGAAGGGTAGGGCTCACCCTGGACAGGTTGGCACTTCTGTCATCCATTATAAGGCTAACATAGAGACACTCAGACATGCACATGCACACTCACAGCTGTTTTTAGAGAAAGAACAGTTTTAGAGAAAAAAAATGCATGCACAAAACAATGTGAAAATGTTTTAAATCTATATCCTTCTGGATATGAGGTGTTAGCTTTAACCACAGCACCACTGTATAACCCATTATAAGTGATTATTAAGCAATAAGTAGATTATCATACATGGTTAATTGCAATAGAGAATAATTGTGGTTGTAGGAATTTTTAATTATTATTATTACATCTGGTTTTAAATTTGCCAGATGAGGCAAACTCTAGCAGGGACATTTAGTTTTCGACTGCTTATGAGTTTTAGTTAATGCAAATTTTGTATTGTTAATATTTAGTATTCATGTTTGTTTGCTGGTTGGTTGCATGTGTAACTCATTGGTTCAGCTACTGGGGGGTTCAAAACTCAGAAAAAGGAGCCTCAGTTTGTGTCTATTTAAACAAGTTTTAGGCCATGTTGATAAATTATTGAAATGTTTGCATTGATCTTGAATGAATGAATGAATGAATGACTTTTTTATTTCAGACAATTAACAAATTTAAATAATAAATCAATTTCAGAAATGCTTCTAACAAA
>JARVJO010000365.1:16414416-16435292 GCA_031762555.1 Cynodonichthys magdalenae
GAAATGAGATAAACAGAATTATCCAAAAACTAAACTTGTCGACTTTTAATCTTGTGATCTGACAATGATTATTGATCTTGATCTTTAAGACTGTCATACTCAGACAGAGTTTGGTCTGACAGTGATCAGTGGATTTTTTCAGCCTTTTCCCCTGGGCTAAATAAAAATGTTAGCCAGGATAGTAGACAACTGAGGACAGGGAAATAAAAAGAAACTAATTTAGTGTGAGAAAGCATTTCAAACAGAACACTGTCTTTATTATTTTTTTAGATGACAGCCTGACCTATGGGACACCATTATCTGGAAAACTTGTCCGTTTTACTGCTTCTGTCCTGAACTGTTTGGCAATTGACAGTTGAACTAACTTGATAAACTTTAAGCAGTGGCGGCTGGTGGATTTTTCTCCAGGGGGGCTACAACTCCAAAATAGACATATCTCAAAACACAATCAAACATGTACTAAGTTGTATCACACCAGTGTCAGTGTTTGTATTAAACAAATGACAACGATAAAAAAAGCATTACAATGTCATGTAGTGTTTTATTTTTTGTACATAAATTTTGCCCTTCTGTAACTGAGGAACAAATTTCTTCATGACTCTAGTTAAAGTCAGGGATGTTTTAAGAAGATTCTTCTCTCTAGAGAGCATATTCAGTGCAGTGAGATGTGATGTTGTGCACCTCACAAATTCAGCTGTTGTCAGATGAGAACCTTCAGCAGAGTCACAGTCTGTGAGAAGGAGACCTGCAGATTGTTCTCCATGAACAGCTGGTATAGAGCCACAGCACCACTGCAGCTGCTGAACTAGATGCTGTACTGAACACGACGCCGACTCACTACCGGTATGCAAATCACATTCTGAGTGCAGGTCAGCTGCACCCAGAGACTCCCTATTCTTTTGGATTAAGGACCTACTGCGCATGCCCAGGAGTTAACATTAGTCTTCAATGGTAAAGATTTCTGCGCCCTGGAGTGAACCGGAAGTGACTAAATGTGACAACGCTCATGAGTAAAATGAAAGTTTATCCATTAATAACTATAAAAGATTGATCTTACACATCTAAAACGAATATAGATATTTCTACTAAAGATTGTATTTTGTTATTTTATTTTTATATTTTTTGTGTCCCAAAAAATAGTGGTGGGGCGGAGCCATAGTGCCCTCTATTGACCAGCCCCCACTGACTTTAAGTTAAATAAAATATTACATTTATTGTATTTTTTCTACCAAATCCCAATGCGAGTTTTTTTTTTCAGTATAAAACAAAAACATTTTGCACTGTGAGCTTTAGTTTGCCTGAAAGCAGTGAAACACAGGTTCAGCATGTTTTTGTGCAGTGAATGTACAAAATGCTTTGTGCTTCGTTTCTTTGAGATTCCCTCTCTATCCTGGGAGATGTTCCAAGAACTCGATTCATAATGGATTGGTGATTTGAAACCTTGAACATCCCAGTTACTTTGTCTCAGTTTAATTCATGAATAATTTCCACCCTGTTTTCTTTGGGCTTGTTACTGATGTTCTCCATATAGATTCTCTTCTTTCACCCCCCACCACCCATGTGCTTGTCTTGCTTCCTCCTTAGGCAATTTCTGTTCATGAAAAATTGCTCTTCCAACCCACTGCAAACAAAATGTTCCCATTTAGCTTCCCTGTGAATCTCAATTCTTCTTTGTGTCATTATTAGCCTCCAGATGTTGTGGTGTGCAATTTAGTTTTCCTGGTGAAAGGCTTATTCTTTTGAAGCCCCCTGATTCAATGGTCAGGCCTAGGAGTTCAAACAAACTTCACAGAATATAAATGTGGCAGAGAAGAGGAAAGGAGAAAGAAGAAAAACAATCTGGAAACAACTCTTCTGTCAAAAGATGACCTCCACCCTGTCTTTCTTCTGACCATTTCTGTGGAAAATAACTCCAAACTTTTTAGTTTGAGATGGTGCAGAGTTAACTTTTATTATTTTAGACAGATGGTATGAACTCCTAAGAATATGGTCAGTCAATCTTTCACTCTGACAAGCTAATAAGGGTTCTTTCTGTTAGTACAGTAGAGGTAATAGTAACCCACAGGTGGCCAATTTTTCATTTTCTTCCCCTCTCACTCCATTTTGCTCTTTTCCTCCAACTCTCCTATCAAAAGTTGATTTGTTTGTGTCTGTTCCCAGTTTGGTGTAAATGTTGCTTCACTAATGGCTGATCTTATGAATCCTGGTCTTTCTCAGTTCTATGAAAATTTGTTTTTATGGAAACAGAGCTTCATTTAAAGAGAAATGATATTTAAATGTGAGGAAGAGTATGTGTGTTATACTTATGTCATATTCAGCAAGCATTAAAAAAGAATCTCTGTCTTCATGTTTTTTGTGGAAAATGGTTGTTTATGTGAACAAAGTTTATAGAGATCTTTAAATTGATTTCCTTATCTTTTTTCCTACTCCAACAGTCTCCACTTTTTGTTATTCCTCAGTCTGTTTCTTGGTGGGTCTAAAGACCATCTAGTCCCCTTAACAGATCCAGAAACAAGTCCCCAGACCAGGTGACTTCAACTAGGGAAATTGGGACCACGCGTTACCTCTCTATAGCTTGACGATAGAAAATTCCGTTACAGGTTGTTGTGTATATCTCTGAAGAGATATCAAAAAGGCAGCAGCGGAGGAAGCACAAGAACAAAAGAGTGATTTTTGAAGAGATATAGAGAACAAGGGAATATTTTGATGAAAAATGACCAGCTTGGGGACAAACGGGATAAAAAGGTATTGGCTAGAAAGTATCACCATTGTAATGTATCATTGTCATGAGAGCGGCACTGGGGCAGCAGAGGGACTATTTGGATCTGCTCAGCACTCCAAGGAGCTGTGACACAGACTGTCAGCCATATATACAGACGGAGTTTATTCGCTCCAAAAAGGCTTTTTATTTTTACAGTTTACATCATGGTTGGCTGACAGGATTTCGAATAATTTAAGATGGCTAAACCTTAATAGACTTTATGACAAAAATGTAGATCACAAAATAGTTTTAAGGACATGAGAAAAGCTTCGAATATGAGTAATGACTTATTTAAAAACTGACTCGTGATGAGATCATGATGGGAGACTGATATCATTTCTGTATTTTTGATAACCTCACTCTTTTGATATAAGGAGTCAGATCATGTGTTTTTAAGGATTTGTGATGTCTAGTTTTAGAAAACTGTAAATATTCAATTGTGGACCATTGTATTACTTAATAACAATATTTAATGGACATGTTATACCAAAGGTACATCTTGACATTAGTGCAGAAGCTCAGAAAAAAAACAAGTGTTATTTTTCATGTGTTTTAGGTCGTATTCACACCAGATAGTCTGGTAGACTCTGTTCAATTGGGAAAAACAGGGGAGAATATTGTTTTATATATATATATATGTATATATAAATGTATTTATTTTTTGTTTTTCATTTCAACTGTTTGTTGCACACATTACTGTCCTTTAAAGGAGTATCTCTTACCCTTGAGATGTAGGAGGACAGCTGAGGCTTGACTCGAGGAGCCGGCTCTTGTTGCACCACCTCATCTATCTGTGAGGAGTGATTTATTTCCTTTTATATAAGAACACTCCATTCTGCTCTGGACTCCATACATCCAAGATGCCTTTAGAAATAAAGGTGATGTAGTTCAAGAATTACTAAAGTAAGTCAAGTTGCCATTTCATCCATGGCTTGAGATTGACCTTACCTGGATGGATAAGAATTTACACCAACAATTGGCTAGTGATGAAATTGTCAACTAAAATGATTTCATTTATGTGGCATCTGAATTTAACCTAAATTCAGAGGAGAATCCATCTTGATTCATATATTTTCAGATGACAGGAAATATGAAGAGCAGTTTGCTCTGATAACAGGCAGACCAGGTGTCACAACACAGAACACATGGATTATAACACCCACTGAAGAAGACCCATCTGACAATCCCATAAAATAGTAAATCACTATATATATATTTGGGTAGTAACTGAGGTTGGATGCTGTGTAAAGGTAAGAAAATATATTTATGCATTTAGTCTAAAGCTGCATTTTGAAAAAATGCCCAGATTTAAAGGAGAAGGAAAAAGTGTAAAGCTATTAAAGCGATTGAACCAAATAACAGAAGTTGAACCACAAACAGCTGATGAAAAGTGAGTCACATATTCTGACGTCAGAGAACATTTAACAGTAGTGGACCTCATCAGGTTTATGCTGCTGGTGGTGGTGTAAGAAAACATTTTGTAGCACTGATCATTTCATGTTCTTTTTTGCAGAATTTTACAGAACGTCAGAATCTGAGTAAAGAAGTGTGACAACAATGTATAGTTCTCATTTAACCAATGAGGAATTTTTTTTATTTCAAACAAGTAGAATCTACACCTGCATTAGATGAAAAAGGGAAAACATCTTATTCAGTAGTGATCATATAGTTCAGTTCATGATTATTTGAATGTTTCTGTATTTTATTTATAATATTTTGTTTTGTTTAAAGATGCTCTTATGTATTTTTTGAAATTATAGATGACTGCTGGTAATTGCTGGTACACTTGTTTGCATGACATCTCTTGCAAGTGGTGCAAACTATTGCAGATGTTGAATGCTTTGGTTTCTGCAGACATGCACTTAATACCCGAGAATGTTCCCCCTGAGATGGAAAAAAAAAACTACAAATATGCCTAGAAAATGATGGCATTAACTGATGTAGATTGCAGACGATCTTTCACCTCTGTCGCGTGGTTATCAAAGATGGTCTCAAGGGGGATGGAGAGGAAAACTTAGCTCACAGGTGTCCTGAAATGTTTTGTTTTTCCCGAGCTGCAGTACACTGATAAGATTTTACTGACACCAGCATCAACAAGCCTAGCTCTCATTCACTCCTTTAAAAAAAAAACCTTAACTGAAATACACTAGATAGAGAGCAAGAGGGAGCAAGATGGATGGAAAGAAGTAAAAGATTAAATGCATTGGGGAAGAGAGTGATAAAATGCAATGACATGAGGAAATGGGGGAAAGCAAAGATCATGGTTAAGAAAAAAGTTCAGTGAAAGCTTAACCCCTCCTACTTGGTTTAAGTTTTCAGGTTAGGCTGATAAAAGTTTTGACAAGATTAACTTTGGGCCTTTTGTTTTATTTTATTTTTGTTGTAAGCCAAAATCAGCAATTATATGTGATTTCTAAGCTTCAGAAAGTTTTTGCCTTAGTCCAGACCTCAGATTTCTCCCGCTCCACAGAGCTGACTTGAAATAAGCCACAACAAATTGGCATTTCTGTCTGGTATCAGATAAACCCTTGGACCCAAGACTCAACACGTTGAACAACCTGTATGCTACTTCTGCTCAGCAGTACAAGAGGAGCATCACAATTTGTTGATCATACGAGTGTTCTCTCCCCCCTCTGGGCTTTCATTATGAGTGTTGTACACCTCCAATTTTTCTGTGGCTGAATGCAAAACCCTGATTTGACACGGATAGTAGACCTGGTTTGAAGTCAAATAAAGAGCAGTGTTCGACCAAAAGTGATCAAATGCTGCAATCTGTGGAATGTTAAATATTAAATTCAGGCTTCACATTTAATCACAAAAAGAAAACTGTATTAAATATATTAACCGATGAAAGCACTTTTCCAGTAGTCACAAGAGACACTAAATTCATCTTTTACGACCTGTAGATAATCGCCCTCAAAACTCAAGCTAGTGTTATTGTTTTCAAAACACTGCTGCTTTTGGGACTCCGTGGCATCCATTATGTCTCTATTTCGGTTATCGCTTTGTGTCTCAGAGGCAGGCAACAATTTCTTACTTTGTTTCAGAATAAAACATTCTTGGTCTTTTATCAGGAAGCCAAATATTCAGACTGAAACAATATGGTTTTCTAACATTGACAAGAAGCACCTGAGTCTGACTGTATGCAAGTTTACAATTACAAATCAATCCACCAAGGTTGTTTGACAGTATTTTCCATTTGTACGATAAGAGCATTTGTTCTGTTGATAGTCATTGACTTTGTCTTTCTGCCTCACCTCAGCCTTCAGGTTTAGAGATGATGCACTAAGCTGTGGAACAAACAAGACTGTCTGGCTTGTAGTATCTGTATAAACACGTACAAGTTTAACACGTGGGACACAAAAAGGCAGTTTGTGACGTTAAAAGAAGGGCAGTGTGAGGGGGAAAAAAGTGAAGTAAAATAAGGATGAGCTGGAGGAAAAACAAGGAAAGAACTGTGCAAAGAAGAACGCCGGACTGAACAAGCAACCAGATGGAGAGCAAATATAACAAAACACACAATCTGTTTGTCATGCCTGCAATTTCTTCGCTGTGCAACTTGTGGTCAAACTTTATAAAAATCTAATGACTTGTTCTTAAAATCAGAACTATATTCACAACATATACAGTATATCACTATGCCATCTGAACAGTGGCATGTGTCAGCTGTTAAACGTGCTATAAAAGTATGTAATGAAAATCCGTATGTTTTTTTTTTTTCAAGAAAATTAACTGTGCAATGGGCTTATGGAAAAGCTGTCAGTCATAATGGCAGATTAGGCATAAAGAGGAGGAAATAAAGCGAGGAAACGCTGCAGATGGACTAAAAAATGAGAAGTGGGAAGACAGACAAAGGATATCAGATGGGCTGGGACCAGACGGGATGCTGCAGAGGGTTTGGATGGCAGACATGGGGGGTGTTCCACCTGCTGAGGTCCTATGTGAAGGACATCTTTTCTGTCTGTGTATAGAGAGTGTGTGTGTGTTGATGTGTTAGTATTGATGTAGTGTCTTGTTTGAAAGTGTCTTCTGTTAGTTTGTGGTCTGATGTTTGTTTATCTGTGCATGCGGGTGTCTCACTATATCTCTCTGAGTAGTTTGTGGGATAAGGAGGGTGCTTGCACATTTGCTTATTTGCTGAGCGTACTAAACATGTAAGCAGATGCTAAGCAACGTGTGCTTTAAAAACTATGCCTCACCAAGAAACAACAAATAGAAGTTTTGAAGTGCTCATGTTTTCCCATCACTCCATGTGGTCTATGGGGGGAAACTAGTTTTCAGGGAAAGCTACAAATTTTTATTATACTTGTGCAGCACAGCAATAAAATCTATTAGTTTTATCTCACCTCTTTACCTACCATGTATAATTATAAACCTTCTTTTTTTGTTATCACTGTGAGAAAGAAAATACACAACTGAACGTGTGTATTATAAGAAAAAAATCTCTGTTACCCTGCAGTAAGTCTGTCGACAATCCACCACTGGTTTATTGTGAAACACCCATCTTATCCCCAGACTGTGTTAGTGGAGAAGTAATATGTCACGGCGCCAGTGGCTCTGCTTGAGAAAACCTCCAAGGAAGGTCTTTATTAACTCACTAAGAAGACCAGCAAATCTAGGTGTTAAAGGCCCTGCACACCTACAAACATGTTTGGAGCTCCTCTGCCTGAGTACGCTTCTTTTTAGAAGTTGAGTGGATTTTTAATAATGAAGGCCTCAAAATTGCACTTAACAAAAATTGATATAAAGGTGTTCATAGCCTAACAGGCTGCATAAATAACAAAAAGTGGTAATTTGTTATGTAAGTTATTGAATTTGTCTGCCATTAAACAAAAAAATATACATTTAAAGGAAACACATCATGCTTTTAAATCCCTTTTCACATTTGAATCATTCAGTTGGGGTCTATATAAAGTGGAACTGCAATGCTTCAGTCTGAATTCCTCCCTATTGTAACTCCACAAGCTCTTCTTTTACCACTTTTCTGAGTTGTGTCTCAAAGCAACTCGATTTGATGCTGTGTCTTTAAATCCAAACGCAGTGCTTCACATCCCGCCATCCTCCAGCTTCCAGAGTGGTCCATTTCCTTTTGATTAACGGGTTTGTGACTATATAGCAACACAAAAACATTTTATTTGCAAATGAATTAAAAGATGTCAACAAGGGGAGACTAATCCATCCAGCCTTACATGTTGGAGCCAGAGTCTGACCCAGAGCCAGAACACAGATGACCAAATTGTAGTTGGTAAGTCTGGACCTTATGTCTGTTACATTACAAATACTGCAATATAATAGTTTAGAAAATGTCATAGAAAATAGAGAAAAGTAAATGGGTTGAAAAAAATTACCCAAAAATAATACACAGACTGAGACAAAATTCAAATTTTCTGCAGTCCTATAGACTCCAAGTACAAAACAAAATGCAACATAATGCTAATTTAAGTGCTAAAAAAGTGGATTTTGCATGATGTCCTCTATAAAACATTAGTGATTGATTATGCTAATCATGTTATTTTTTGTACAAATGTATGATTTACTTCTATTCAACTTTGTCTACTAAAGCAGACTATATTATTGGTTTCACTGTAACAGCCAACTCTAAGATTTCTCAAAGCTATTGTAGGAAATACAAATAAATTTGGAGTAAATGTGTATTTATCATCAAAATCCACACTAGAAATCTTTAGTTTCTGCATCAGGGTACATATTTTATAACAAACTGATTTTTTAAAATGAATTTTACATTTAAACCACGAGTCTTGTTGTCATCCTTTCTCAGTTAAAACCAGTGACCCAATATGGGAATTGATGAGATGAACACAATAACTTAGCTGAATTTTTCTAAATACTGCCATATATTTTGATTTATATCTTCAAGTTGACTTTCTTGGTGCAGAGTGTCAAAACAACAGCAGATTCCCATGTGGATGACGGCTTCCCTTGTCTATCAAATTTTGAGTTTAGGCTTGCTGCAGGGGGAAAATACCATGATACATTTTGCTGTTAGAAGACAAGAAATGTTAGAATGCTATAAAATTCAAACACAATTGAAAAAAAAAGCAAGTTTCTTTCTTTTTGTTGAGATTGCAGTAAATGTCCTCACATTGCCTACTGTTTTATCTAGCAACAAATGCTGTAAAACATCCTCATAAACAACACCTAAGTCCCAGAGCCCCTTTCACATGGAGCTGACTGGCTTTCCCTGCCTCCAGCCACACTGTAATGCTGTGCAGTGGCCCACTGCTGGGTATTCTCTCCATCACTGCCATATGCCTTGGTGCTAGGTGGGCTCAGGGCTGTTGTCTACCTCGTCTCTCACTCTGTGTCTTCATGATTTTTTCATTATGTATTTCTACCTCCTTTCTTATCTCTATCGTCCACATACATCCAAATATAGACCGTGACAAAACAGTCAACAATCATTTTGTCTGTCTGCTCTTTTTTTAAAGACTTATCTAAAACTAAATTCCTACTGGAACTGTGTGAACCAATTGGGAACCTATTTGTGGAATAATTCCAGGGTTGTTTTTTTCTTTTTTTTTTTTTAATGTGGGGTTGTTTTAAGGCCTTTGTGTTACCCAACTTGACACTAACTAATTCAGTTCTTTTATGTTTATGGAAAAATATCTCAATAAAAATGAAGTTTTCTAAAAAGACAGGAAAAATTAGGTCATTAAAGTGATTACTATTCTTTTTGAGGAAACTGGCATTTCAAAAATCAGAAGCATTCTTAATGAGTTGGTTTTCATTAGAAAGCAATTAGAATGTCATTCTTGGTTCTAGAATATGCTTCACCTGTCTTCTGGGAGGCCTTTTTGGTTATAAATAATTGGCAAAGAACTTTGAGCTTCTAAGCTGCATTGGAGACAATCACGCTTAAGCTTTTCTCATATATTTGTTGTATTTTATTGGCAAACAAAAATATGTTTATGAAGCTCAGTCCCCTTTAATATTCTACGCATTTAGTGCTATGTCCACCTGTTCATACATCTTGCAGCACATGCCGCTCCACAACACTTAACACAAACTCACTAACTCAGCCCTATGACTACCTCAGCAATGGATCAACTTTAGCTGCCCATTCTGCCCATTACACACGTGTTAAGATGAAAAAAAAGGTGTATCAGGACAGGCTTAAGAAGTGAAGAGTGAAATAGGGTTATATAGATGTTAAATTAAAATTTGTGTGACTTCATCCTTCCTGTCATCTGAGTCACTGTCACCTACGAGGAACTTACCAATCTGATTCACGTGTTCTGGTAATGTTTCAAAGTGTCAGTGCTTCTTTAACTGTCTGAAGATAAGGGTCAAAATTGTATCATGTGCCATTGTGCCATTCCTCCCAACCCCATCCCTCCAGGTCTCACTGTCATTGCCCTCGTGAGCATTGAAGTCCCCCAACAGAACAAGGGAGTCCCCATGAGGAGCACTCTCCAGCACCCCCTCCAAGGACTCCACAAATGGCAGTAATCTGAACTACTGTTAGGCGTGTAAGCACAAACAACAGTCAGAACCCATCCCCCCACATGTAGGCAGAGGGAGACTACCTTCTCATTCACCGGGGTGAACCCCAAAGTACAGGCACCAAGATGAGGGGTCAATATATGTGCCCTATCCTGCTCGACGCCTCTCAGCAAGGGCAACTCCAGAGTGAAAGAGTGTCCAACTCCTCTCAAGGTCCTCACGCACCAGCTCAGGCTCCTTCCCCACCAGAGAGATGACATTCCACATCCCTGGAGCAATTCTATGGCCAAGGATCAGACCGCCATGGTCCTTGCCTTCAACCACTACCCATTACACATTGCACCTGACCCCTCTGGCCCCTCCTACAAGAGGTGAGCCCATGGGAAAGGGGACCCATGTCTCCTCTTTGGGCTGTTCCTGGCCGAGCTCTATGGGCGAAAGCCCGGCCACTGGGCACTCACCAACGTTCCCCACCTCCAGGCCTGGCTCCAGAGTGAGCCCCCGGTGACCCGCATCTGGGCAAAGGAACACTAGACCCATTGGTCGTATTTATCATGAGGGGTCTTTGGGCTGCACTTTGTCTGATCCCTCACCTAGGACCTGTTTGCCTTGGGTGACCATACTGGGGGTTAGGATGCCTACTGGACGCCTCCCTGGTGAGGTGTTCTGGGCACGTCCTACTGGGAGGAGGCCCAGAGGAAGACCCAGGACGGACTATGTTTCTCAGCTGGCCTGGGAACTCCTTGGGATTCCCCCAGAAGAGCTGGCCCAAGTGGCTGAGGAGAGGGAAGTCTGGGTCTCTCTGCTTAGGCTGCTGCCCCTGCGACTCGACCCCGGATAAGCCGAAGAAAATGGATGGATGGACATCTAAATATAGGAAAAAATATGATTGTCTATATTAGACTAGTCTGACCATTCTGACCAAGTTCAACAGTGTGTTTTGCAACAAAAAAATCCTAATGTATTTATGTCAGTCAAGACCTGAAGTGACCGGATTTTTTAAACTGTATAGTACTCAGTGAGTTCTGTGATACCCACTTGTAAAACTAATAATTGGTAGACAAGCAGTCACTCCTTGACTCTGCTAGTTGTCCCTGAGGCTAACAGTCTGTCTGCTGTTCTGTTCTTAGAAACCTGCTGGGAGGTGTTGGTGAATACGCCTGGGATGTGTAGTGCCTCAGTCAGTGTCTGTGTGTGAGAGTATGTGAGCTGCGCTTTATGACCATGTCAAAGACAGAAGTGATTGATGTCCTACCTGGCTTGGCTGATTAATTACACTCCAGGTCGATGTAACGCGGCACACTCTGGCAGAATATGTATGTGTACCCATGCAGACACATGACAACTTGTCCTCAGGCTGACACACACTTGGGGTAGATGTAGAACATGCTTACTGTGCAACTGCAACCCACAGTGCAAACAAACATTAAAAATATCTTGCTCCATCATGCACATTGTGCCTATTTATCAAGAAATCTATGTAATCTGATAACTTTAAAAATAATTTGCTAAAGTTTTTTTTAGTTTTGATGTATTAAAACTGCAAGAAAAAATATCACCTTTCATATTTAAAAAAAAATCACTTTTACAACAGCATATCTGCAGTAGTAATAAAATGTATCTAGAATAAATATCACCCATTGTGTATCATTTAAACCTCAAGCTTGATATCACAAGAATTAAGCCTGTTACACAGTCTACTCCTGCTGCAGTCACTGCTGTTTATTTTTTTTTATTTATTTTGTAGTTTGGCCTTTCTCCCTCCACCAACTCTCCATCTCATTCCCCTCACTGGCAATCCAGCCATTTCAAGTGATAAATAGGCTTCAATTAAGGACCTGCTTCGTAGACTGCAATGTGTCATCTGAGCCTAGGTCGCTTTAACATTTATTCGATAAAGATTCAGCAGTGAGCAAGAGAGAGGGAGGAAAGACAAATGGATCCCAGAGATACCAGGTCATGTTTGTCTGCTATCTGGGAAAGAGCCTCCAATGATTATTTCATTGGCATCACTACGGCGGTTTACCATTGGTGCAGTATTTATCAAAACAGGCTTGAAGGCAACTCAGTGTGATTAGGTTATTTCTTGGTTAGCTAATGACTATTATTCTTCATGACAGGAGATTCACTGTGTTTGTGTTTACACAATGCACAACCTCAGGCTCGTTTGAGCACAGGAGCTGCAATGCTCCTCTTGTCAACTGTTAAAAAAACACGACTAGAAAAAAGTGAATTGAGATTGCAGATTTGATATCTTCCTCTTCATTAATAATGTTGAGCTTTATTTGCTGTTTTTCTTCTTTTTGTTTTGGTGTTTGCCCCTTTCTGTTTTGTGTTTCTTTTTCTATGACGATGAATATGTTGATGATGGCTGCGCCGCTGATGAAAGGAACGAGGGTTACCTGCTTCTGCTCTGGCTTTAAAATGCTCATTACCATCACTCTGTGCGAAGCAAAGCAGGTCACCTTGGAGAGGATTGCTTTTCTGTTAAAACTGATTAAGGACCCACTACGTCTTACGTCATTTTGAATACCATGAAACTTGGTACCAACCAGGTACAAACTGACATTTCAGGAGAAAAAAGTGCTGTCATACATGATGATGTTGTAAATATTGAAAGAAGGGAGGGATGTAAGAGAGGGCAATTATTTTTTCACAAGTTTTATGAAAGACTTCATGAGCTTTGTTATCAGCTATCCTCACATTCTGCCTTGGTACTATAACAATGAATTGACTTCATGGTTAATTTAGAAGATGTTCTAATTAGAAACGGTGGATTGTGAACAAACTGCAGACCTTTATTTTACATTTTTACATTAAAAAGAATGTTGAGGAGCTTTTTTCTTTGGCATGTAGGTGCATTTTTAATAGGCAGTTTAATTGTTTTATTGTTTAGAAGTTCACACTCAGCACACGTACAGCATTGTTCAAGAATGTTTTTTTTATGATTGCAAACTACAAATCAAGTCTTCACAATGTTCATATGCATATTAACAAAAAACAGAACAGGTAATTGAAAACTAAGACAGAACAGGATACATACACGGATCAAATGAGGAAAAAAACAAGGAGTTTAAATCTAATGGGAGTGCTTACAGGTGAATGAGAACAGGTGCAGTGATTACAGAGGAGACACAGATGTATGTGTGACAAGCATTACAGGGAAGCGTGGAAAATGAAAATACAAAACCGGAAAACTTCACTAAAAGGGTAACAAAAACAAAAAACTTGGCAGAATTAAGAGCTGAAACATTCTGATACATAAAAATAAAAAAGAGATTTAGAAAAATTAAAACTAAAAATTTAGGAAAAACAACTAAACACACCAACAAAACCAATATTGTGACATTTTAATTGGTTTTAGTCAATATAGGAGAAGTTAACTGTGAGGTCTGTAACATCTGTATGATTGGGGTTTCCTTGCGTGTTCTGTTTTTCTGTGTGTTTGCGCAGATGTTCAGTAGAAATTTTATCCAGCACAAATTCTTCCTGCCCATCTGTTTTTCCTTTTTTTTCCCCCTCCTTTTCTACTTGCGTCTCAGCTTGGCTTGTTTTTGATTCCATGTCCCCCTGCAGGCAGTCATTTAAAAACACAGCTCCCCGTGTGTCTGGCTCACCTCTGCTGGTTGTGCTTAGGGTGGCTCAGCTCTGTAAGTGCATTGACCTATGAGCCCACTGTGGGTGGCTGGATTTCCCAGAATGCTTGGTTTGGAGTCAGTTTTCAATGGGAACCTCATTATTTTGGCAAAGTACTCTCAAAGGAGGAAGAGGATTTTTTTTTTTTCGGAACAAGATCCCTTCTGGCTGTACTTCACAGAATTTTTTGGCACACATATTTGTGTATATCCTTTATGTTCTTTTGTCTTTTTTTCTCACTCATCTTCATTCCTCCATTAAAATGTGTGAACTTGAGTTGAATACAAATGTAGAGATTTAATTGAGAGTTGTGCCTCTGAGGTATGATTCACCCAATATTAACTGGATTGTTCGTAAACCCTCAGGTTGGTAATCAGTGTTAATTATCTGAAGTTCAACAAACAATTAGGCACAAGGCTGGTGTTCCATGTGAGCAAAAACTATAGATGAAGCTTGGAAAAGATTGGGAAATTTTTGTAAAGGAACTTATATTTGTATGATGCATGTTCTAAACATGTTAAGAGGTCATTGCACCTGACTGGAAACATTCTTCGCCCTGGTAGTGAGACAAACCGATCAATGTTTATCAGCTGCAGTAGCTACTTGCTATTAATTTCCGATGCACTTAAGACTATTTAGCTCATAATATGGTCAAGCTAATGGAGTTAAGGTGTCTAGTTTAAGACCAGTGAAGCACTTAATTCTTGTTTATGTCTTCTTCGGGAATTTACAATAAACCTTTGCCAAACCTACCACAAAGATCAATCTGAAATGCAAACATGGAAACACACAAACAAGTGGTTTTGTCTGAAAATTAATATTTGTCTCACAAAGTGTGCAGTTTGCTGTTCAAGTAGATTAATTCTTCTCATTTTGTGTTTTTGTTCTGCTCATCTACTAAAGTGGCCCATTATGATTAATGATGTTCCTATCAAAGCATCCAAACTGAGTAAATGTTTAACTCTAATTTGTCACACAACTTGTGCTACTCCAGGAATTTGAGAAATTCCCAAACATTCAGAGAAAATGAAGTTTACATTTTGCTATTCTTAAGTGCCATCAAGTTTACCTCTTGTTTATACAGCGATTCTCATGTTGCAAGTTATTGATGAAATAGGATCATTCTGTTTTTTGTTTAGCACATCTTGTTCAGGCTCCTGGCTTCTGAAAGACAGATGTATCTACCTCTTCTTTGCCAAAGATTAAGTTACATCTATATATTCTGAAAAGGAGACAAAACGAAATAAACTCTGCCTTAAGGTCACACATACATTTACTGGTATGAGTAAAAGCAATAAGCACAGAAGAGATAGGGCTGACTGCTCATAATGAGGAGACATTCTCCGATTAAAATGTTCAAGAGCCTGCAAAATTCAACTTTGGCTGATAACAATTCTCTTTCTCATTAGAGTGATAACTGACAGATTGACCAAGAAATAAACCTGAAAACTGCCACAGGGTACAGGACTTCTTCTAATCTCACTCAAATAAAATATCAAAATAAAGTCCTCCTGAATTTTGGACAATATTTGTACAAATAATTAGATAATCCTTGTCATTTCATGGTTGGCTGCACAAAGGCTATACGTTTTCAACCCAGTTTATGTCTAACAAGACTACAAAAATTGTCTTATGACTTAGAAACTTTTAGTCATCGAAGTACCTTTTTATAAAATCAGCTTATTTCCTCCACGAACATAAATAAAGTTAATGGCCCTTTCGTGAAGCCATTAGAGGAACCATCATGTTTAAACTGATGATTCTGACTAAATCACCATTATTAATACACGGTTCCATGTTTTTTGTATGGACATTGCTGTTAGTCTGTTTAATGAACGGAGACAGAGGGACCCATCCAGCTGAGGTCATGATTCTTTACAGCCTCCACAGACCTCCATAAGCATGTGGCCCTTGCTAAGTGTTTTTATCACACTGAGCTCAAACTAAAAGCACAAGACCTTGTGATGACTACAAGAAAATATTGTAATCATTTCGCTGTGCATCCAGGAACCCACTCTTCTTACCAGAGGCAGGGTTAGATTTCTGTTGATCCTGTCTCAACAATGTTGTGTAAAACATCTCTGTTCCCCGGAGAGACAGAAAGATGTCTGCTAATAATTGCCAGTCATTAGCGTAACCTTTTTGTAAGCTTTTTGTGCTTTTTTGTTTTTGCCCTCAGTACAGCGTTTAGCTTCAATTTCTTAGAGCTTTCACAAAGTAGAGTACAAAATAGAGAGTGGTGTGGTTTAAATTTCACATCTTGTTTTCGCAAACTGTTTCAGGCTCTGAAGGCATATATATATATTTTTTTCTGGCAGCATTTGTGACCTTGGTAAATGTACAAACATCCCCTTCAGCACGTGTCATGACCTCTGGAATATGATAGACCTTTCAGCAAACGTACTGAGCTGTTAGAAGTTTTAGGCTGAATAAAACTTATGTTAGAGGCTGCTTATGATGTGGTGGTCAGCGGGTTAGCTCTATTGCCTCACAACAAAAATGTTTCCCATCTGAATCCAGCCAAGATATGTCTTTTTCTTTTTTTGTGGGACTTTCATTATCTTCCTGTGGCTGAAATAATAATCCCTAAGTGTTCCATTTTCCCCCCACAGCCAAAACACACTAGATGTTTATCATCAACTTCTGGTTCTAACAAAAATAAAACTAGATAATGATGGTTGCCTGTCTTTTTGAAAAAGCTCTATGATAAACAGGTCACCTGTTGAGGGTCTCCCTGCAACAGTCCTGTAAGCTCCAGTTTTGTTTGGAATGAAGTCAATGATTTCTCTTTCAAATATGGTTTTGTTTTCCAGTTTTTAAACAACTTCCCAGCAAGGCTGTGGCTGTTAGAGGCACTTTTCCAAACATGTAGTGTTTTTAAACAGATCACCTTTCTTGTTTTCATTCTTTCATAGACTTGTATTTGGCAGAGTTTGCATTATTGGGTAAGCGTAAGAGCTGAGATCCAGAGTTCTTTAGATGCTTGACTTGCTTGTTTTGTTTGTTGTGTTTTCCTACACTCTGCTTCAACTGGTGTGCTTTTATTTAATTACTAGCCCCTTATCCTAAAAACATTTCAACTGTGCAATGTCTTCATAAAACGCTTAGTTGGGAAAATACTTTTAAGCCATTTAGCAATTATCTTATTGCCTTTAGAATTGTGTTTGTATTATAGTGTTTATTATGCTTTTACTCAGCTGTCTTGTCACACTGATAGTGAAAAAGAAATTAGTAGCAAAAGGCTTTCTATTTGCAGCAAAGGCATAATTGTTTGAATATTTAAAAGAAGTAAACACTTTAAGCATAGAATTGTATTTAGTTACCTTTTTTTTGCAAACGTGTCATGTCTGGTGTATAATTATATTTTAGGTTGCTTTTTCTGAAACATATCTTCGGTTTGCTTTATTCCTAATTCCAACATTTTATTATAATTGTTAGATTTTTCCAGCAGAACCCAATTTGCATTACCATATGTCTGGGACAAGACAAGTTGTAAACTTGATTATCACTCTCTGACCCATGAGCAAAAGTAGTGAGTTCTAGCAGTTCCAAGACAACAAGGTTTTATTTACTGCTAATAACTTATAGTAGAGATTTGGAAGCAGCTGTGTAAAATAAAAGCCGATTGCAGAGAAGTAAGCACCTTTACCAGAACGTTACCAAAGATCCTAAACATCTATGTCAACCTGTTTTTTTTCATGATCGGGTCGTGGAGGCAACAGGTCCAGGAGGGAAAACATTGTATGAATTATATATTATGTAAGCTTGTTATTTAAATTTTTTTGCCTAAAGCTCGGAACTGTGCTTTATGGCTTATAAACCGAATACAAGTGCATAACCTCCATGATGTTTGTCATTTTGAGATTTCACACTGGGTTATTGAACCATTAAATTCATAATTTAACCATCAATATGTTTGTTTTGGATGTTCTGAAGTGCCTTGAGGGCAATTTTGCAGTTCACTGCACTTTTGCATTCATTTCACTTTTGACGTTGAGTGATTGTGTCCATGTTTGGTTTAGGTTCTGGCATGGCAAATTGTTTCAGAAAGAATTGTCTTTCAAAAAAAAAATTAAAAATTGGACTAACATTTTCTGAGACTGGCTCTATGCAAAATCTATTTTCAAGATCAGTGGGTGTCTCAGTTTTAAACAGCAAAACAGAAAAAATAACATCTACTATATGTTTAGCTCCTAAAATAAAATCAGAGTAACAACAGCCATATCTGCTTGTGTAGAAAACGTAAATCTGCCAAAATAGATGACACTCACTAGGATGTTCTGCTTACCTAAAAATAATCCCAGGTTTCATCTTGATGTTTTAGGGTCACAGCGATATTTCTGTCTATCTGAATCTTGTTTAGCTTTTCAGATGTGGATCTGAATTAATGTCACATTTGAAACACACCAGCAGTTTCACAAGGGAAAGTCTTTTCATCAAGGGGAAGAAAGCACTTAACAAACTGTAACAAGGTCTTTGAAAGCCAGTGTTGGGGAAAAATGCTGGACTCAGCGAAGCTGTCAGCTGCTTTCAGATGAGCTCATCAGCCTACTTGTTTTCAAAACTTATGCGCGATGAAAATGCCTTCGGTTAAGATATGGCTGCAGGCAAGTTATATATATATATATATGTATTCAATTTAAATACATCACATGGTGTCACTAGCATTGTTTATTTTTATTTTTTGTGTGTGATTATTGTAAAACCCCAAATCCAAGCCTCAATCTCTACTGAACACCACTGAAAGCCAAATTGTTGTATTTAAGCCTATTTATTATCTTCTCTGTTGATGTTACGCCACTCATTCCCTCATCCACCTTCACTTTTCGCACTTATTTTAATTGAAATGCCATCATGAATTATTCTAAATGGCTGTGGTGGAGGGACATTTGGCTGCTCTCATACATAAAAGTCCTCAAGTGAATGAGTGGCAGCTGTGTGGATCAGGTGTTTTTATCGAGGGTGTTGGCAAAACATTTGCCATGAAAAAGCTAGTCTTGGCAACAGCTTTGAAAGAAGGGAAGGAGACATGTTTGGAGTAGCAATGACTGCGTGAGTGATTGGGGAGGAGAGGATAGTGCTGCTGGACAGCCACCACTTCAGTCTGCCTCATCATTGAAATTTATTTCCAAGTTACATTCAGTCTTCTATGATCCAGGCAGGCTGTTTCGCTGGAGCTTCGATTAAATTTTTCCCTTTTACTTTAATCTGTCTATTTATTCTAGATTTAATCATAATTTATGTGTTTAATTATGAATGTTTAAGACCAACTTTTACAAGGACAGTCTCTATTTTGTTTTTAGTGGAAATAAATTGAATTTTCTGGGAACAGAGACATACTCGTGGAAAAAAAGCACAGACAAACATACACAGCTTTATCTGACAAACAGAGCCACACGGAGACTCTTATCACAGGAAATCACATTTTGGCACTTGTTCAGCCCAGCTTAGCAAAAGGCTTTTATTTTTTTATTTTTATTTTATTTGTTTCTTGCTTTTTTTCTTTTTACATGTGTTTTGTAAAATTATACAGCCAGGCAGTTTAAGCAACCTCTACTTTGTCACTTTGACAAGTCGGTCATTATAAACTCTTACAGCTATCAGGTGAATAAGGTTATGTAAGCAGATACTGAGACAGTCACACATACTGTCACCGAGGCTTTTATCTGTTTGACACTCCTGAAGATACAGGAGTTTTAAAAATCTGCTGCCTTACTTACAAATTCAAGAATATTTACAATGTGTTGTTCACTCTACAATAAAAAAGCAACTTTAGCTAAATTAGCAGAATAAGATTAAAAATCTCCTGATCAAAGCAAGGAAGGACTGCTTATTGCCCGCTTGATTGAAGTTTAAAACAAAGGTTATGCTCATTTATCAAATAAGTTTAGCTCAATATCTGTTAAACTGATGGAGTTGTTGGCATTTTGTTGTTAAAGTCAGTTGGTTGATGAGGTCATCTTGAATTAGGTTGTAGCTGTACCTCGAATAATAACTTGCTAAGAGTTTCATAGAAATCCATCTAAATAAACACTTGCACAAATGATTACACGGTCCACCACTTTCCAAGACAGAGGGTCATAATTACGGTAGGTTAGTAAAATAAAAAAAAACAACCAACATCTTGTAGGTAACACTTGACAAAATACAGAATTGATGCATTGTTGCTTGTATTTTCTTTGACAAGAAAGCATTTGGCCTAATGTTTGTTGTCATGGTAATGTTTCTGTTGATAACGAAAACTAAATAAATAAAACTTGTTTTTCGTGTGCTGTCAAATTGAAAACGTTTGCACCTGTTTCATTTTGTGCCACAGTTTAGTTTCTTTAATTAGACATTAATGTTCAAACATTACCAAGGATAAACTTGTGTCGGTGTTAGAGCAAAAATATACGCTGTTAAACTGAAAACATCTTAAAATGTTAAGTGTTTATTGGCTGATGTTTCTCTTAAATCATTAGGATTGTTTTTTTATTTTGTTTAGCCTTGGTGGTTTTGTCAGAAAGAATGCAAGTTGTAATCACTGTTTACTAAAACATAAACTTACTCCCACCACCCTTTTTTTTCTCATACGGTAACAACATGGCAGTCATTTAAATTGTTGTGCTGCGTTAGTTGCGTCATTCCTCTTTTTTTCCTTTTATGTTTTTATCATTGTAATGACAATTCTATTTATAGTATTACAGTGACGTGTTTTTTTCTTTCTATAAAAGAAGATATTCTCACAGAGTCCATTCATAGTTCCACCTGTGAATGAAAGAGATGAATGAGTGAATACAGGGAGTGACAGTGGAGAATGACAGATAATGTCACTGGAAGGTAAATTCTGGCAGATGGACAGATGGTGAAGAAAGATGATTCCGGTGCTTCCTCTGGATCTCTCTCTCTCTCTCTTCCGCTACACACACTCTCTCTCTCTCTCTCTCTCTCTCTCTCTCTCTCTCTCTCTCTCTCTCTCACACACACACACACACACACACAACACCCCACCCCCCCCCCCCCCCCGCCCCCGCCC